>CM034706.1:225749523-225797168 GCA_020142125.1 Phrynosoma platyrhinos
GATCATAATTTTGCTTGCATGGGAGATTAGTGCTATGGTTCTATAGTTACTACAGTCGCTTGTGTCTTGTGAGGATGTAGATTGATCGCTTCCAGTCTGTTGGCCATAATTTTGTTTTCCATATCTGTTGACATATGTTGGTTAGAGTTGACTCTGTCAGTGTGGATTGCAACAGTTCTATTGGTATATCATCTGTTCCTGGAGTCTTGTTCTTTGCCATTTCTTTTATTGAAGCTTCCACCTCACTTTTTAGAATTTGGGCTTCATCTTCATATGGCTCTTCGCTCCAAGTGTCCTTCATTTTGTGGCCAACACAGCCTAAAACCAGCCATAAAAGAAGTGTGTGGGGGGGTGTTACTCTCCTTGCCAGCGGTCCATTCCAGAAAAGAGTAGCAGCCAGTCTCAGGACCATAATGTCCAGTTGCCGCAGTCCCACACAGATCGGGAGTTGATTGGGGTGGAGCAGCATCTGGCTGCTCCAAGCTGGCAGTCTGTTTGACCCCATAGTTTTAGGTGGCCTCACTAAATGATGGAGGAAGACTGTAACATGGTTCAAGTGTCAGCTCAGCCTGTGTCTCATGAGCTCTTGTTGGTGTTGATCTGACAATGAGGAATCACAGAATCATAAAATCATAGAGCTGGAATAGACCACAAGGGCCATCCAGTCTAGTCCCCTCCCATGCAGGAACACAGAAGGAAAGCACCCCAATAGAAGGAGACTAACACTCTCTGTGGCAGTATGTTCCACTGTCAAACAGCTTTCACTGTCAGAAAGTTCTTCCTAATGTTGATGTGGAATCTCTTTTCCTGCAGTTTGAATCCATTGCTCCAGGTCCTGTTCTCTGGAGCAGCAGAAAACAAGCTTGCTCCATCCTCAATGTGACATCCCTATAAATATTTAAACAAGGATATCATATCACCTCTTAATTGTCTCTTCTCCAGACTAAACATACCCAGCTCTGTAAGGGGCTATACAGATGGGAGCGCCAGATTGGGGCCTATCCAGCTTTTTGCCACTCCAAAAACAGCTGGTAAATACCACTCCTTTTTGAAGTGGCAAAAAGCTGTTCTTAACCGCTACTGCTGCAGCTATTCTGTGCCCCTCTGGTGCAGCATGATGGCAGAGTCGGGGTGGAGTCGGGGTGTCTGGCGTGCGGTCACCCCGCCCCAACTCCACCCCCAGGCCTTCCCGTGTGGCCAGTCTGTACAGGCCCTAAGTCTCTCCTCATAAGGTATGGTGGTTATTATTATTATTATTTTCCAGACCCATCACCATATTGGTCACCCTCCTCTGGACAGGAAAACAGGAGTAAAGTGTGCAGGAGACAGGAGTAGAGGGTACAGAGATTGTAGCTTTCAAATGTGTTTTCAGTAAATTGTAAGTGAAGCAGCTACTTTTTTGAAACAGGAAATCAACATTACTTTTAAAGCTACAACTATAATACAACTTACCACTTTGAGACACGGAACTGTAAATGTAATGAATTGCTTTCAAAAAATAACATTCCAAGCTTGTTCATTTTCAGCCATTACCCTTCTTTTTTTTTCTCTGTCCTCTCCTTGACCAGCAGGGCCAGATGGATCACTCTTGCCTGAGGTCTGAACAGATATCTTGTAAAGCCTTTTGAAACAACAGTATGCCAAAAGCTACATGTAGCTATAAGGCTCAGGCTCTCAACCTCTTCTCTAGAGAAGCTAAAGGCCACTTTGCATCTTGCATTTTTATCTCTAATACAATGCAGGCAAGACATACAGCATGAGACAATATAAAACATCTCTCCTGGATCCTAAAGACCTTATGAAATGGTCTCTATCTAGATCCAGACTTCCAGTAGTGTAATAGAAAATTTTGAAGTACTGGCAATGGGAAGTACTGGAAGTTACAGCTACATTTATAAATTTATTCATGTGTTTTACTTGTTTTAAACTTTTGTATGGCTTTAAAATAATTTTATATTATTTAATTTGGGGATGTTTGTTTTAAAATTTTTATTGTAAACATTTTTAATTTGCTGTTTTTGGAAGCCACCTTGGGTCCCACTTTGGGACAAAGGTGGCATTTAAATAAGGTAAATAAATAAATAAATAAATAGGTTTGACTATGTGAACTGTCACGCAGAGCTTGGAAATTATGTTCATTGCATGGGAGCCAGTCTCCAAAGCGAATCTACAGTCATGCTCCCATTTGGGGGGCAGTATTTATATTTTATTCACATTTATGTACCAAAACTTATATTCAGAGGATTCTGGGTAAAACTCCATATTAAAACATAGAAATTCCCCCCCCAAAAAAAAACAAGTAATAAAATGTCACAATTAAGTTTACAGGCTGCAATCTTGCATATAGTTTTTCTAGGGTAAGCTCAGCTGAATTTAATAGTCCCTGTCCCTTACTCTGTGGATTCAAAGGTAAGCTTTAACAAAAGAACTTCAGTCAGCTGATCTTTCAAGCTGATCATTTTGGTTTTAATTCAAAATGCAAATACTTTTGCAATCAAGTGTTAACCATTTAAAGTACTAATGTGGAACCAGAAGAAATGGAAGGATGTAACTAGAGCCTGATGGGTTATTTTGCTCATTCTCTGCCTTCATCTATGGTGCTATTATATCACAAAGAAGAGTAAAACTTAAAAATCGCTTCAAAACTTGAAACCCACTGATTGCTACACATACTTACATGCCTCCAGTTTCCACCCAGAAGACACTACTAAATCTATTGTTTACAATACAACTACATCTGCTCAAACCCACAAGACATACTCAGAACTCTTGGATTTGCAACAGGAATTTCTCAAACTACAACACCCACAGAAAGAGGTGAAGGAACAAATTGACAAGGCAAGATTAATAACCAGGAACTATTTACTACAAGGCAGAGTAAAACCACAAAATGACAGAACTTTCCTAGTGGTCACCTACAGTCCTGATATGAGACCACTCAAATGCATCATCAATGAACTACAACCAATTCTGGTGAATAACACAGCCCTCTCACAGGCTCTGGGAGGCAGGCCTTTATTGTCCTACAAGTAGCCTCCAAATCTTACTCACTTACAACAGGATACATAACACAAGTGGTAAAACAGGGTTAAGGCCCTGTCACGAATCCAGATGCCAACTCTACTGCCACATCTACCCTGGAAGTATCACAAGGTTCAATAACATCATTCACAACAATAGAGGTACATTTACTTGTTCTTCCTCCAATGTGATAGATGCCATCCTATGCCAGCAATGCCCCTCTGCACTCTACACTGGACAAACAGGACAGTCTCTACACAAGAGGATTAATAGACACGGATCTGAGAGTAGAAATAGCAATACCCTAAAACCAGATGCAGAACATTTCAACCTTCCTGGACTCACAGTGTTTTACAGGTTGCAATCCTTGAACAAGGCACTTACAAAGGAAGACTAGAAAGAAAAATTGCTGAATTGCACTACATTCCAAAATTCCAATTCATTGGCAGAGGTATGAATAAAGACAATGGCTTTATGGCACACTACATATATTGTGGGCTCTTGGTATCCACTGGGCTTTGGTTCCAGGGCCCTCCATGGACACCTAAATCTGTGAATCTGAGGATACAGATGACCAACTGTACTAACACAAGAGCCCTCCTTAGTGCACATATAACAAAAGGAATGGGTTTTCAACCCTGGGAAATTGACTTTTGGTAAGTAGGTTTATTGCTTTCACTCATCAACACTAACTGGCCACTGTAAAGACCTGTATCATCATATCAAGCGGCCCTTTGAAAATTTAATGCAAGGATAATGATTTACATATTTCTGATCTAATTACATTCCATCCTACTCCCTTAACTGTGTAAATATGCTTTATGCCTAAGCATTTATTATTGCTCTGTACTGCATCCAAAATAGATTTATACCCATAAAAACTCATGTGAAAATAAAAACCAGTTAGTCTTAAAGGTGCTGTCATGTTTCTTTTTCCCTCTCTTCTTCCCTCCCTGCTTCTTTCCTTCCTTCTTTTAATACTTCAAGAGATTAACACAGCTACTTCTTTAAAAGCTTTGTTGACATCTCATTAATCTACCAGAGAAGAAGTTATCAGTTACATGGCACTCCAGTTGATGACATCATGATTCCTGCTGAGAAAAAATCCTGAGGAGTACTCCCCAGAAACACATACACACCTCATTACAGCACTGCAACCTCCTACCGACATTTCATCTTTGGAAATAGCTTCCTCCTTTGTTCTCTTATGCAGAACACAGGTCAAGGAAGGAAGGAAGGTAGACAATAGGCTCTTGCAAGCTATTGCAATTTTAAGGCCCCTGGTTAATTATCAATAGGAGATACCATGCAATCCTGGAAGGTGTTATTAACTTGTGAGCTGGCAGCCAGAACTCATGAGCCAGAGAAATCAATATTTGTTTTGCCTGAGTCACTGGATATTACCCTTCTGACAGTTGTTGAAACTGTTTGTGATCCTACATGATCTTCTAGGAGCAACTATACTGTAGAACCAGGAAGATGACAGCCACTCTTCTATTCCAATTGCAGAAAATGCAGTTACATCTGGACATTACGTAGATGCCTCATGTACGTCCCAAACTACTAAATGGCCATCAAGATGTGCATCAGCACTGCGAAATTGTCTTGCACTTGAGGGGCAGCATTGTGCAAGACAGTACTGAATGCCTCCTTATGCAACTTGTCTGCGAGCACATACATTTGCTTATCCCTAAGTTACACAAGCACATGCCACCAACAGGCATTCTAGCCATAATGACACCTGTCAGACAATTATTTATTTTACACTTATATGAGAGAATACTTTTTAAAGTTTGGACTATGATATGTGACTAATCATCATCATCATCATCATCATCATCATCATCATCATAATCTTATATCCCACCTTTCTCCCAATATAGGAACTCAGTGACTTGGAATTGCTATAAATTGATGATATAAACATCTAAATCTAAATCAACCAAGTCATGACTTTCCATCCTTCATTTTTAAAATAGCATGAAAGCTTGTTTTTAAAATTATAACCATTTTTGAATCTATCAAGACTTCAGTGCAAGTCTTCATGCATAGATCTAACAGGAATTTTAACAATAAAAAAAAAAACAGCTTAAATAGGGCCATAATGTATTATACCAACTGGGATTTCCTTCCAAATATGCACATCCAGTTTTATGGTTTGCATGTCATGGTGTCAGAAGCAGTTCAGTGCAGAAGCAAGCTAGATATCCAGCTCAGCAATAGATCTGCAGTTGTGAATTACTTGGGGCCTCTCAGTTGTTTGCACTAGCGTGAACATGTCTCCTTCTTGTCTAGAGATAAAGGTTTCTTATTTGATATGGCCTTTCCCACAGTCTACATTGCTCCCCAGGGATGGACAAATTGGTCTATGGCCAAGATCACATTCCCTGACATAACACTGGAAGAAGAGGAGGCAGCAGCAAAAGAAAAGGGCCCAAGGGCACTGTGACAAACAGGGGAGCAACTGTGAAAGCCATTTCTTATCAGGATATAAAGTTGCCCTGTTCAGGAGTGGCTGGGCAGCTTTGCTTCCTGATAACTTTGAGGCCTGAATAACCTAAAGGCCGGGGGGGGGGGGGGGGGGAGACGGATGGACATGATGGTCTAGTGGATAAGCTGCTGTCTGTCAATTGCAAGGTTAGTAGGTCAGCAGTTTGAGACCTAAGTGTTGTGTGACAGAGTGAGCTCCCATCACTAGTCCCAGCTTCTGCCAACCTAGCAATTCAAAAGCATGTAAAAGTGCAAGTAGATAAATAGGAACCACTTTGTCGGCAAGGTAACAGTATTCTGTGCAGACATGCTCACCACACGACCACAGAAGTCACCTTCAGACAACACTGGCTCCCTCAGCTAAGAAATGGAAATGAGCACCGCTCCCTACACTCAGACATGAGTAGACAATCTTGTCAAAAGGGAAACTTTTACCTTTTATCCTAAAGGCATCAGATTCCATTTGATCTTGGAATCCAAACAGGGGCACTCCTTGTTAGTACTTGGATGGGAGACTGCCAGCAGATGCCAGGTGCAGTAGGCTATGTTTCAGAGGAAGGAACTGGCAAAACCACTTCAGAGTATTCTTTGCCTAAAAAAACCCTATAAAATTGATGAGGTCCCTATAAGTCCACAGGCACACACACAAAGAGCTTTTGCTGCCATCTCCTGGCCTCAGTTACATTTCAGTTTAAAAAAGACTTCCACCAAAGTGAGACTTTGAATGCGATAAATCACCAAGAGGATTCCATCCTATATGTAGTGTGTATTATTTTTGTTTATATTAAGTCACAACTCCATTCCATGGAATTTTCCATGGAATTTTCTCATCATTCTGTAATTTCTTTTAGAAGAAACACATTCTCTAGATAACTTTCCCAGCGTTAGCATTTTTCTATCTTTTCTCAAATGTACACATTTGTGTACATGACAACTTAATGTACACATTTTCCCTAATATATAATGTTTGTACAATTTCTGAGATGAAAAGTGTATCTCAGAATTCAGAGACATGCAGAATATCAAGGATAACTGTATTCTAAGCCATATATTCATCCAGAAACTGCAAATCAGATTGGTTCACTTAAAAATAGAGACCAAGTACAATCTTCCAGCAACCTGCCTGCCACCACTATCAGCAGATTTTTATTTACCACCTTAATGTGTTTGTTTCTTCAAGTCACTTGTCAACTTGTAGCACCCCTATAAATTTAATCAGGTTTTCTTAGGCAAGGAATGCTAAGTAGTAGTGTGCCTTCCTCTTAAATGTAGCCTACAGCCCCTGGTATATTTTGGCTGTCCCCCATCAAAGTACTAACCAGGTCTGACTCTGCTTAGCTTCCAAGAACAGACAGCATCTGGTGCCTTTGATGTGTTAGCATTCACTCTTTTATAATGGTTCCCTCTTACAACATGAAAGCATGCAGATAACTCCCAGGTGGTAAAACAGTTCATATATCTAATGTCGCAGCCCTTCTTGTCCATGCAAACTTGTGCGCTGATATCATATCATGTTTTAAGGTGGCACAAGAGTTCTTTGTTATTGCTGGAACAGACTGATATCTTGCTATCTCAAAGATAACTTGTACTTTGCTGAGGGAATATTGGAAAGCTCATGCCACGTAGTGGAAATCTAAGCAAAGATCTGATGTAGTGTGAAGTCGTAGGCTTTCATGGCCAGCATCCATAGTTTTTTGTGGGGTTTTCTGGCTGTGCGGCCATGTTCTAGAAGAGTTTCTTTCTGACGTTTCACCAACATCTGTGGCTGGCATCTGATGTAGTACTTTCCAAATGAATGTTTACCTTTGTGCAATGACTGCAGTATATACTGAGTCATTTACTCATGTGTTGTAGTACTAGAAAGGCATAATATGCAATTTATTACCAATATCAATCACTAGTCCCAGGCAGAATAGACTCATTGAATCAATTGCTGAATGGTAAGTTTACCTATGTAAATCCCATTGATTCAATGGATCTACTCAAGAGTCACAATTGGATTTAGGTCTCAGAGTTTAATAAACATTTCAGACCATTTCAAAGACAAATGCTTGGCTTACTGGCAGTGGTGTCAAGGGTTGGTGTCACCCAATCTGGTAATTCATGTGTCATCCCCCTTTCATTGACCTGCTCCCATACCATACTATAGAGAATCCTTAGTAATGTATTTTGTATTGATGTTACTCATAAATTGTAATTCCCATGTATGAATGTAATGGTAATTGTTTGACATAAACAACTAGCAAAATTAAAATTATACATTTAAATTATAATATATGCACAACCTAAATATATTTACATGTACAATAGTTGCATGTGGGTGAAGTGGAAAATGGATGAGATGTGATATTTTTAAAGAAAAAATTAAAAATATTTTTAATTTTTGAAAAAGTTTAATTTTTTTAATTTTTATTTTTTTTAACTTATTTTTAAAACCCTGGAGCCTCTTCATTCTCATCCCACTGAGCTCTTCACCATTTTAAAGAAATGCAGGCAAATACCAAGCCTGTTTTTGCCCAAAAACAGATGTTTGGGCAGCAGTGGCATCACCTCCACCTTAGGGTGTCACCTGGTGGGCTCCACACACCCTGCATTTCTCCTAATGACACCCCTGATTCCAAGGATGTTATCACACGTGGCTCAGAAACTGAAAATAAAGTGGAAATGAGGCATCCCGAAAATAAACGAGAAATAAATCTTGTTTCCACAAACGTCATTACCTTCATTGCGCATTTACAGTAAGTGTATCGAACGTCCACACACAAGAGAAAAAACCCCGTAAATGTAGTCGAAATGAGCCTCCTGCACATGCGCAGATAGAGTAATGCTCGTGGGAACCATGGGTAATGACGGGGAAATGCTCCACAATACGTATTTGGTTATCAGACTAACGGTAAATGTGAAATGATTCCCGTCGCGCAATTGCAATTCCTCAAGAAACCGAAATTCAAAAGATCTCAGTTCTTTCCAGTTTCTGTCCACTTTCTGTCGGGGTTCTGTGCAACGTTGTGTGGAAACACGGGCAAATAATCCGGATTCGGTCGGCATTTCGTTTGGATTCTGTTTGGATCGAGCCCCATATGATAACGTCCCTAGACAATGAAGAAAATTGCTAGAAGCGAGTGTTACAGCAGTAATGGGCCATACTGAGGCAATGGAACCTGGTGTTGGCAGGGGGTTAGTCCCTTCCATTTCTTGGATTCTATGACATCTGTCTGTTAGTCTAATGGTCCCCTAACTGTGGAGGGAATTAAATGCCTTTCAGATCCCAATAGACACCTTTTTGTCTTAAGATGGCTTCTTCTTCCCCTAGAAAACATGCAGGGGTAGCTGTGTTGGCCATTTAGCAAATTCAAACAAAAATCCACCAAACAGTGATACCTTTATTGGCCAACTGAAATGCACAGTATACTTGTTGTTGAGACCTTCAACAAAGGTAAAACAAATTTCTCTTCTTAAATTTGGACTGGATTGGCCTGTTTACCTCTACACCTATCAAAATATTCCTGATGCAAAAACATGGAGGCTTCTTGCAAAATCCATTGTCCTCTGTCTACAGAGGCCTGTGGCCTCATAAGAATGGAGACATATTGGATTTCAAGAGAGGAGTCCTTGTTGAGATGCAAATGGATTTTAAATTTCCTGGACTTTGAAAATCTCCCTATACTATAGCCACATGGCCAGAAGGAGGAGGGGGCAACCTGCAAAAGATACTCTTTGCATACCATCTTAACTAAGGACAGAAACAACAAAAATGCAAGCATCTGACTAACATCTCCAACTGTTTTTCTCCTGTTTGGTTTGTAACATCTTGCCTGATGAAGAAGCCAGTGGAGCTTCAAAAGCTTGCAACAAGTATATTGTGCATTTCAGTTGGCCAATAGAGGTATCACTGCTTGGTGGATTTTTGTTTGTCTCTTCTTCCCCTGCTACTCAAATGTGCTGAGAGTATCACAAACACATCACTATCGACAGGGAAACATGGGGCTGCTGCTTGTACAAGCAAAGGTGTGCAGAGGAATTTTCTTTGCATTGTGGGGTGATGGCATAGGAATTTGTATCAGCAAAACTACATATCTCTGAGTGGTGAGAGTAATTCAGGCATTACTGCGCTGATTTTATTTTGTTTTTCAGCAATGGAAGAGGGAGTGTTGGCTAAGAAAAATGTGGGAGTTTGTCATGTGCAAATGTTCATGAAGCCAGTAAGTGGCAGTGGAGATACAGGAGTCTGGCAACTGGGTGACTTTGAAAGCTCCTAGGAACATACTTGCACAGGTAAAGTGAATAAACAACAAGATATCAAGGAGAAGTAACTACCTTCGCCTTGACATGCTAGGTTTCTAGGCTAGGTTGCTAGGTTGTCCAAAGAAGATCATTCTATCAGGTGAGTGCAAACACTACAAACCAAACACAGGTTTTCCATTACTGGAAAACTGAACATGGAATTTTATGTTCAGCTGTAAAGGAGTGAATTCTGATTATTTCCCAGGTAGGATCAGGCTTGTTTTCTCTTCTTTTTAGTGAACTTTGAGTTGTTCTGATGAACCCTATATCCTGGAAGAGTGGAATATAAAATGCTGAAGATTGAGACATAAATGCTTTAAAGAAAGAAAACATTATTTCTTGCTTAAATACAATAAATATTGGCAGCCACTCAGCTGTGGTAAGGCATATCTCCTTGGGGATGCAATCCTATAAATCTGACCCTGGGATTAAGCCCTCTGAACTGAATGCGGCTTTCTTCCAAGCAGACATGTCTAGAATTGCAGTTAGTTCTACTGAACATGGAATGCACATGTAACTTTGAATAGGTACATACACAAGACTCTAGAACAGTCTGACAAACATGTTGCCCTCCAGATGTGTGGGGCTACAATTCCCATTGACCATGAAAATTAGCCATGCCAGCTGAGGTTTATGGAGCTATGTTCCAAAATATCTAGGAAGCACCATCCTGAGGAAGGTTACTCTAGATCAGGGGTAGGTAACCTTACCCCTTTAAGGGCCGAGGGTCTTCAGCTCCCAGAATCCCAGGAGCTATTGGCCAACATGGGACTATTGGCCAACATGGCTGAGGCTTCTGGGAGCTGAAGTCCCTCGGCCCTTAAAGGGGAAAGGTTGCCTACCCCTGCTCTAGATCATGCACACATAGTGCGTTCTAAACTAGAACGGCATCAACAATCATTATTTGCATGTTGTCCCATGATTTTATGCCAGTAGTAATGTATCACAGAACATAGTTATCAACCTGATCTTAATACCTTTCAAAATCACTTTGAAATGGTTAGGTTTATGGCTATTTTATATCTGTCCCATTCTGAAAACACAACTAACCCATTTTATAACTAATGTAGCATAGTTGTTTGAAGGTTAGACGTGGAACTTGAGACCAGGTTCTAGTCCTCACTAAACAATTTAACTCATTGGGTGACTTTGGGTCTATTGTACTCCCTCTTTCAGCCAGACTTACCTTTCAGAGCTGTTGTGAGTGTAAAGTAAGAAAATCCATGCACATCACCTTGAACTCTTTGGAAGAAACACAAAATATACATAACCCTAATCAATAACTCCAGTACAAACAGTATAAAGCAGGGGTAGGCAACCTTTCCCCTTTAAGGGCCGAGGGACTTCAGCTCCCAGAAGCCTCAGCCATGTTGGCCAATAATCCCATGTTTGCCAATAAATAATAATAATAATAATAATAATAATAATAATAATAATAATAATAATAATATTTATTTATATCCCGCCCCTCTGTAGAGCAATCGGGGCGGCTTACAACATTAAAATTTACATAAAGCTATGTTAATACAATGTAAAAATCCAGAAACCCGCCCGCCCCTTAAAAGGTAAGGGCTCTTCTTCTTAGTCTAGGCTAGGGCTAGGCCCGATAGTGCTGGGCCTAATGTCTCTCCCCCAGATGACATCAGATGGAATGGAGGGAGGGCTCTTCTTATTATTCCAGGCCCGATGGTTCTGGGCCTAGTGTCCTCTCCCCCAGATGACATCAGTGACAATGATGACAATAGCTGCTGGGATTCTGGGAGCTGAAGTCCCTCGGCCCTTAAACGGGAAAGGTTGCCTACCCCTGGTATAAAGTGCTACGTAGCAAAGACTGGCTGCACCATGAGCCATCATGTGGCCCAGGCTGATCAGGAGGAATTGCAAAGATCCTCTCCCCCACCATACATGGAAGGGCCACTATGTTACTGTCCCTCACTATTGTAATTCACCTTTTTCAATCCTAGCACTCTGTTGTAGAGCAGTTGGATTGTGAGGAGTTTCTGGGTTGAGATCATGGCTGTCTCCCCAAGTCTGAGAAGCTAGAGTCTGAAACAGCTGAGGGACTTTCCCCTCAGCAGGACTAAATAAATGCTGAAGAGACACCCCATCCTTTGAAGTCCAGCATGGAGAAAAGGAACAGCTTTGTGGGAGTCAATGTGTGTTAAATAGGAGACAGCGGCTCACCAGGTACCTGATGTCCAGAGTCAGCCATCTATAAATCTCTGCAACTGTTCAGTGTCCTTGACAGTGCTCCCATTGCTTGTGTGTTTCTTGGGATTCCTGATCTCTGGACTGGCTACGTTTAATGACATCTTGTTAAATATACAATCCCTTTGTGGCCTTGGGTTTGTGTAATAACTTTTGGACTGGCTGAAACCTTGCGTCTGTGATTCCGAAGGTCACAGAAGATGAAAGTGAAAGTCACAGAAGATGAAGATCTTTCATGAACTTCCTGGGTTCCCTGTGCATGACCTGGTCTGGAATTAGTTACGTATAGCTGCTTCCTCTATCACAATCTGTCTTTCTGGGTATTTGCTGCTTAAAAGTATAAGATATGCACAAGCTATGCCAACCCCAGTAGCTACTGCACTTGCCAAAGAGACAGATTTCAGTAACAGAGATATCAGGTGAAGTGTGTTCATCTAAACCAGGGGTAAACAACCTTTTTGATCCGGGGGCTGGGTTGCTGTCCCTCAGACAATTGGGGGGCCAAAGCACCAAAAATAAATAAATAAATAAAAATATTTTTTTAAAAAATAAAAAAATAAAAAAAATATGCATGCACACTCTCTCAGCCCCAGAAAAGCCATGGCAAGAAAACCCCAAGAACAAGTAATTTTGCCAAGAAAACCCCAAGAACAAGTAATTTTGCCAAGAAAACCCCAAGAACAAGTAATAACAACAATAATCAATATCATCATGGCGGGCAGCAGAAGGATCAGCCTGGAGCCAGTCCAAAAGCCTTGGGGGGCCGCATCCAGCCCCCGGGCCTTAGGTTGCTTACCCCTGATCTAAACATTCAGAGTGATGCATAAGCACCACCCCTCCAAACATCCCAGAACATTTAGATTTAAGTTAGGCCTCTATGTGCTTAAGTGTAAACATCTGACAAAGGAAAATTGGGGCAGCAGGCATATATGCCAACCATGTCCCTGTGCCAAGTTTAGCACTACATTTCAAGAATATGATCAAGAATGTAAAGCTGATGTTGAGAAAGACCAGTGGAAAAAAATCCAAGCCGGGGAGAGGTTGAATTCCAGTTCCCATCAGCCCTAGCTAGTATGACCAATGGTGGGGGTTAACTGACCTGCTGTTCAATAATATCTAGAGCAGGAGGAGTAGGAGTAGAAGAGGGTTATATGTTTAGTTAAGTATTAATAAACTTTTTTTTTAAAAAAAACCCACCTATTTCAATTTACATTTACCTTGGAAAGGGGAAATACAGTTGGCCCTCCACATTTGCAGCTTTGACTTTTGTAGATTTGATTATTCATAAAATTGATTAATATGTTCCCTTTAGGAATCCCTTGGTCCTCCGGTGCAATTCTATGGTCAATGGCCATCAGAAGTTAAACTGGAGGACCTAGAGATTTCTAGAGAAAACACTTTTCTAGGCATTTGTGCATCCTCCAGTGCAATTCTATGGTCAACTTCTGCCAGGTGTTGGCCATAGAACTGCACTGGGGGACATTGATATTCCTAGAGAGTTGTTTTTTCTCCCACTTTTGTGGGGGTCCTGCACCCCTAACCCCAGCAAATGTGAAGGACCTACTGTATAACTTTTTTGTTACTATTCGCTCTTAAATCAGCTTTAATTTATGGTGACCCTAAGAATGAGAAACCTCCAAGAGCTCTAGTTCTCAACCACTCTGCTCAAATCTTCCTTGTTTGAATCAATCCACCTGTAGTGTGGTCCTGCTCCTTTTTTTTTTATGGGCAGTGAGAGAAAAAGAACCCAGCAAGAAATCATCAGAGAGGATGTGCTGAATATCTTACAACAAACAGGGAAGTGGTTTTGTCTATATGTACCTCCCACACTCCTGGGACATTTAATTGGTCCAAGCACATGGGCAGGACCAGTTTTCTGGGTAATGCACATAGAGTTGGGCTTGCCCATGTGGTTGTATCCTATAAATGTGTGGGTGAATGGAATCTAGGTTGTAAGTAAACACTTCTCTGAGAACAGAATATTGCATGCTCATTCTTTATGTGGCAAAGTTAAGGTCAGTGGCATCCTTAGTGTTGGTGTCACCTGGTGCGGTCACTGATGGGGGGGACTTATGGGGGCAGGACTTCCAATGCACAACTTCCAGTGAGCTTCCGGTGCATGTGAGACCATGAGTGTGTGGCCGGAGAAACCCCATGTGTCCCAGGGAGGGCTGGCGAAGCCCTGCACACCCCGAGGAAAGGGCAGGGAGGGCCAGAGAAGCCCCATGTGCCCCAGGGAAAGTTTGGGGAGGGCCGGAGAAGTCCCGTAAATTAGGCCTTCAGTTGCAGGGATGCCCCGCAGGGTGCAGGGGACCAACCAGGAGTCACCCCCCTTCTGGGGTGTCACCCGGTGCGGTCTGCATGCCCCCCTCCACATACACACACACCATGATACTACTGGTTAAGGTGGATAGCTAAACTAATATCTTCCTGCATTTGTGCCCATAAGTAAATAAAAAAGTGCTTTTGTGGAACATGAATGAATTAACAAGAGCTTTTACTTTTCTGTAAAACCTAGCTTTCAGAAATAATTGATTTCAACAATAACTGAAAAATACAAATAATCATTTGTTTAAACAAAGAGGTGTATCTGGGGCTTCAAGTGCTCACTGAATGGTCACAGCACAGAAAGAGTGTCATTAAAGCAGCAGGCTCTGTCTGAAACATGTCTGTGCTTATGTGTGCACGCATAGCTCTTTTCTTGAGGAGGAATACCACCATGCAGGGATCCCTATCACACAGAGAGATGACTACCCCATTACAGATGGAATGCACACAGAATGGGTTAGATTTTAAGACTTGCCTTTTCAGATACATCTCCCAGAACCCCCCAATTAACATGGCCAAAGCTCTGAGATGGAAGTAGGTACAGCATACCTTCACACCTATGATACATTCACTTCTGCATGTTTTATGAAAGTGCAGACCACCAGTCTCATTTCTGAAAGGAGGTCAAATATTCTTGCTCTGAGACAAATAACATGTCATCATGTGAGTGACCATGTATCAAAATGTATCACATTTTCCTTTTAGTTTAGAAATAGTGTAAGGCAGATATGGGCAAAATAAAACTTCTCAGATATGATCAGGTTGTAATTGACACCAGCCCTATGCAGTGAAGCTAACGGCGATGAATGCTAGGATCTGCAGTTCAATAATATTGGGCGAGCCACAGTTTGCCCTTTCCTGGTGTAAGGCTATGCATTTTATGGCTGAGAAACCCAATGTCTATGGTCCAAACCATACTGCAGAAATAATTCAGTTTGAGACTGCTTTAACTGCCCTGGCTCAGTGCTAGGGAATTGTAGTTTATTGTGGCACCAGAGTTCTCTGACAGAGAAGCCTAAATATCTTACAAAATTACAGTTCTCAGAATTCCCTAACATTGAGCCAGGGCAATTAAAGCAGTGTCAAACTGGATTATTTCTGCAGTGTGTTTTGGACCTAAATCAGTGGAATATTGTCAGCCCGCACTATGTTCATACATGTGGATTATCCCAGGGGTTGAGGGTGGTGGCAGATTGTAGGACTGGTGCTAACACAAACTGAACTTAGCATGTATTGAACAAGTAATACAAAAAATAACAACATTGAAAATAAATACATAAATAAATGATGATATATAAATATTTTAAGCAAATAAAATTATGAACAGTAATAGAACTGGTTCCAGTAAACATCGTTCTGTGCAATCATGCTGGCCACATGATCACAGAGTAGTCCTTGGACAATGCTGGCTCTTTGGCTTAGTAACAGGCATGAGCACCACCCGCTATGGTCAGACACGACTTGACAACCTTGTCAATGGGGAATACCTTTACCTAATAGAACTGGAGCATTTGCTTTCATTCAGTTCTATGCAGATAGGAAAGAAATATTTTAGCTAGAAGACTGAAGGGATAGGAAAGAGACTCCCCCCCCTAGGACTACAATAAGAATCTCCTTTCCCCAAATGTTAGCATTGTAGAGAGTGAAGCAGTGAAAACTGTTCTTATCTGAAACTCTTGCATTCTCTGTGTTTGCCTTCCTTTGATAACTTTTTTGTCCATTTTCTTTTGATGCCTAAACTGTTTCTCTAAATAAAATTTCAGTTACTGCAATGTTCAAAATTTGGATACTAAAGGAAAATGTCAAGGGGGTCGGGAAGATTTCTTACCTGTAGGAATGCCCTCATTTGTCCTTAACAGATGGGAATGCCCCCCCCCATAACTATAACCCTGATGACAATCCAGATTTGGATTCAAATATAATGGGATGCTTTTTCTTCGCATTCATCTGGCCACTCCTACTAGAGACAGGAAAAAGCACAGACAATCAGAAAGCATGCAGTTTTATCTTATTGCTATGTCTGGTTGTAACCTCTGCATTTTCAGAGGCTCCTTTTATATGTTAAGTAACTTTTGCTTAGTGTGAGGCTTAAGTAATTCTGCTGACATTCACAACACTCAGTAATAAGACCAAACATATCTCTCCCAAATCCTCACAGCCCAGTACTAAGTAACAGATTCTTACCATGCTACCTAGTACCTGGAAGTTTCTGTTAATATAATTGTCACTGCTAAATATTCTGCATTTATATCTGCTCTCACCTTGCTGTCTGTATCCTGCAAAACTAAGACTGCGTGCTCCTGAAGAAGTGGGATGTGTACCCACAAAAGTGCATGATTTAATAAATCTTTTCTTCTTAATGGTGCCACACAATTCCTTTTATTTTGCTGCAACAGACTAACCCAGAAACCCCCTGAAAGACCACCAAACCATCTTTTACTCCATACTAGTCTTATGAAACAAAGGAATTTCTCTAGGCATATGTAGCTGAAGTTCACATTATTCAGTGGAAAGACTGGAAACTGAGCAAAAACTCGATGAAAATGAAAGGTTTCATCTCAAATTACAGAAATGGTAAGTAGTTACAAATTGGAACCGTGAGCTAAGCCATTCATTCTCAGAAAGAAGTCCGATATGAATGCATTTTCTACCTTACTGGTTCAGGAAATGATAAGTTTGATGAAGCTTTCATCAGAAGTTGTGATAGATGCCTTCTGGGAGGGGGTGGTAGTTAAAAACTGAGCTTGACCCAGGATGGGAAAAGGAGAAAGGAAAACAGATGTGGACTGTATAGAGAGCTGCCAGTAAAGTCAAGCATGGACATCATAATACTGGAGACAGGGGATCAAACAGAGGGTGTTGTCACATCCTGGGTGGTTTCCCCAACTTCAGGCAAGAACCTGAGGGGGTTTAGCCATTTCCTGTGTTTTGGCAACACCTGTCTAGCTGGTCCTGTCAATAAAGACATGTTAGGCACTGAATGGAATGCTGCCTGGGAAGTTCTTGATACGGCTAGAACATCAGGAAGTATCCCTGGGATGACTAAGTCTGCCATCAGAGAAAGTACTCCTTAGTAAACATCACATATTGACTTCATTTATGAAGGATACTTACAACAACCTTCACTCCTTCATCTCCTTATACTGCAAAATTCAAGTGACCACCACAACAGTCCTCAGACTCAGAGCTTAGAACTAACATGCTAAAAATAATGCAATTAATCCAGCCTCCAGCACAATAACTAAAAGATAATCAAGTAAAATTATGATTGTACTGCACTGATTCCCAAACTTTGGTTTTGGACTTCAACTTCCAGAAGCTCCAGCCAGCTTGGTCAACAATCAGGATTTCTGGGTGCTGAAGTCCAAAACATCAGGAAGACCAAAGTTTGAAGTCTTCGGACTTGGAAATCTGCGGAGGGACGACCACCACAGGAGCGCGCCCCATTCAAGCCAATGGGGCTTGAATATATGCGACCCTCGTAACTTGCAGGGTGTGTGTGTCCAGAACGGATCCCCTGTGAGTTACGAGGGATGACTGTAGTGTAATGAGGGGCATTTTGATACACGGGATTAATTTCAAAGTAAGGGAGCTCCTTCTTCCAACATACTCTTCTACAAGAAAACAATTTCAAATCCATTACAAAAAGATATGTTACATCAACATGATTCATAGATTACATCCAGCACCCTATGTTAGAACACACAAAGGACAGCTACTTCTTTACATGACTGGCTCAAGCTTTTTTGGCATGGGGGGAGAGGGGTTAATAAATCTACAGAAAAAGTAAGGCAAACTTGTCATTAGCTTCAATACCGGTACTTTTGTTCTGACAATCCCAGGTTTCAATACCCTAAAGCCACCAGATCCCATCTGATTTTGGGAACTAAGCAGGGTCAGCTCTGGTCTGTACTTGGTTGGGACCACCAATGAATACAAGATGCTGTAGGCCAGGGGTAGGCAACCTGCGGCCCAGGGGCCGGATGCGGCCCCATGAGGCCTTTGAACCGGCCCCAGGCCGGTCCTGCCCCCTTGCCATGATGATATTTATTATTGTGGTTATTACTTGTTCTTGGGGTTTTCTTGGCAAAATCTCCACAGGGGTTTTGCCATCATGGCTTTTCTGGGGCTGAGAGAGTGTGCATGCATATTTTTAAATTGTATTTTATTTTATTTTTATTATTTTTATTATTTTATTATTTTGCTTCGGCCCGCCAATTGTCTGAGGGACAGCAACCCAGCCCCGAGCTCAAAAAGGTTGCCTACCCCTGCTGTAGGCTAAACAATGGACACTTTGAATCTATAGGAGTTTAATTCCAAGGCCTTCTGCATGTGGGAAAAAACACAGGAGCTCAAGCCCATATTAGTTAATGGACAAGGACATGCCGTCACCCACATCAGTGCACCCATTGATTAATATGGATTAGGCTGGCCTTGTAGTAGTTCCACTCTGTAGATGGCTAGCAGATCCACTGTATTTCAGAGGAACGAATTAGCAAAACCACCTCTGAGTTTTCCTAGCCTAAGAAAATCCTATGAACTTCATGGGGTCACCATAAGTCCACAGTTGACTTGAAGGCACATACACATGGTGCAAGGTGAACTTATCTTGGAGCTTTCTTGGCAAGATTCATTCATAGCAGGTTTCCCTCTTCTTTTCTCTGAGAGTGTGTGACTTGGCCAAGGTCCCCCAGTGGACTTCTATGGCTGTTATTTACATAATTTTGCCTTTCCTCACACAGTGGTTAGATCTTGCAGCCTGACTTTCCAAGAATTAACTTGGAAGTAACTCCCCATGATTTTTAGGGCACTTTCTTTCACATGATACATAGCACTAGAATCAAGGCAGTTATAACTGGCAGTTTCAGAAGAAAGCATTCTTTTCAAATAAATGTTTTGAACAGGATGGCTGTCTTCCACTTTATGTTTTAATGGTGCTCCTATGTTTTTTCCTTGTCTGAAAAAATATCAGAAAAAGAAAAAACACAATGAACTGGGTCAGCAAAAGGAGAACTCTCACAATGCCATGACAGCATCTGTTTCCCACCTAGTAATTTGCATTAATTCTAGGGAGGACCCTTGGCTCAGTGGTCATGCGTCTTCGTTTTTTTTAAATTGCGTATTCAGCCAAGGGACACTTATAAAAATGCTCATCAGATTAGTCTGTGAATAAGGAAATGGTTGTGAATCGTAATATCAGATATACCTATGCCAAATGTATTTTTTGCAAGTTTGCTTTTTCATGAAAAGGCTCAATGACCTTCAAGATTTCATAATTACTGCAACCTGACAACACTCTCTTTTTTGGGAATTCTCCCTTCCTTCAAATATTTTGCTTTAAACCCAGTGTGCTGTTATATCTGCAGAGCTAACCTACTTCTGGTTAGCTTTAACCAGAATTCCCAAAGCTATTTTTTAGCCATGAAAGAGAGGGAAATATCACATGGGGAAGTGAATGGGGTGTGCTTCCGGAGTTGTAACCATGAGAGTGGATACCATTATGTTAGGGAGGGGCCTAAGTAGTTAGTGCAGTTTGTCTTGAAACTAGTGTTTGATGGTGGCTTCCCTGTCAGAGGGTGGCTGAATTTGCTCTGGTTTTTAGATTAAACTTTAAAGGAATTATTTGGGGTCCTGAAATCTATCCCCAAAATAAGACTGAATAAGAAGTGTAATGTTAAAGCAAAACCCAGAGTGGATTCACTGTTCCACTGACACAGAAGCCACCTGTCTGTTTTGGTCTCGGCACATAACAAGATCCTCACAAAGGAAATGCAGGAAGATACAGAGCCTAAGAGTAAGGCAAAGAGGCTGAAGCAGCAAAGTCAGCTCCATCTAAATCATACACAGTTCAGTGATAAATCCAGGCAACAATCCAAAGGGAGGCCCAAGAAAGTAGTCAATAAACAGCAAAATCCAAAGCTATCTGATAGCATGAACAGGAACACCAAACATGAAGGTTGCTTCTACCAAGGAGGTCAGTTATCAGCAACAGCTTCCTGAGGGAGGTGTTAGGCTATTTATGGTCTGGAAGTGTCCCACTGGTGCTGTTCGATTGCTGAGCATTTTAGATATAAATGCTAGGAGTGTTTCCACCTCTCCTCCTCTCGATAATATTCTGACATAGTCAATACTGTCAGGTCTGTATCTTCTTCTATACCAGGCTGTGGTTTCTGAGTGGGGTCTCACCTCCACTCAGTCTCCAGCATTGGCATGTCTTCCTGTTACTCTCTCTACCTGAGTACTTACTGTCTGTGTCAGAGTCTGCCAGGGTTATGGAAGCAGGGCAAGACACCACCACTGCGCTGCTGACATTGGTTTGAATATAGTTGGTTTTTTACATTATGAAATTCCCATTACTGGGTGGGAAGTGATCTCTGACAAATAGCTTGGACAATAATCCAGTGATATATTGCAGTGATTGCCACGTCTGATCAAAATACATTATGGTCTTCACTGCATTATTGTTATTTTGCTCCAGATTGCTTAATCATGAGTTAGGCAGCATGCCAGGTGTTATATACTGAAGAAAAATCTTTTCTCTTTAATGTAATTTCATAGGTTAAATACCACACATTCATGTTCAAGGCAGATGGCAAATTTCTTCCTTAAGGGAAAGCTACTGCATCCTTGCAATCCTTTGTTAGCAATCACTACTCTTGGAAACTACAACAGGCACATTTTAATTGTGATTAACTTGTAATCCAATTAAGATGGTGAAGAGGCTTGACAAGTATATTTGTCATATGAAGTGGAAAAGAACTGATTTTGTTACAATGCAATTGTAATTTACGAGAAACACTTGCATAATAAAGTGGCAATTGTTATTTCTGATGAGAATCTTGAAGCAAAGATCAGCTTCTTCTGAGAACATGAAGCCAGAGTGGCCAGACATAAGAGGATGGGGCTCTTGTGCCTTGAATAATCATGTGGAAAAGAGACATTATCCATTTGACACAATAATTAAAGGTGCAGGAGGTCTGTCCTCTTTGACTCTAGCCATCTGGATAAAAGTAGAAGAAAATTCAGCAACCAGGGACATTTTGCATTATTAAAGTGCTTTTAAATGTGGTTTCAAAACTCAGAACAAGGGTATAAACTTGACCTTTACTGTTAACATTATGAATTTTGACTTTTATTATCATTATGAATTATGTTATACAGTCGGCCTCCATATCCAAAGCTTGAAAATATTTTTTAAAATATAAAAATTCCAGAAAGCAAACCATGACTTTGTCATTTTATATAAGGGACACCATTTTACTATACCACTGCACTCAATGGAATGTGAGTACCAGGGATTTTGCTATCCATTGGGGGTCCTGGAGCCAATCCCCAGTGGATACCAAGGGCCCAGTGTATAGTTTTATTGTTTGCATGATTCCTGTCTATGATTGCATCCACACTGCAGAAATAATCCAGGATGACACCACTTTAACTGCCATGGCTCAATGCTACAGAATTCTGGGAATTGTAGTTTGTTGTGGCACCAGTGCTCTCTGATAGAGAATGCTAAATGTCTCACAAAACTACAATCCCTTAATTCCATAGCATGGATCCATGGCAGTTAAAGTGGTGTCAAACAGGATTATTTCTGCATGCAGTGAATGCTGCCATTGTGAGATTTCTTTGTATAGCTTATTTTCCCACTGTATATGCTAAACAGTGTGTGAACTAAATAAAGCATTTTAATTCATCCTCAACTGCAAGTATAATACAGAAAAGTAGTCAAAGGGTGAGCCTCCAGATGCTGAAATACACAGCAGCCCTAGCCAGCATTACCAATAGCAAGGTAATTTCTAGGGCTAGTTGCTGTTTTAACTTGACACTTTTCCAAGGCACCATAAGATGTTCCTCCAGTTATGGTTTCACAGCTAAGAGGAAAAGTCAGTCTTCTGTTAAAGGATGGGGAATTCAGAATTGGTTGGACTCATTTGAAATTCATGGGGGAAGACTCCATCTTAAAATATCATCTCACTCGATGCACAAGAAAGCAACTGAGAAGGCCAGAGGCAGAAAATCTGGCGCCAGAGGCAGAAAATTCAAATGGTACCTTCCACAATGTGAAAATAAGACAACAAGGTAAATAATTAGCAATTTAATACTTTTTGGTGTAAAGTTCAATTGCCTGAGGCGACTCACCTTATCACAATAGTAGCACTAACCCAAAGAGCAACAGACTAAAACATAAAACCAACTTTTTTCAAACTCTGAGACAGCTTACTACAGAACTGCATAGGACACAGCTCTTTCCTACAACCCTTCAGGAATTTAAAGCCTGACTCAACCATCTGATTCTCCCTAATGCCAACACTAGCCCTGCACTTTGTGTCTCTTGAGTCTTCAGCAAAAGAGCAGGATGACACATTTACTCGTTTATTTTGATTTCCATGGCTTTTTTCACAATATGAACAGTAGGATTTCTTGATTTACAGATTGAGATACATTGCAGAAAAAAATCTATGTTATCTTCTCTATTGTGTATGCAGCATTGTATAGACTTGGCCCTCAGAGAGAGACTATTGATTCTTTCCATGAATAAATAAAGCATCTCCCCCACCTTCCTCAAAATTTGAAGAGAACCTCCAAGGATGGTCCTTGTGGTCCATCCTTGTGGCTAATGGTGCGCACCAGGGAATTCAAAAGAAAATCAACATGTGCTTAATAGACTATAGCAAAGCCTTTGACTGCATAAATCATGAAAGGCTATGGAATGCCCTTAAAAACATGGGAGTGCCAACACATCTGATAGTCCTTATGAGGAATCTGTACTCTGGACAAGAGGCTAACAAATCACAGAGAAACAGAATGGTTCCCAATTGGCAAAGGGGTCATACAAGGCTATATCCTTTCACCCTCTCTGTTCAAGCTGTATGTAGAACATATTATAAGAAAAGCAGGCTTGGACACAGAAGAAGGAGGAATGAAAATAAGATGAAGGAATATCAACAATCTAAGATAGGCAGAGGACACCATAATGCTAGCAGAAAATCTCACAGTCCTGGAACACCTACTAAGGAAAATGAAAGAACTATGTTCTAAGGCAGGCTTAATGTTGAACCTAAAGAAAACAAAAATAATGACCACTGAGGACCTGCACAAGTTCAGCCTAGATAATGAAGAAATAGAAATAGTAAAAAAATTCCCATACCTGGGATCATAGAATTATAGAGTTAGTTGGAAGAGACCCCAAGGGCCATCCAGTCCAACCCCCTGCCATGCAGGAACTCCCAATCAAAGCATCCCTGACAGATGGCCATCCAGCCTCTGCTTAAAGACCTCCAAGGAAGGAGACTCCACTACTCTCCGAGGGAGTGTGTTCCACGGTCAAACAGCCCTTACTGTCAGGAAGTTCCTCCTAATGTTGAGGTGGAATCCCTTTTCCTGGAGCTTGCATCCATTGTTTCAGGTCCTAGTCTCTGGAGCAGCAGAAAACAAGCTTGATTGGAACAGGGACTGCGGTCAGGAAATCAGAAGAAGACTAAGAATGGGGAGAGTGGCTATGAAAGAACTAGAAAAGATTCTAAAATGCAAATATATACAACTGAGCACAAAGGATAGACTCCTACATGTCATCGTATTCCCTATTACCATGTATGGATGTGAGATCTGGACAGTTAAGAAAGATGATAGGAAGAAAATCAATGCATTTGATATGTAGTGCTGGAGAAGAGTGCTGAGGATCCCATGGACAGCCAAAAGGACAAACAAATGGGTCCTAGAGCAGATCAAGCCAGAAACCTCCCTGGAAGCCAAGATGACCAAACTGAGGCTGTCGTACTTTGGCTACATCATGAGGACTCTTTGGAAAAAAAAATAATGCTGGCCATGCCAGATGAATGGACTCTATTAAGGAGGTCACAGGTATTAAGGGGTTGCAGGATTTAAGAAGAGCAGCGCAGTACAGGGGATCTTGGAGAGGAATCTCGCGGCAGTTGGAAGCGTCTCTCTGGCCCCGCCCCCTCCGACCAAATTCAATTCTAACCGTTGGAGGCTCCGGCCAAGCCCCGCCTCTAGCATTTGAAGGCGCCTCTGTGGCCCCACCCCTTTCCGCCACCCAAACCCCGCCCTCTCAGCATTGGAAATGCCTCTGCGGCCCCGCCCCTCCTCCGTCCAAGCCGCGCTCCCTGGCTGTTGGAGGCGTTTCTGCGGCCCCGCCCCCTCTCGCCTCCCAAGCCCCACCCCGCAGCCGTTGCAGGCGCCTCTGCGGCCCCGCCCCGCCCCTTCCCATCACCCAAGCACCGCCCTCTGGCCATCGGAAACGCCTCTTCTCCGTCCAAGCCCCACTTTCTGGCTGTTGAAGGCAGCCCCGCCCCTTAGCCGTTGGAGGTGCCTCCGCGGCCCCGCCTTCTTCCTCCGCCCCTCGCGACGGAGTCTCCCGCTGCGCATGTGTGGGGCCCCTCCCCCTTACTGTGGGCTCGGTCTGCGCATGGGCGGGAGGCGAGGGGGTGGGGCGTGTATGAGGCCGAGGTAGTAGCGGCGAGGCCTGGCTGGGCCTTCGGGGCGAGTGAGGAGAGGAGGATGTGGCTTCGCTGGCGGCGGCGGCGCTGGGGGCTTGGCTGGGCCCCGCCAACGACGCCCCTTCGCCTCCTCGTCCTCTTCGCTTTCCTCCTACGGGCGGCGGCGGGGGAGGCCTGTGGTGCCTCCGCCTCGTCGTCGTCGTCGGTGGCCCCTTGCTCCTGCCGGCGGGGTGTGTTGGACTGCAGCCGCCTCCGTGCGAGCGGCCGGAGCGTGGAGGGAGGCCCGCTGCTCCTTCCGCCCGGCACCGCTGCGCTGTGAGTATCGCCTTGAGCGCGGCTGGAAGGGTTTACCTGGCTGGGAGGTGGAGGTGAGGGGAAGGTCTCCGCCCCGCAGGCGCGACAGGTGCTTCCTTCTCCCTCAGGGAAAGCCCTACCGCGGTTATTTCGTCTATAGAAGGAGTGTGGGACCTGTGTTCCTATAGGCAACTTCTATGTTATTATTTTCTTATTGTATTCTTTTAATTTTGTGCTTGTAACCCGCCTTGATTCCCATTGGAAATAGGCGGGCTACAAATAAATCATAGTATTATTTTTTTTATTATGATTATTATGCTCCTAACATAGTTTTTAATAATAATAATAGTAATAATAACTCATGTTCTTAATCTCGGCTAGAAACCAGCGTGGGTAGTTACTGTGCGTGGTATTTATTTATTTTGTTTGTTTGTTTGTTTATTTGGGATCTGTCGTCTGTGGGTGTATGCGTACTTGCAGGAATAATCCAGTTTGGCACCACTTTTAAGTGCAGTGGGTCCATTCTGGGATGCATCCGCGCTGGACAGATAACCACCAGTTTGGCATCGCTTTAACTGTCATGGCTGCATCCTAGGCTGCATTTGCTCTGCAGAAATAAACCACTTTGGCACCACATTGGTCCAAAACAGAAGTAATCCAGTTTTGAGACTGCCTTAACTGCCCTGGTTCAGTGCTAGGGAATGCTGGGAACTTTTTGTGAAACATTTAGTCTTCTGTGTCAGAACTGCTACAAACTACAATTCCCAGGATCCCCTACCACTGAACCAGGGCAGTTAAGCGGTCTCAAACCAGATTATTTCTGCAGTGGGTTTTAGACCTTTAACTGCTATGGCTGCTCCTGTACTACAGAAATAATCTTCAGTGGACCCTCCACATTCATTAGGGTTAGGGGCACAGGACCCCCCATAAAAGGGGGAAAACAGCAAAATAAAAAAACACTTTTTATTTACCTGACAGAACACCTCTCTAGGAATCTATAGGTCCTCCAAAGTAATTCTGTGGGCAAGATTTACCAGACGTTGACCATGAAATTGCTCTGGAGGACTTATAAATGCCTAACAAAGCATCCTCTCTATGAATCTCTAGTTCCTTCCGCGTGACTTTTGGCAGAAGTTGACAATAGAGTCATGCTGGAGGACCTAGGGATTCCTAGAGAAAACACATTAATCAAACCCATGAATGATCAAATCTGCAGAAGTCAAAGTCACAAATGTAGAGAGCTGACAGTAGTTTGACACCACTTTTAACTGCTGTGGCTCCATCCTAGGCTGCATCTGCACTGCAGAAATAATCTAGTTTGGCACCACATTACTGACATGGCTCCATTTTAGGCTAAATCAACACTTCAGAAATAATCCACTTTGACACCATTTTAACTACCATGTTTCCATCCCAGGCTACATCCACACTGCAGAAATAATCCAGTTTGGTATTGCTTTAACTGACCTGACTCCATTTTAGGCTGCAGATACCACTTTAACTGCCATGGCTTCATCCTAGGCTGCATCACTTGAGAAATATAACTGGCCCTCCATATCCACAGATTCATTATTGACAGATTCAAGTATCCATGGCTTGAAAACTTTCAAAAAATATATAAATTCCAAAAAGCAATTTACACAAGGGACACCATTTTATTATGACATTGTATTCACTGGGACTTGAGCATCCACTGATGTTGGTATCCACAAAGGTCATGGAACCAAATCCCAGCAGATATCAAGGGCCCACTGTAATCTAGTGTTACACTACTTTAACTGCCATGGGTCAGTTCTATGGAATTCTGGGAATGGTAGTTTGTTGTGGCTCCAGAGCTCCATTACAGAAAAATCTAAATGGTTCACAGAACTACAGTTCCCATAGTCCCACAGCATTGAGCCATGGCAGTTAATAGTGGTTTATTTCTGCAGTGTGGATGCAGCCCTACATAATCCTGGGATTTGTAGTTTTGTGAGGCACCAGCACTCTTGGGCAGAGAAGGCTAATGACTTTGTAAAACAGTAGTGTCAAACTGTTATTTTTGTAGTGTATATGCACCCTACATGTCTGTCCCAATACGGAAGGGAAAGGCAAAACAGGGGATCGTAGTGACCCTTAGTGTTTTTCCTGACTCTGTCTGGTCCAGTACCAAAACAACAAAGGCTGTTGGATTCTCTCCCTCCCTTTCCCTTCAATGTTCCATTTGTATTGATTTTTGCATTCCCCCAAACAGTTGGAATCATGTGCAAGTCAACTGTTTGAGCACTAGAGCTCTGGATTTACATTGGCCATGCTGCAAAATAGTTTTTCTGCCAATTCATGTTGTGTCCTCTCTCTCTCTCTCTCTCTCTCTCTCTGTCTTTGGAACCATTCAAACAATCTTGGTCCATGTGAAAGTCAGCAGAAGGGGATATTTATTGTCCAAACCTGGCCACACCTGGTCTGTGGTGTGTTCTATTTATTTTGACTGAACCAAAGTGGTTTTAAAAATTAAGGCACTGCAATAAGGCCAAACAGCTACAGTTACTGATTGATTCAGTTGACACCCTGCCTTCTTCCTGGGATGGGATCCAAGGAGGCATGTCCCTCAATGTTATTTGGAGGTTGCACTGTAGAGACTACCTGATAGGAGATTGTTTACAGTGCTATTAAGAGGTGTGAATTTCTGTCCTGGAAAATTCCATAATATGTTTATTTGATCAGTAAGTGGCTAAAGGAAACAGAGGAGGATTGAATAGATTGTTGAAAGAAGTGGGTTCTCAGGGGATCTGTATTGAGTCTTAACTGGAGTTAGAGGAGCAGTGAGGTAGCCAAGGTTACAGTTGGCACCAAATTAATCAGTGTCAAAAACAAAGGACCACAAAAAGCACTGAAAAGGATGTTTCCAAATGGGAGGAATGGGTAGCCTAGTATCATATGAATCTCAGCCAAAGTACACTTGTCCCTCCACATTTGCTGGGGTTAGAATCATAGACTCATAGATTTGGAAGAGACCACAAGGGCCATCCAGTCCAACCCCCTGCCATGCAGGAACCCAAAATCAAAGCATCCCTGACAGATGACCATCCAGTCTTTGCCAAAGAAGAAGACCACCACACTCTGAGGGAGTGAGTTCCACTATTGAACAGCTCTCTGTCAGGAAGTTCCTCCTAGGGTTGAGCTGGAACCTCTTTTCCTGTAGCTTGCATCTGTTGTTCTGTGTACTATTCTCTGGAGCAGCAGAAAACAAGCTTGCTCTATCCTCTATGTGACAGCCCTTCAAATATTTAAATAGGGCTATCATATCACCTCTTAATTGTCTCTTCTTCAGGATAAACATACCCAGTTCCCTAAGTCGTTCCTCATAGGGCATAGTTTCCAGACCCTTCACCATTTTTGTTTCCTTTGGACACACTCCAGCTTCTCAACATCCTTTTTGAATTGTGGTGCCCAGAACTGAACACAGTATTCCAGGTGAGGCCTGACCAAAACAGAATAGGGGCACAGGACCCCCATAAAAGTGGAAAAAAAACACAAATAAATAAACAGAACCTTTTTAACCCGAGAGAACATCTCTCTAGGAATTTCTAGGTCCTCCAGCAGAACTCTATGGTCAACATCTACCAGAATTTTACATGTTGCAGGACCTACAAATGTCTAGAGAAGTGATTTCTCTAGGAATCTTAGGTCCTCTAGTGCAACTATATGGTCAATTTCCAGCAGAATTTCTCTAGAGAACCTAGAGAGAGCATATTAATCAAATCTGCAAATAATCAAATCCACGAAAGTCAAAGCCACAAATGTAGAGGGCTGGGTGTAGATGAAAAATGTTGCAAAAGTCCAAGTATTATGAAAGCATTAAGGAGTCTTGTGTCATCTTGAATAGTAATAGAGTTATCGTGAGGTAAGTTCTTACAAATAAAATAAACGTAATAGTTTTTGCTACATCAAACTAATTTAACTATCCTTCTGGAATTAACTCCACATATAGGATCTGAATGCAGCAGTTGATCAGGAACAGTGTCTTGGGGTCATAGTAGATGGGGTATTTAGTTAGAAAAAAGGCAATTAAGGAAACATTAGTGTACAAAACATCGTAGCGTTGATAAAACAGAAAGCTATAATCCTGTATTAATTGAAAACAGTCATTCAGTTGAACTGTAATGTGTAATTCAGGAAAGATAAATGTCATTCTTTACACCCAATTTTCCATTTCATTTTTTCAAGATGTAATTATGGTTGCCTTCTTAGATGGGTTTAAATGGGGATTAGACCAATTCACTGGCTCTTATATAAGATGGAAGAACAAAATGATGAGCTGGAGAGACTTTGATCTATTCTCTCTGTGTATGTACGCCTTCAAGCTGCATGTCTATTTTTATGGAGATCCCATTAATTTTTCAAAGAGCATTCTTGAGCAAGGAATACTCAGAGATGATTTTGCCAGCCCCTTCCTCTGGAATATAGCATTCATTGGCGGTCTCCCTTTCAAGTACCATCCAACACTGACTCTTCTAAGCTTCCAGGATCAGACAGAATCTGGTGCCTTTAGGGTATTTAGTTAAAATTTGGACTGTTCTAGCATCACTGTTATTGCTACATTGCAACTGTGGCATTCTTCACTGTGTAGGCCACTGTATCATTGATCTCTTGTGACTTGTTACTCCACTGCTCAGTTGTTTTGCTGAACACGTTGGACAGATATACATGCAGCACAACTGAGAGCAGTGTTTCTTCAGCTATGTTATGTGTGAATATACAGGGGGTTTTCCATGGACCAGCACCATATGTATGACTATTGATGATAATAGTTTCTTTCCTGGAAGTTCACCACAGACAGGCAGCCACTATTCATGGACAAGCAGTGGTTCATGGACTAGCACTTTCAGTAGCACTGCCCTAGAGTAAGATGTTTGTGTCTATATTATGATTTCTTCCTTTAACAGGTGTAATAAAATGTCTTGAATACTGAATTATAATGAGTTGTTGTTGTTAACTGCCCTCAGTTGGCCTTGACTCAGGTGACCCTGTGAATGAGAATTCACAGTGTGAATTGTTTATGTATTCACAATTTACAATGCACAATGTGAATTGGGTCCCTCTGTTGTTGTTTTTTTTTTCTTTCAGTCCTTTCAAGAGTGACCTCTTTGTGACTTTTTCCTTCTGAAAGAAAAATCTTGTGGGTTTTTGGTTTTGAAAGACAGATCTTGGAAAAGTTTCTCATAGAAATAAGTTACCTCAATTCCTTTGCAGAGTTTCTTGCCTTGCCTAAATTACAAATCTCTGCAGTTGGGCGTTCTAACAGTTTATCATCACATCTCCTTTCAATCCTAGAAATTGTAGTTTAGTACAGATATTAGAAATGGCCTATGAGTTGATTCTCTTATTCCTTTCACAGAAGTAAAGTTCCCAGAGTTCTCTGTGCAGGGGAATAGTTGCTAAACATGTTTAGAACTGTGGTGTTGATATGCCCAGTCTTGTACTGTGTGGGAAGGATTTCAGGATTTGCATGAACCTTACACAGTGAGGCGCAGAAGCTTCATTGATAGCTAAAGGAAACCCATGTGAAGTATTGTTGAATTTACAGAATGGAGCATCTCCAAATGATTCAAAACACAGTTATAATGACGTAACATGGTGCAGATTTTATATTTGTATTGTGTTATTTAAACATGAATCTTGTGTGGGCTTTATAAAGAAAGAGATGCTCAGTTTTGGGATTACTTTTTGAAGGTTGGTTATTGTGGATTTTGTATTTGATTTTATACTTGCGTCATTTGTCATAAGTTCAGGGTTGCTTCAGGGTCATTTCATATTTGACCTTAATATCAAATAATTCAATTATGAGCCTACTTACACAGTTTCCTAGTAGTTCTGTTGTTGTTGAGAAAGGCATTTGTTAATTAAGTTCAAATGGCCTAGGGATCTTTTGTTAGACTTCTAAACTTAGTAAAAAAAAAAAAAGTGGATTAAAGTAACCCTCTAAATTTATTTTATATGTATTTATGTAAGTATATGTTACTTTGCCGAGTAGCATACTATTCTGACATAAGCCTTTATAGCAGGGGTAGGCAACCTTTCCCCTTTAAAGGCCAAGGGACTTCAGCTCCCAGAATCCCAGGAGCTATTGGCCAACATGGGACTATTGGTCAACATGGCTGAGGCTTCTGGGAGCTGAAGTCCCTCGGCCCTTAAAGGGGAAAGGTTGCCTACCCCTGCTTTATAGATTTGAGCTTCCTTTGTCAAGGTAGATAAAGTGTTATCCTCAGTTGACAAATGATATGTACATACATGATTATGGAGAGAGAAAATGTTAAATAGGTTCTGTGACATTTTTGTGCAAAGCTCAAATGTCAAAGCTTGGATGTGTACTCTTTGAATACAAATGTCATAGACTGCTTGTGTCTCATGGCCTGTTGGACTCCCTGTTTACAATTTTCTCTTTAACCTGTATGTGCATGCTTTTGTTGTGCTTTTCTGCAGCTGTTGAATATACTTCATTTTCTAAAGGATCTGTAACTTTTTGTAACTTTACACTGTCGAATCTCTCTTGAATCTCTATTGAGGGAAACAGGAACTTAATTTTTTTTAAAAAAATCAGAACTCTGATTAAGGTTAATATTTATCAAATGTATGGGATCACTTATAGCAGTTTAATTTTAAATCAACAATTTACTTATACTTCTGAAGAGGGTATTTTGCAGCCTGACTCTTTGCATGTTTAATTGGAAGTAAGGCTCAGTGAAGTCAACAGAGTTCACCCGTGTGTATAGAACTGCAAGACTTTGTGCTGCTTCCTTGCTTGAGTAAATCTGTTGAATAGCTGCTAGCTGTTCTTTAAGTTTAGTTGAGGGAAATGGTTTTTGCTTTTAAAGATTTAGGAAAATATCTTCATTACTTCTCATTCCCACTTTCAGAAGATGCTATCCTAGTAAGTGTGGGCTTCATTTATTCAAGATAAGGGAGCTATGTTATATAGCACTGAGCTCCCCAGATTGTGTAATATATTTATGACTATGTTCTGTTGTGTAAGATTGATGTGTATATTAAATAGCCTGTACATTGAAATTAGTGACTTGACATTTTGCTTTGAGAAATTGTTGGTGGTGTTATTATTATTATCTTTATGGATATCCTGCCTTTCCCCCAAGATTGGGAAAGGGCTTCTTGTGAATAAAGGTTTCTTACAAATTAAAATGATTACAATATAGTTAAAAATATCAAAATCAACATTAAAGCAGAATTAAGCTATTAACTATATCAGAACAGTTTAAAGCAGGGGTAGGCAACCTTTCCCCTTTAAGGGCCGAGGGACTTCAGCTCCCAGAAGCCTCAGCCATGTTGGCCAATAGTCCCATCTTGGCTAATAGCTCCTGGGATTCTGGGAGCTGAAGTCCCTCGGCCCTTAAAGGGGAAAGGTTGCCTACCCCTGGTTTAAAGCATACACTTAAAAGAGATTAAAAACCATCAAAACAGCACAGTTTAAAATAATGTAGCATCCTCTTGCAAGCCCTTTCCTTAAAACCCTTTATTTCTAAAAGCCCATCTGAATTTTCTTTTTAAAAAATATTTCCCTGACAAGGGAAGGTCAACAAAGAGGGAGCCATTCTAGACTCCTTAGGGAGGGAGTTCCAGAGCTTAGGGCAGTGATGGTGAATCTTTTAGAGTCCAAGTGCTCAAACTCAGTGGTGTTCTTGCATTGGATTTTACCTGGTGTGTGTGGGGGACTTCTGGGGGAGGGGGTCTTCTCCCTGCTTTCCAGGGTGGGAGGAGTGGAGAAATTGAGCACTCCTTTCCTTCATCCCTTCCACCTTGGAAAGGCTCCCCCCACCAGGCATTTCCAGCTTGGGAAGGGTGGAGAAACAGAGTGCTCCTTTCTTTCACCTCGCCCACCTTGGAAAGGCTTCCTCCTGGCATTTCTAGGGTGGGAGGGATGGAGAAACGGAGTGCTCCTTCTCCCTTGCTCCTCCTGGCCTTTGCTATGACAGAGGTAATGGCGCATGTGGAGCTATTGGAGCAGAAAGTTCTATTATCCCTGTATGCAGCCCAGCTGAAGTTTCCAAACACTCTTCAAAAGCAGTCCTATGTAGAGTGCATTTGTTGTTAACTGCCTTTGAGTCGATCACGACCATGACAACCATGTGGATGAGACATCTCCACAATCCCTTGTCCTCCACTGCTCTGATTAATTCTGTACATTTATACCCGTGACCTCCTTAATAGGGTTCATCCATCTAATATGCGACATTCCTCTCTTTCTACTTCCCTCCACCTTTCCTAGCATTATTGTTTTTTCCAGTCAGTTGTGCCATCTCATGATATGTCTGAAGTACGACAGCCTAAGTTTTTTCATCTTGGTTTCCAGAGAGATTTCTGCCTTGATCTGCATTAAGAACAATTTATTTGTCCTTTTGGCTGTCAAAGGGATCCTCTGCACTCTTCTTTGGCACCACATCCCAAATAAATTGATTTTTTTCCTATCATCTTTCTCAACTTTCCAGCTCTCGCATCCATACATGGTAATAGGGAATACAATGGCTTGTATGATTCTAACTTTTGCGCTCACTTCTATATCTTTGCATTTTAGGATCTTTTCTAGTTCTTTCACAGAATAATCCAAATAGGATGTACAAAGGCATATGTCTCCATGTCCAGATCAGTTTTCTCCAGGAATTAGGGTACTGACTTGAAGTGTTCAGAAGCACTTCTGGCCGCTGCAGAAATATGGGCCTCCAGGTTCAAGGCTAGAGTCCAGGGGTACACCCAAACTGCCAGCCTGGATCATCAGGAGGAGTGTAACCCTACCTAGCCCAGGCTGTATATCTATTCCCTGATCTGCCTTTGGACTAGCCAGGTGCGGAAACTGGTGGGAAGAAGTAGAGATTTATCATTAGTAAACTGGTGGCATTGAGTCTCAAATCTCCAGCCAACCTCTCCCAACAGCTTCATTTAGCACAGAACCCACAGTATAATGGCCAAGGAATTCCCAAGCACTACCTTTTGGGCTTGCCCTTCCAAGAAGAAATAGAATCAGTATAAAACAGTGCCTCCATGTCCTGTCCTTTGCAGTGTGGTCCAGAAAGATACCTTCATATCAAGTGGCTGGGAGGACTAGCACAGTCATATTCCCCCTCTATCTAGCTCCCAGCATATGTTGTTCAGCAAGGTGACCAAAACTATCTCTGTCAATCATGCCTGATAGCATATTGAAATTAATCACGGCAACCTTTTCATCCAGGGATTCCTGGCGGTAGAAAGCCGTCCACATTTTACTATCTTATTCAAGAATGAAATGTTGGACACTGGCCAGTAGTTATGCATTATGAAAACTTCCAGGGAATTATTTTAACAATAGAGGCTTACGATAGTCTCCTTTAGGTATATTGGAACCCTACCTTGTAAGGAGACATTGACTACTCCCTTCACCCCTCTCCCTCTGGTCTGCTTAATGAGCCAAGAAGGGTAAAGGTCTCACACCTAAGAATCATGTCCACACCCACAGGCTGTACAAATTGGGGGGGAAATCATAGGACAAGTAGGTGCTAAAATTACATCCTCTAGGACTGCGTGGAATTCATATGGAACAGATCTGAGTAGTTTTATCTACAAATTGCTGCACAAATTCTTCAGCAGACTGATTAGTAGTCTGTATTGTCTTCTAAAAAGGCCAGAAAGCAACAGGCTTCTGATCACTCTAAGCAACTCCACTGAGTGTCTTCTTGCAGATGCAGTGGTGACAGAAAAGAATAATTTCTTTACTGCCTGCATTGCCATGGAATAGGCCTTCAAGTAGTCTGTAGCTTGTATTTGCTCTGAGTTGTCTGCCAATGTCATTCTAATTGCTGTTTCATTCATTTAATTGCAGCTTCGTGAGGGGGGGGGGTGTTCAGGAGTAGTCTGGTCCTCACTCCAGAGATCAGCCAAGGCAGAATCATCTGCTGAGGCAAACTATCTCCCACCTCTGCGGAGGCTGCAAGTTGCAGCAGGTGCAAAGTTATTAAACATACTCAAGCTAGCTACAGACATATCAACATTAGCACAGATCTATGGATCAGTTGCATAATTCTGTCTTTTGCCAAGGTAACTCTAGTCTCTATTTCACTTTCTTCATCACCACCAGCTCCCAGGAAAGCCATGGGTTTGTTTGACTCTACTGTTTTAGAGGGAATGCTTAGGAATTACTATTACCACTGCCCTGGCCATTTCTCTGTTTACAAAGTCAATCAAGTCTTTGATAGAATTCGCTGTGAGATCACAGGAAAATGCCCAAAAGCCATCAGAAATCAATTTGGATCCATCAGTCTCCTAATTGTTCCACTACCCTTGCAGAGGCTCTGAGTCCCAAGTGCATATAAATCTAGCCAGGAAGTGATTTGTCCATGGCCGATTAGTTCAATGAGACCACCTCGTTTCCCTCAAGTATTGGATTACATGTGTTACAGAAAGTTTCTCTATACCAAGATCACACTCATCCACCCAGCAAAGGAAACAAGGTTCAGAATGTGACCAGCAGTATGAGTGTCTCCAGATGCTACTTGAGATGAATCCATGGTTGTCACAAAGGCCATAAAATCCTGAACTACTCCCAAGAAGGTGGTTTCAGCATAGATGCTGAAGTTCCCCAGCACTGTAAACTGAAAGAATTCCAACACCAAGCCTGAGATCACCCCAGCTATCTCGGGAAAGAAGACAATCTGTAACACGTAATCTGATACCTGAAGGAAATGACATAGTTTTATTAAACTGATTTTATTTGTCACTTAAACTGAGATCTGTATTTGTGTTTCACATTTAGATGCATATTCTGTGCCAACATCTTTGAAACTTTTTAGAGATGACACATCCTGAATACCTGTTCAGTTGTTAAACGATTTTATTTTGCCTTTTATCTCTTCATCTCATTATCTTTATTCTGTAGTGTTGTTTGCATTGTTGAAACCTGTTGTGCAGCTATTACGCAGATGTTCTAAAATCCCCTGATTATTGTTTCATTTAAGGAATAAAAATATTTTAAATTAGTTTCTACTGTGTGAACATACATTTTCAATGATAACTCCATCTTCATTTAGTGGCTGATGGATGACTGTATTTCACTGTGTAACTTGTCTGTTAGAAATATTGTAAAAGTCAGTAACTGAGCAGTAACTCGTAACTTGTTGAAGAACTGGTAGCACAGTGGGGTTAAATGCACAGTTTTCATAATGAAGGGATGTGAGCACTAGGTCCTTTTCTTCCAGGTTTTGTATTGAGGCGAATGCTATTTAACGTAGTAACAATTTAATGTGGGTTTTATATGTGAAAATCTGCCATTCTTGTGGCTATTTAAAAGCAGCCAACCTGTGTTCCCAATCACCTTTTACTGAGTTCCTGTGCTTCACCTGATCATTGATCTGTGGATGAACACATAGCATTTCTTCTGCAGTCACAGAGTATGTATGTTAAAGGTGCTCAACACAGTCAGGGATAAGGATAAACTCCCTGTCATGATGTCAGGGATAAGATTCTGTTCCTCCTTCAAACTGAGAAGAGGCAGGCTAATGATAGCAGCAATTGTTACTTGTAGAAACTAGCTGAACGTTATTGACATGATGTCCCATAGGGGGATAGCCCACAGGATATTTGCTCATTAAAAATATGTATACCTGCTTCTTTAGCTGTATTTGCAGCACTGAGATAGTTACTGACATTTTTTTAAAAAAGCCATAAATATTAAAAAATGCATACATTAAACAACACCATCATCAAGCACCAGTATAAACAGTAAAGCATAAGGGACAAAACTATTTAAAAGAAGAGCATATGAGGGGATATTGTAAAGTTTTAATTATCACCTTTAAATTTTTTTGACAAAGTTTGTTTGATTTGTAGTTGTTAACTTATCTCTACATAGTCACCATCCAGATTTACACATTTTCCCAGCGTTTCTTGACCCTCCAAATACCATTATTGTAGAAGTCTGCAGATTGTGCCTTAAACCACTCTTCCACTTCATGAATGACATCATCTGTGTTGTCAAATAAGCAACCCTGCAATGGATTTTTCATTTTTGGGAAAAGAAAAAGTCACTTGGTGATTATGACACAAAATTTCATCAATATAGCATAATAACTTCCGGTGATAATTATTACTTTATGATACCCCCTTGTACACAATGGAATCCTCATTTTAAAAACAGATTTGTGCACAGAAGATGCTCTTCCACATACCACATAGCTAGCTGTCTGTTTGTCATCATTTAGGTGTGAGGAGGAGCCAGCCTCTTTAATAGCTTTTAGAGAAGGGACAGGCTGGCATGTTCAGGTCATCTGACCCTAAGCTGTTTATGACTTCTAAAATACAGTGGACCCTTGTTTTATGTGAAGGATCCATTTCAGACCCACCCACTTCCTGCACATAAGGAAAATACCATGGGATCTCAAGTCCCATTGATTTCAGTGGCAGCGTGCATGTCATTAAGAAGGCTGGGACTCACCATCCGTGTGACCTTGAGTTCACGTATGGCGAGCCCACATATGGTGCGGGTTCATGGTAAGCACAATTACTTTAAATTAGGCCTAAAATTAATTAGCAACCTGTACAGCTGTTGCAATGTAAGCATAATGCATTAGCATTCAATTGCTTACTCAGCCATGGAACCCACTGAGTGGCCTTGAGTGAGTCATACATATTCTGCCCCAGAAAACCCCATGATAGGTTTGCCTTAGGGTTTCCATAAGTTGAGAATAACTTGAGGGTCACAATAGCAACAAGGCTAAGTGTTCTGGGGCCAACTGAAATCTCTGGAAAAAATGGTAGATCTGTAAATAGCACACCAGAATTGTCCAGTGTGGGAATAATTAATATGTGCTACCATGGCCAGGTCACTTCTTTCTACTGGGGCAGTTAGTGCACCAGTTTGAACTGGGCAAAATCCTAAAAGCTATGATCTCTTTATAAGGGGGGCTAGGGAAATTCATGATCTACCAAGCCATGATAATTAAAGAAAGCCTTAAGAGTCAGATGAAATCTATCAAATGCTGGCAACTTATAGTGGAAGAACCTCTTGTCCCCTGCTTGTGTGCTTTGGATAATCACTTGGTTGTCCACTTCTGGAAACAGTGGTTTGTGTTGATCATTGATCTTACATTTTCTTTCCATAGTAGGTAAAAGAGACATAGTTCAGTAGAGAAGCATCTATACTGTACTTTTTAGTAGAATTTAAAAAGGCTGCCTTTTCCACCTTGGGCAGCGAGGAGGGACCCTTTAAAAAACGCTGCCTTTTCCACCTTGGGCAGCGAGGAGGGACCCTTCAAAAATTGCATTTAAATTGTATTTGCATTTTATATTGTATTTTGTATATTTTTAAAAATTGTTTTAATTTGCTTTGTTTGTTTTGTTTTTGAGGGGTTGGGAAGAAGGGATGGGCTCTGTATTGATGCTATTTGTTATTGTGATTGTTGTACGCCGCCCCAATTGCTTGGCAGAGGGGCGGGATATAAATAAAAACTATTATTATTATTATTATTAGAATATATCAGGTTCAGTCACCTAATTTTCCAGATAGAGCTGGGAATAAAAACATTCCTGTCTGAACCCTTGGAAAGCTTTTGCTAGTCATAATCAACAATACTCTTGATAATGCATTGGGCTGGAACTTTGTGTTAATTCAGTGACTGCTAGCAATTAAAACTACAAGAACATAGGAAGCTACTTTATGCTTTATGTTTTCTATATTCCTGTGGATTTCAGTTGTAACACTCATTGTGTTAACACAAAGCATTCAGATTCATGGCTTTCAAGCAGAAACATTAACAGCTTTCATACAGGATTTTATCAACTTTGATTTGATTTATTAAAAATAGATTGAAAAAATAAAATAGAAAAAAAATGTATAAAGCCTTTCAACACAGTGGCACTTCCTTGTAAATATCCATGACATTTGGGTTGCACATGCACTGATTTACCCAGATTAATTCATGTGGAAGGGTGGAGATGGGCAAGAAGTTTCAAAATGTTTTGAGCTGCCTGAAATTAAACTGGTCCACACCTTGTGAATAAGTCGTTCTTGCTTTTCTAAAGTCTTGCCTGTTAAGAGTCACCTAAATAGAACTTAATTAAGTTTTAAAGTTCCATAATGTCAGTCCTGCTCATGCACAGAGGCAGTTTCTGATTTTACAGTTGCACTGGTCTGAAATTGAGAAAAGGGTGGCAGGATTAGTTCTACATGGCTAAATAAATAAATGAATGAATGTTTTTTTAAAAAAAAATAGAGAAGAAACCACATCACAACAGTACTTATTCCCCCCCCCCCACACACACACACTTCTATTTTGTAGAAGTTTTTGTTTTTATATGAAGCTACTTTTTTATGAACCAGACCAAAGTTCAGAGAAACTGAAGCTGAGGCCTTTTGGTTGAAAGACTGCTTTTCTGCTGGTGACCTACTGTAAAATTCCCAAGAATAAATTTAAGAGATTTCCCCCACTCCCCAGAATTTCCTCTTTAATACTGCCCTCCTTTCCCTTTATTCCTTCCTCAGAAATGAAGGAAAGAGATGGAGGGAAAAATCTTTCCAAAGCAAGCTGAAGGCTCTCTGTGAACTGGCCATTTCCTTCAGTCAACCCTCCACATCCACAGATTCCATGTCCATGAATTCAGCCTTGCACTGCTTAAAATATTTTTAAAAATATAAATTCCAAAAAGCAAACCTTGATTTTGCTGTATTATATAAGGGACACTATTTTACTATGTTCTTCTTGTTGTGTGCCTTCAAGTTAGTTCTGATTTATGGGAAACCTAATGTGAGCCTATCATGGAGCTTTCTTGGTAAATTTCTTCAGAACAGGTTTGACACTACCATCCTCTGAGGCTGAGAGAGTGTAACTTGCCCAGGGTCAGCCAGTAGGTTCCCATGGCCAAGCTGGGATTCATGCCCTGGTCTCCAGAATCATAATCCAGTGCTCAAATCACCATACTAAGCTGGCTCTCACATTTTGCATAATAAAATGGCATTTTACTATGCCATTGTATTTAATGGGACTTGAGCATCCATAGATTTTGGTTTCCACGGGAGGTCCTGGAACCAAACCCCAGTGGATACCAGGGGCCCACTGTACTTCTGCATCTTCAGTAAGTATTTTTATTTATTTTATTTTTATTTCAAGGGTTTACATCCCACGTTTCTCCCACAATGGGAACATTGCAGCACAAACATTTTCCCAAGTTAACCCTGACCAGATTCAAGTAAGAGTCATTATTTATTTAGAGTTTTATAACCCATCCTTCAGCCAAAAAAGTATCCTAGAATGGCTTTCAAATTATTTATTTGATAGTTCCCTGCCACATAAGGAAAAGGGGATGGCAGGAAAGAAAGCAACTTGAGTTTGGCAGATGCTGGCTGCTGTTCTCCCTCAGTAGCCATTGGAATGGAGCAAGGAACTTTCACCAGCTGCTGGAACCAAGGCACAATGGAGCTGTGCCTGGCTGCTGTTGAGAGCCCACAGCAGTGGGCAGGAAGCAGTCAGCTCAGTTGTGAGCTATATCTGGAGCAACAAGGTGGTTTTTGTTTTTACAAAATTGTTGTGCTTGAGAGTATTCCCTATGAATGTTGTCGGAAAATATTCTCTCAAATATTGTTGCCTCACATCAGTATGGTACTATGAAGAGGGCCTTTTCAATGGCTGTACCTAGCCTCCAGCTTCCTGTAGTTAAAAGGAAAGCTGTTCATTATTGCATTAGCAATTTTTCATAAGTGCCTGGAGACCTAGCTTCTTCAGAATACCTTCAGTGAAATATTTTATCGCATGTTCATTAATCCCTGTTTTCTAAATATTGTCATTGTCGGAGTAAGGCTGTTGGTTTTGACAGCACTGCTGCTTGCATTTTGTGCTATAGAGGAGCATTTTTAATGAATGAATATTCATTCAGAAGGATGTAAATGTTCTAAATAAATAAATCACAACAAGTCAACATGATCGTTACATTATATTTGTTGTTGATGATGATGCATACCTTCAAGTAATTTCTGACTTACAGCCACCCTAAGGTTTTCTTGGCAGAATTTGTTCAGAGGGTGTTTCCCCTTCTCTTCCTGAGCCTGATACAGTATGACTTGCCCAAGGTCATCCAGTGGGTTTTCATGACTGAGTGGGGATTTGAACCCTTGTCCAGCACTGAAACTCTACACCATACTGGCTCTTATGTCATAATTATGCTGAGTTGTTGTGTACCTTGAAGTAATTTATGACTTGCAAGACCCTATGGCTAACCTATTTTGGGGTTTTCTAAGCAAGATTTGTTCAGAGGTCTGATCCACATGTCATTATTTTAATGTTTGTACATGATTCTTGTAGCTATTTGATTAAGTGAGAACTTCTCTCCTCTTTTGGGATATACTTCCCACCTGCTTGGTTCATGAACTGCTGCTAAATCTTTACTTTACATTGTGGGATATTGAGGTTGTGAGAATTATCTTTTTGCAGCTACTGTGGGCCTGCTGTATTGGCAACCTAGTAATCTATGGATTGTAGCATCCATGATTCGCCAAGTCACATCTTATTCATTGGTGGTGCAGACATGCACGTGTTCCATCCATTGAATAATATGAGGTGTGATATCAGTGGTTTTTCCTGTCTTATGTGAGGACTGGGATTCGAACCCCTGTGGATGGAAAGCGCCCATTGTATATTCTTTTACTCAGAAAAGAAACTTAAAAAAAAAAAGAATTTTTTACTAAGAAATGTTGTTATACTAAATAGCACCTGGGTGCTTTATTTTTATGGCTTTCCTTTAGTAAATTTGACCCCAGACCACAAAACCACAAAAATACATTATTATTTTTCATATAAATTTGACCCAAGACTACAAAAATATATTATTTTTCTACTAGCAGAAGATTATAGTAAGCAAGACTACCTTGAATTAATTTTTTGCATTATAAGACATGTTGGCTGGGTTACTCGTAATACATTTTATGAAAGTTAATCTTAATTGCTTTATTAATTCTTATCAGCAATAAATATATAGTAAATATGGTATATTCATGAACACTTCTCTGACAAAGAACGGATTACCTATCATTATTTTCTAAAGATCCATACACAGCTTGAAATACTGTTTGCATCAGCTGTTAGACAGTACATTATTTGAAATAATCCTCACTGCAGAGATTTGAGAATTTCAACATGTAGTTTCAGCAAAAATACAGTCTGACTTGTATTATGAAATTCTTGTTATACAATTAGACCTTCCCATTCATAATATGTTCACTAAATGGCGCAACTCCTAGGGCAGTAGTTCTCAAACACTGGTCTTCTGTTTTTGGACTTCATAATAATAATAATAATTTTTATTTATATCCCGCCCCTCTGCCAGGCAATCAGGGCAGCGTACAGAATTCAAAACATCAAACCAACTCACATAAAATCAAATCCCCTCCCTCATTCCCACCCACACTCACCCCCCAAAAACAATTCAACAAAACAAATTGAAAGACAGTTATTAAAAATATACAATACACAATATAAAATATGCAATATACAACATAAAATGCTTGATTGCATTGTTGCTAGAAAGGTACTACTGGGGAAGGATTTTAAGCTCTTCCCAGTATCTCCGGCCGTGCTCAAGCCACAGCTGTGTTGGTCCCTAGTGGCCCTAGCGCCTCCACCTCGGGCCTCCCGCTCACGTCGCTACCGCAGCTGCTCCGTTGATGGGGGAGATAGTCCTCAAGGGATGCTGCCACTCACCACGTGGTGCAGGAGGGAGATGTTGTCAGGCGGCGTTTTATAGCCGCCGGTGCTCCTCCCAGCAACCGCGGGGGTGGGGCAGCTCAGGCCGCTCAGGTGGTCCTAGTAGGACTGCGAGTTGGAAGGCAGTCCTCCGCAGCCTCAAAAGGTGCCGCCGCTCCTAGAAGCATTAGTCTGCTTGGCCAGTAATCAGGGATTCTGGAATATGAAGTCCAAAGCATCTGGAGGACCAAAGCTTGAGACACATTAGGCTAGGGTGCACTTACTTCCCTGTAGTAAATATTGAAAAGCATTGAAACAATATTAAAATCAATGAAATGATCTATAAAGGTGAGAGCACAACAATACTTCAGAAATGAAAATACTCTGCTGTATACGTTCCATATCTCTTCTAAAGTGCCTGTAGGCCAAGGAAAAAATGTTTCCTGTTGGAGAATAAGTAAGAATACCTATTTGCCAGGAAAAGAAGAGCGATAACACCTGATGAGGACATGTTTTTCGCTTCTTGAAAGATATTTGTCTAGCCAAATGTGGGGTTGTGTATATAGTTTGTCAGCAAATGCAGTAGGAATGTTGACATGTTATGTTCCACATAATTATGTAAAATTATGAGTGTTGTAACATAGATGTGTTCCTTGTTATTTTGTAGGATTTGTTGTGTATCAGATGCAGGCAACTTTAATATAATGACTTAGTAGCAAATGGTAAGCTACAGCATTCCCTTAACTTCTCTATGCCAGGGGAGGGCAAAGTGCAACCCCCCCCCCCAGACCATTTTTCGGACCCTAATATCCTGTTATGGAGCTTCAGGAAAAAGAAACTTTTGAGCTCTTCACAGACTTCCTGGAATGTTACAGCTGATGTCTGTTCATTCTTCAGAGTTTTCCAAGTAAGCAAAGACCCAAATGTATCACTTTGTCTTCTGAAAAGTTCCATTGAGACAGAGTTAAATATAGCAAGTATAGTAAACAGCTAAACTTCCAAGGAACCAAAACAAGCTGGTAAGAAGCCGTTTAGGTAATTCTGTGATGGCAGGTAGTGATCTTGAAGAGTTTAACACAAAGCAAAACTTGGCTGAGTAATCATAAACTAAATTGTATTCTTAGGGTAGCATGCAAATCCCTCTTGTTTTTGTTGTGTGCTTTCATTTCCAACTTACAGTGACCCTAAGGCGACCCTGTGATGGTGTTTTCTTGGCAAGATGTGGTCTGAGAAGGTTTGCTGTTGCCTACCCCTGAGGTTGAGAGCATGTGACTTGCTCAAGGTTACCTAGCGGGTTTTATGGCTGAGCTGGGAATCAAATCCTGGTTTGCAGATTCATAGTCCCAACACTTAAACCGCTGTGCCACACTGACTCTCAAATCTCTGAGTGGATAGAAATGATACTGCTTTAAGGTAAATGGCTTGACGTTTCTATTCCTGCATCACATCCAAGAAAGCAAAACTACTAAAGGAAGAATTTTGTGCAGCCACCTTATAAACAGGCCAGGTAATGAATGTTATATAACAGACTTGTAGTGGAAACTGCTTCTTAACAAAATTATCTCAAAGTCCTGACCCATTTGCAGTTAAGTAACGTTGTGCCTGTGGCAACTGCAGATTTGGAACAATGGTTAGGAAGTCATTTCTGTTGAATCTGGAAATGATCTAATACAACTTTGCTGACACTGACTGTTAATATTAGAAACCTATAGTGTCAGTTTGACCTTGAAAGAGTAGACTTTTGACATCAGGCAGCTGTACCCATTAATTAATGTGTCTAGAGGCTGCTGACAGAAGGAAATTGTTAAGGCAGTTTGAATTTCCCTGTAGCTGGGACAATCCCTGATTCCTGTTTTATACTGGAATAGGTTGTGTATTTTGGAAGGGTATGAAGGGGATTTATGTCTTTGTCTTCCTACCATTAGTAGTGAAGATGGAACACAGATGCAGTTGGCTTCTGGAAGAATCTCCTGTCTCCAGATATCCTGCAAAATTGCTTTGCATATGAACTAGATCTGTGGATTATGGAGATAAAATAATGCAGTATGTGCATCTGTATAAGTGCAATGTGTGATTTGAGGCTTCTCTCTGAAAGTATCTATGTTCACACTAGTATTAATTCTGGTCATGCAGAGCTAATGATTTTCCCTTGCCTATCTTTGAGACACAGTCTACTTTGAGCAAGTCCCTAGGTGTCTACAGTAGTCTCCTTGCTTATTTTGAGGCCTGAGCCAAATGGAAAGAACAGATTCTGTGGCAATTAAAACCCATAAACAGAATAATAAGACAAAAGCCTTTGTTGTTTATAGATGTAGCGTGTTTCTGAACATTTTAGTAGTTGACCCTGTAGCAGACTCATTTTTAACATGCAGCTAGATCTCTGAGTGTGCTAACCTAATATTTGAAGATTGATGGTAATTTCTTAGCTCCATCTTTGTTTTTTACTCTTGAGGATGAAAGATAATCTACACTTCTCTGTTAAGTTTCAGAGTAAACTTCTTCAAAAATGTGCTATGATTCTGCACATCTTCCCTGAATTAGTTAGTTTCATGGTACCAGTTACATTCATATTACCTCTGACTAAAAGATACTGGTGTTGAATAATTAATCAGTTATTGCCGTGAATCCCTGTAGACTAGAATACAGAGTTTCTGTGTTCTGCTTCAGCCAGTATTGCTTCATCTTTCCCATAAATATTTTAATGGGCAATATTCACTAGGTTAGCATTCTAGTATCATAAAAGTAGATTTGGTCAGGGTAGAAGTAATTGGATTTATAGAAATAAGGGAGCTCACAGAATGTCTGCTGTCCCATCCTTTCCCATTCATCTGTGTTCTTCTTCACTGTTTAAGAGAGCCCTGCATCCTTTGAGATGGGCTTCTTTGGCAGATCTTGTGGGGATGATATGATAGCAAGTGTAAGCTCTTCATTTATCTAAGGATGCAAGTCCTTGTACAGTTGCCACTCCATTTTTGCGTACTTGGAGTCCATGTCCCTCGCCCATTTGTGGGCGGTAAACGGAAGGGGACAAAATGGGGCGTGTGCCACCATTCAAGCCAGTGGGGCTTGAATATTGGCGATTTTCTATTTTCTTGGGGGGTGGGGGTCTGGAATGGATTCCCCGCAAAAACAGAAGGGTGACTCTATATTGTAAAACATTTTGGAAGAAGTAGACCCAGGATAGTGAAGTTGTACTGAAGCCTAAAACAGGATATGTTACTTTGTATGTCCAGTACTACCATGACAAAACAAAATGTATTCCTTTTTATCTTTTTGGTTTAGTGTTGAGATAGTAACACCTGTTTGTGAATGAGAAGGTTTCTCTTTAGAGAAATCACCTAATTGCAGAGTTGGGTGGTTTAAACAAGATGACTTTAAAAAAAAACAAAAAAACCACTGCTGGTTCTTTTAATTGATTTTTTAAAAAGTCTGATCATTATTATTATTTTCCATCCCTCTTACTGGAACAATGACTGTTTGAATTAAAACATTGGAACTTTAACAGTTTATTGGCAGTTGTTGATTGTTAGACCATTATCCAGTGTCAATTGCTTCCTTTTAATCACTTTACATTATAGTGCAAGAAATACCATTCAGAAACAAATTATTCAATTAATGTAAGTTCAGCCAAAAAACTTGCTTTAAATAACAATTATCCTTTAAGCTACTTGCCATAACATCTGAACTGCATTTTGTTATTTAGTTTTCTGAATTGGTGCCTTCTGTACATTAATGCAAAACAAACAAAATTGGTATTAAAAATGAGTTTAAACTAAAACAACCCTAGAGGGTTGGATTTTTCTTTAAAAAAAGTTTTTTCCTCCAACACTGCCTAATTGTCATTCTTTGTTTTTTATTTTGCTACTTTTTCTAATGTATTCATGGTTGCTCACGGTTGAGAGATGTGACTAGGCTTTCATAAACACAACAGTACCCTCCTTGTTCTATATAGCTTTTATGTGATGTTTATTGTAGCAGACATATAATTTGAACATCTGCTTGATCTGGTAGAAAGTTTTTCCTTCCCCTTTCCCCCAAAAGATAAACAGCCTTGTTGTGGCTAGTGTCTCATTTGATGAATTGGATATTGGCTGCCAGATTCATATCATACAATTAGAACTGGGCGTAACTAATGGCAAAAGAGGAGTGCTGTTCAGATTGATTGCTTGATTCAATAACAGCCAAGCTGCAAAACTGTAATCACTTCCCCCCCCCCCCCCCCCCTTATGAACTTGCTAAGAATTTTTATACCTGCCTCAGCATGACTTTTGGAAGTTCTGACTTACTTGGAAAGTGAAGGAAAGTAACATCTCCTTGAATATGATTATCAGTTTGTTTTTAACCACAGTTATTGATAGCTTTCAATAACATGGTGCTCTTCCTTTTCTCTTTAAGTACTAACAGAATGGACATTATTTCTAGCATCTTGACTTTCATCCTTCTCAAGGATTTCAGTGCATTTGGTTCTAGCTTCTTTTAGACCAAACCTGCAAAACTTGGAAGTAGGCAGGGGCCAAAATTAAAATCACCAAACTTTTTCAGGCCGCAGATAGATTTTAATTATTTCTTATAATGAATTATTATTAATTACTAATTATTTATTATTTATTGCTAATTAATTAATATTACATAATTATTTATTATTATTATTAGCCACTAATTAATTATTGTTCATTATTAATTAATTATTAATAATTAGTAATATTTAATATTATTAATATTAATTCCATCCTCCACTGTCACCCTGCTATTTCTTGGGAGCAGGCCAAGCAGTGGAGGAGCCTTGAGCAGAGGGTGATCAGATGTTATAACCAGAATGGATGGAGGGAAAGAATAATAATAATAATAATAATTTTTATTTATATCCCGCCCCTCT
>CM034706.1:225806024-225818390 GCA_020142125.1 Phrynosoma platyrhinos
ACTGGAAAAAATGGGGGGTCGTCTTATACGCCGGAAAATACGGTAAATGATAGTTGCTATGGTGTTATAAAAACTATGGCAGGAACATTTGGATTATTGTGTTGTCATCTGGCCTGAGCTTCCACAAAGATTCTAGCAGTTGTTGGAAATAGGATGCTGTACTGCAGGGGTAGGCAACCTTTCCCCTTTAAGGGCCGAGGGACTTCAGCTCCCAGAAGCCTCAGCCATGTTGGCCAATAGTGCCTGGGATTCTAGGAGCTGAAGTCCCTCGGCCCTTAAAGGGGAAAGGTTGCCTATCCCTGCTGTACTGGATAGAACCTTGTTATTAATATTGATGGGCTATTTTCATTGTAACAAGTGACTATATTAGGGCACCACAGTCTGTTGTGGAAAACTGAGACATGAATGAATCTAATCTCTTTCTAGGGTCTTCTGTCTTCCCCCTTTGGTGAGGAGTGATGCAGAAGCTTTTGACTTCTGCATGTTGTATGACAGGGGTAGGCAACCTTTCCCCTTTAAGGGCCGAGGGACTTCAGCTCCCAGAATCCCAGGAGCTATTGGCCAGCATGGGACTATTGGCCAACATGTCTGAGGCTTCTGGGACCTGAAGTCCCTCAGCCCTTAAAGGGGAAAGGTTGCCTACCCCTGTTGTATGGTGTCAAAATAGACTTGTACTTAACTGTATTAACTAACTTATTGGTTTCAGCTGAAAGGAATTTGTCATCTTTTTTGTAACTGGTTAAACTAAATTGAAGAATTTCATATAACCTCAAAATCTGTAACAGAGTGCTGTAAAATTATCTGGTCTTGAAAGCAGAGGGTATTTTATTTACATCTGTAAAAAGCAAGTGAATATGAATAGAATAGAATCTTTTGTTATGGTCATAGACCAGCACAAGTGAATATGTATATACAAGTGAGTTTTGATGTTTGTTCAGGGTAGCATTGTAAATTAAGACTGATGTAGATGGATGAGCTATAAGGAATCATTGGAGACGACTGGGTGCATTGCAACAGAGCTGAAGTAGCCACAAAATTAGTAGTTTTGGTCAACCTGTTAGGAACAATATTCCTTTAAGACTGTGTAAAATAGTTTGTATGGCTGTAAATGAGAAGTAACACCAGATTTCAACCCTTAGTCATCACCACTGTATATAAGTGCTCTAAAGCCCAGGGCAGGTGTGGTTTGAAGATAGTGGGTTGTAGAGTGAGTTGGTGTGTTGTTTGTAGATAATGAATTGCTGCATATCAGACAGTGAATGCTGGAGAGAGTTACAGGGGAGTTTGTATATATCTTGTACACAATAAAAGCCTCCAAGGACTTTTGGAAGAATCCAACTGTGCCTGTGCATCATTCAAGATTGGTCAGTGCAATATTGCCAGATGCTACTAACTAAGTTTGTGCTTCTGCACTCTGCTGTGTTACTAGCTACTGTTGAGGTCAAGCGTCTAACAGTGCTGATAGTTGGCTTCTCTAGTGGGCCTAGGTTTTGTTTTTGTCACTGCATGCCTGCAGGACATAGAAGAGACCCACCAGTTTTAAAGAGAGCTAAAGCAGAAATCAGCAAGAGCTTACATTTCCTGGGGTAGAGTAACCCTTTCCTTTCAGACATTAAGACTCCTTTTACTCACCTAAGCAAACAGTGGAAATATCTTCCAGCCACCCTCACACTCCAGGATTCCAATGTCTTCATCAGCCTCTTTCTCTCTCTCTCTCTCTCTCTCTCTCTCTCTCTCACACACACACACATTTCTAAGCAGACAAAGGAATATTCTAGCTTCTTCTTTCTCCTCACATGTACCTTTGTAAGCAGGCAAAGAAAATCTTTTCCTTCAATGATGACAGGATTCCAGTTTCTTTCTTCCCCTTCTCACATACCTCCTTTCCTAGGCAGGCTAAGGAAACCACTCCTCCAGATTATAGTTTGAGTTTCTTCCTCCACCTCATGTTTCTCCTCCTAAACAGACAAAGGAAGCCTCTTCCTTCCACCAGTGTCAAGACTGAATTTGCTTTCTTCCAGTCTCACTCCCCAGCCTAGGCAGGTGAAAGAAATCCAGTACACTCAGCTCTTCTTACTGCTCAAAATTCTATACCAGAACTCCAAACAGCCTCACTTTCTTACCCCATGTTCCTTGTTCTCCCAAAAGACTTAAATGCACAAATACATTGGGAGAACTATTCATGGTTGGTGAGATTTTGATTTATTTATTTCTGGAAAAATATTGTAAATTTGAAATGTCATAAATTGAACCAACACAAATTGAGACAAAGCAAAGCAGCTTCATTTATATACCGCTTCATATCACGTTATGGGATGTCTAAGCGGTTTACAACTGTGAGCTGATTGCCCCCCAACAAGCTGGGTACTCATTTTAGCGACCTCGGAAGGATGCAGGCCTGAGTCGAGCCTCAGCCCTGGCTGGTATTGAACTCGCAACCTTGTGGTCTATGAGTGTGTGGCTGCAGTACAGGCATTTAACCACTGCACCACCAGGGCTGATATGCAATTTAAAATGTTAAGATATATAAGCAATACAAATTACTATATCTGAATGCTAGAGATTTTTATACCGTGAGAAAATTTACATGAAAAATTGAATCATGATGATGCACTAAAAATGAAACCAAATAGTTGAATGGTATCTCGAAAATTATTATTCCAATATTTGATTAGCTATGTTAGTTTACCGCTTAGGTGAGCAGACATGTAGCCATAGCTGCTCTCAGTGCATTCTGTAAAAGAAATGAGCCCCACACATTTTTCCTTCTGCTCAGCTGATCTGTTGGACAGTGGAGTACAGGAACGCTGTTCTTGCACTGTTGTTATATCAGTACAAGCACAGTAATCTCAGAAATGCTGGGAATTGGGAGAGCCTTTCTATTTGCACTTTGGAGTGATCTTGATAAATCCAGTTATTGTTTCCCTGCTGATAGCAGCAATGGGGAAATAGTAGTCTCAGTGTGGGTGGGATAGGTGGAAGCCTCCAGTGACCCAGATGCCGCCAAAATATCTGCTTTCCTGCTAGTAAGAGAGGCAGTGACATCTATGTGGGGGTTGATAGGGAACAGGAGAGGCTTTTACTTCATCTCCTCCAGTGAAGATCCAAAGATCTTTAAGCCTCTCTGTCCCTGCTTGCTGAGGTGCAGAATGGGCCAGGTAAAAAAAGAGTGTGTTTGAGTCTATGCATTCATGTGCAGCCCCTGGCTAAACAACCATCACTGCATGTGACCCTCAGGACAAGAAATGCTAACCACTCTTTTAAAAAAAAGCCAATGTCAGAAACCACATTTGGAAATTGATTTCTTTTGAACTAGTAACAGTTAATATCACAGTTTGGTCCAGACAGCTTGAAAAAACACAGTTAAACACAGAGCTTTCAAGTTCTTTGCTCATGTTGGAGGAGAAGCAGAGAGTGCGCAAAACTGAAGAGATTCATATGTTGCTAGGCCATTGTTTTAACACAGTGTTAGAATGTGGCCATTGTGTTAAGCTGGAAGGAAACTATTTTCTCTTCCCCTTAACCCCCCTCTCAAACTGATGTGTAATTTGATTTATTTTATACAATCCTATATCTGCCATGATATTGGTGAATTTTAGCCATTTAATGAGTTGCGTTTAGTACATGAGACCACATACTTTAGTACCTAATTGTGTCCAATTAGATCTTACCACAGCCACTGAGAATAAGTGAAATAAAATAGAATAATCTTTCTCCTTTCTGAAACTGAAATTCCTTTGTGACAAAGAAAAAAAGATTCTAAGCCAAAGTTTACTTGGCTCTTTTAAAGTTGTTGGGTAATTTGTTAGTATTTCATATCTGAAGGTTTTTTTAAAAAAAACAACTATCTTTTACAGGAATCTTAGCAACAACAGAATAACTACTCTGGAAGCAGGCTGTTTTGATAATTTATCCAACTCCCTAATAGTTGTGAAACTAAACAGAAACAGAATAAGCATGATTCCACCAAAGACCTTCAGACTGCCTCATGTACAGTATTTGTAAGTCATTATGTCTCATCATTTTCAGAACTTTCATGCAGTACATCTCAGCCACTTGTAAATTAAAGCTTGAAGGACATCTTTCATTGAAGGATGCTTTCAATGTATGTCTTGTAGAAAAAGTGAGAAAGTGTATTTTAAGTGCAGGGACCCATGTTTCAGGTAGTCATGCTCTTTGGTACACATGTTAAAAGCAACCTTTCCACATCTGAGTGAATTACACTGATAAACTGATATTCATTAGTGCCCCCCCCCCCCCACACACACACACAGAGCACAAAGGGCCAAAAAGATTTTTTATTAAGAAGGTGCTACGTTGAGTGTTTTCGTATAATAGTAATAACAAGTATATTTCTGTACCACTTATCAGTGAACTAGCACTCCTTAAGCAGTTTACAATGTGTAAGCCAATTGCCCCCAACAAGCTGGGTACTCATTTTACTAACCTACGAAAGGAGGTAAGGCTGAGTGGACCTTGGAGCCCTCCTCTAGGATTGAACTTAGAACGTTGTAGCTGCAGGACTGGTTAGTTTCATAATAATAAATTTGAGAGGTATATCTTAATTGGTCTGTTGAAGCCAAAATAAAAAAGAGTTCATTATGTCATAAGCTTTCTGGAACTGGAATTCAGTTATGCTTTAGTAAATGTGTTAGTTTTTAATGTGCTGTGCATGCTGCTTCATCTGAAAATTTTAACTGCATCAGTTTGTCAATTGAGTAATTAAATACCTAGTCTAAATTTGCTTATATATCAAAGAAGTTATATAACAAGAAACACACTTTATTTTAAAAAACCCTTCATCCCTGCTACAGTTCTAATGAAAAATGCTCTTCCAAAATATCTGTTTGGTCAAGGTTGTTGGAGAATTTATGTTGCATGTTTTCAGGACAGATTTCTGTCTCTCCATACTGTAGAGGGCAGGAATGGACAACTTGTAGCTGTCCATTTCTGTTGTTGAAGTTGGTCTGCAGCTTCTGTCAGCCCTTCCCAACCTAGCCAGTGCTGTAGGATGATGGGGATTGCAATCCAACATATGGAGGGCTCACAGTTGACTACCCTTGAGACAAGGATGTAATGTTGCTTGCATCTGATATTTTTTATTGTGCAACTTCCTTTAGAATAGCTACTTAAGGTATTGCACATTAGACTAGTATCCAGTCTAGTAATTGTGTTTGTCTTAGAACAAGAAGCGTACAACAATGAAAGTAATACTTCGTTTTGGTTTTCATGTTTATAACGTTATTATTCTTATATCATTATTTAGGGAACTTAAAAGAAACAGGATTAAAGTAATAGATAGTCTTACCTTCCAAGGTTTGGACTCCTTGAAGTCATTAAAAATGCAGCGCAATGGGATTAGCAGACTAATGGATGGCGCTTTCTTTGGACTGGATAATATGGAAGAACTGTGAGTGTGTCATGTCTTTTCATTAGAGGTGCTAGATAGGGACTGATGAAACTGAGTTGCTTGATAAATATAGATATGGCTGTCCTGTTGCTCATTGAAGCGTATATCTTCACATCTTACTTGAAGATTAATAGTCTATATCTTCTCATTTTCATGAGAGTTATTTGTTTGTCTTCTGATTGGCTTGTTTGCTTCTTCCTAGCTTGTTCCCTAGCTGGCTTCCTTCATAGAACAGGAAAATGTATCTCTGCAAGCACAGTACTAGCACTTCTTTATCCTAGGCCCTAAAACATGAGTAGAATAGCCTTACTATGGTGCACTCATTTTGTAAAAGGAAGAGTCTTCTTCAAATCACTTTCACACATTGGGTAAATGTGTTGAGAAGGAGAGCATAATACTGCACAACTGTCTTCCAAACATTGTACAAATTCCAGAATGTAGTTTCTCCTCAATAAAGTGCTGTATATAAGTGTAATAACTGTTGGGAGCACATGTAACAATTTACTATTGTTTGTACAGAGAACTGGAACATAATAATCTAACAGAAATAAACAAGGGCTGGCTGTATGGTCTGAGGACTTTACAACAGCTCTATGTCAGTCAGAATGTCATTAACAGAATTGGACCTGATGCATGGGAGTTCTGCCAAAGGCTTTCTGAACTGTAAGTACTAAGATTTATTTCACTGGAGTTTTTCCCCATTGATTAGAATAAATATAATAACAAAAATTTTGTTCCCTAATGGAAGTTTCTTAATTTATATATTTTTTAAAAGCTCTAATTCTTCATTCCTATCATTTAGCTTTTACTCTTTGTTGTGTTTCATTTCAGAGATCTATCGTACAACCAATTGACCCGCCTAGATGAGTTTGCTTTTGTTGGACTCAATTTATTGGAGAGGTTAAATCTAACTGATAACAAAATCAGTCACGTTGCTGATGGTGTCTTTAAGGGTCTTTCAAATCTACAAACTTTGTAAGTGCACATAATTTAGAGAGCATTTTTTGATGAAGGAAATTAGCAGAAATGAAAACTTGGAATCTTGTGGAGTAGAGTTAGAATTGCTTATGGCATTAAAAACATCAAAGAGAGCTTTATCCTGCTACTAAATCCAGCCTTGCCTTGTCTTAATTTATTTAAAATGTTGCAAACATTGTACACCACAAGACATACCATATATACTCAGTCGACCTCATGTATAAGTCGAGAGCAAATTTTGGGGCCAAAATTGTAGATTTTGATATGCCCCATGAATAATTTGAAGGTACTCTCTGTCACTGTCTCAGCATATGTTTCAAAGGTCACTGGCTACAAAGCAAGGCTGAGGCGTCCAGCGGCAACCCCCAGTCAAGCAACACACAAACATACACACACGCATGCGGGAGGGAAGGCAAATGGGAGACAAGCAAGGAAGCAGTTACTCTATGTCAGCAGCTGCTTTGCAGGAAGGCTGAGATGTTTGGCTGCAACCCCCATCAATCAACACACACGCACACACCACTCACATGTATGTTTGTACATGTCTTTTGACGAGAGAGAGAGAAGGAAGGCAGACTGGAGGAAAGTACTGACTCTCCGTCTCACAGCTGCTTTGGAGGAAGGCTGAGTCTGGAGGAAAGCACTCACTCTCCATCTCATAGCTGCTATGGACAAAGGAGCTTCCAAAGTAGTAGTACCCTATTGCCCCATATATAAGTTGACCCAGGATTTTGGAGTCAATTTGGGGGCATAAATTTCTCGACTTATGATCAAGTATATATGGTAGCTATGCAGTATTTCTGAGAATTAACTATTGCTTTTCAAAGTGATCATCTTATAACAACTGCACAGTTGCTTATTTTTGCAGATTGTCCTTTAAAGAAGAGCTCTTTTCAATATATGGTATATTCCCCACCCCCATTCAGAAAGAGAATAAAGGTTTCCTTCCCGATGCCCCAATTTCCTATTAGAGCAAGTGCAGTTTAAAGTCCTGTACTTAATATATTTCTTCAGTATCACAGGGTCCTCTTGACTAGTGTTTCTTACATTACTGGTAAACTCAACAGTTGTTAACCCATCAGGCGTCACTGTTTTATAACTATCCATATTGAACACTTCTGAGTGTTCCTTTGCAGGTCTCCTCTTTGAAGGCTAAGCATTCACTGAACATGATGACTTTTTGTTTTTCTATGGTTATCACATAAATCTAATTGCACTCCCATTTAATCAGTGGGGTGTAAGTACTGACTTACCATTTAACAGTTGATTCATTGAGACTACTCTAGTTGAAATTTGCATTTAGACACAGATCTATAAACTCATTTAGGTTCATACATACGTAAACACATACAGGGATCCACAAATTATGTCCAAGCTTTTAGTAGCAGAGCCTACATCCATAATAATCCCCAACAATGGAGAGGTCATACTGGTGACTTTCCAATAGCAGTGTTTGCTATTGGCAAATAAAGCTTGAGAAAAAATAAGTTATGATGACACTTTTGAGTGTGCTTGGAGAGATGGTTAAATCATTACAGTTTTTAGTAGTAGCATCCACATTTATAAGAGTACAGCTGTTTCCTGTAGTTAGAGAGAATGCAATACATAGTAAGTTTAAATTAAAATATAAAAGCAGAAGTTACACAGGAATCATTTTAAGGATGCTTTGTGCTCTGTATCCAAGTGAAACTAAGGAGGGTCATTTCCATGTAACTTGTTGCAAGATGGTGTGGTGTTCTTTAGACTCCACTCTTTTTAAAAATTGTTTTGAGTAGGCAGGGGGTGGTTACATTTTGCTTAGCACACACATCTTAAATCAGTTAAAGCTAATAGTTTATAGACTTAAAAAGTAGGAAAAATCAGCATATAAATTAGTGAGTTTTGCTGGAGGTTTAAGGGGCATCAAGCTGTTGACAGGGTACTTTTCCAGTCAGGGTAGCTGAGTGTTCCCAAACAATGGGTGAAAGTGATTAATCTAAGCATTCATTTCCAATCAGGCCTGAAGAGCTCTCCACTGGTCTACATAGTAAGAACATGCCTTGTGTTTTAAAAGACCTTTTTTTGCTTGCAGACTATACAGGAGTTGGCAACTTCAACAGCAACAGTTCTTTATGGTGTTGTTCCTATTTTTATGATTGCACAAGATGAACAATCCTTAGGTTTAATTTCAGGCAGGAAAACTGTTTATTCTTCTTTATATTTTTATATAAACACCTGGGGGTGTTGTAAAGCTCCAGGGGGAAGTTGAGGTGGAAAAGGACAGCAAGGAATTGTGGGGATGATGGTTGCATGAAACTTCTTTTGTGCACCATTCTGAGACAGGACACTTTGGTTCCATCTGTCTAGACTGTGAGACGGGAGACCCAGCATGGTTCCTCTGGCTTTGCCTCACCCTGGAGCAGAGCAAATGGACCCTGTCCTTCCCCTTTCCTCACTTGCTCCCCTCTCTGGACGCCAAAATACTTGCCATACCCACCTTTTTGCAGAAACTGCTTAGCTTCTCCCTGCAAAGAACCCAGAGAGGAAACCTCTGTGGGAAACAAAGACACGGGCTGGTTCTGAGGCAAAAGGGAATGGAGGGGGCAGAGGCACACAAGCTGCTCTTTGTTCCGTCTTGCCTCACCTTGCTAGCTCAAGCCAGCTAGACAAAGCAAAAGGGAATGGAGGCAGGTGCATGCAAACTCTCCACCTTTCCCCCATGCCTTGGTTAGCTAGCATGGGGGGGCACTAGGGTTGTCACACAAGATGAAAGGGGATGGTAGCCTGAAAAAGTTTGGGGACTACTGAGTTAGGTGATGCTGCAAAGAGAGCCCTGTCTTCTGTAACTTATGTTGAGGATCTCAGATTGTTGAGTAAAAAATAAAGTAAAAAAGCACAGTTATGTAAGATTTACCTTGTACAAACTATCATATTTCTCTGGAACTCAGTGAAACTGAAGTTGCAAAGCACAAGTCATTGCAAAGCACCTGTTGCAAACACCTTTTGGTTGTAGAACCAATCATGAACTCCACTGATAGCAACCACAAACATTTATGATTAGTGTAATGTTTCCTGAAAATTCTGTAAAATTTTATGTTTTTTTTCCCACTTCATCGATTTATTGTTGGGTAACATGATGTTTAATGCAGTGAGGTTCGCAAGTGGATTATGCCAAAGAGCTGCATGGTTCTGTGTGTCACTGAGCAGTGAAAATTGTTTCTCTACTAAATTTATAACCCATAATATAAAGCAGGGGTAGGCAAACTGTCCCCTTTAAGGGCCGAGGGACTTCAGCTCCCAGAATCCCAGACTATTGGCCAACATGGCTGAAGCTTCTGGGAGTTGATGTCCCTTGGCCCTTAAAGGGGACAGTTTGCCCACTCCTGAATAAAGGAAGTACACTGCTGAATCTGTTAGACCAGGGGTAGGCAACCTTTCCCCTTTAAAGGCCGAGGGACTTCAGCTCCCAGAATCCCAGGATCTGTTGGCCAACATGGGACTTCTGGGAGCTGAAGTCCCTCGGCCCTTAAAGGGGAAAGGTTGCCTACCCCTGTGTTAGACTTTAATGAAGTATTTTCTTCACTCCTATTCCAGTCCAGCTTGGTGAATTGGGTCTCTGCTTGGAGGAGAAGTGCAATGCAAGGATCTGATAGAATTCCCATTAGTGTGTAACAGGTTTTGTGAACAGAAATAACTTTCTGTTCTTTCTTGATTAGCAATTCTTCACCTGATCCATGTGTGATCTCTTAATATGCTAATGATTCCACAAGTTTTTCACTCCAGAAGATAAGCAATGTACTAGCAACATTCTCTGGGTGGCAGGGATAAATGGCTAAGGCCATGAAGTGGGAAACATACATCTATCATGTAGCTGTATCTCTGCAACTATGTCTAAAGATGCTACCACAAAAGCTTACCTTGTAAGCAGCTCAACCCATATAACACACCCGTTTCTATTCTGTCAGAGAGGGATGAATGGAAACGCATCTAGCTATTTTAGCTGGATGTACTACAACAGGCATCCGCAGGGATCCTCAGAACATCCCTGCAGATGGCATCATCATCATCATCATCATCACATCCCTCCCCCTGGACTGGGGCTCAGGGCAGCTTACAACATTAAAAAAAATACAATTAAAAACATACAAAATAATACAATTAAAACAGAATTAAATTACTACAATAATACAATAAAATAATTATGTACAAACACATCCAACTGTAGAAAAGTAGCTGGACACATGCATCCTTGCTCATCCCTTGTCCTCTACAGCATGGGCATAACTGTTTGGGGGGGACTGTATTGTTTACAGGGTAAGTATTTGGAGGGAGTATTGATCTCTGTATGGTCAGAGCAGAATTCCAGTCTTCACAGTGACAAAAACAGAGAGTTACAATGACGCTGACTTATACAGTGGTAATTTATGAATAGGATATGAGCCATTGTATTCATTAGAGATTAATGGATGTTGCTTGGTTGAGGAAATTGTGCTGCATGACTTCCTCTCTTTGAATCTTAGGGCTGTGTTCAACATTCAGCAGTTTTAATGCATGTTTTCTTAGAAAATTTTCCACCCCAGGAATTTGGCCAGTATGTGTACTAACAATGCACTAACGTTACATTCCTTGTGACGAGTGCTTCATTTTAGAAACAACTGATTTTATACAGAGATCTGTACCAAAAAGCAGCTTTAGCTTTCCAGTCTTGTAAAACAGCAATGTAGTCTGTTTGTAAGAGTCATGGGATTTTATATTTCAAAAAGTGCCAATCCAGCAATCAGTGGCAAATGCTGCAGAGGATGAGGAAGAAGTAATTTGGGCATTGTGGTTTATTATTATTATTTTCATTTTTAAAAAGTTGTTTCATATGTATGTCTGTGTTGTTGTTTCTTCCAGAGACCTGCGAAATAATGAGATCTCTTGGGCTATAGAAGACTCAAATGAAGCATTTGTAGGACTTGAGAGACTCAATAAATTGTAAGCTTCACAGTTTTGGTACTGACATATTTGCTAGAATTGAAATGACAGTCTGATTTTTTTTTTTTTTTTGGTAAGTTTTAATATCTTACTAGTTCATTAGTAAATATTTTCAATTGGATATGAAAAATTACATCTCTTGCCCTGGACAGGTAATAGTCTTGCTATGTTTTTATAGATGTTATTGTTAACTTGGTAGAAAGCCACACTCATTCTAATCCAGTGAGGAAGGAGGTCAGGAATGGATTATGCCTTAAAATTGTCTTGTTTCAGCAGGCAAGATGTGACCCAATTAACTTTCTATCAAAAAGTTGAGATTTAGGTCCTTGCTCTTTTTTCTGCCCATGGATCACTTGAGGTTTCTAATCCTTGCTCTTTATGGAGGCAAAGAAGCTTCAGTCCTCCTTCATTATCTGGTAGAAATGGTTAGTGAGTTTCTGTCCCAGAAGAGTTATCTCTGTAGGAGAGAATATACAAGATGTTTGTTGTTGTTAACTGCTCCCAAGTCAACCCCGACTCATGGCGACCCTATGGATGAGGCATCTCTAAGTTTCCCTATCCTCTGCTCTGCTTAGATCCTGTAGAGTCAGGCCTGTGGCCTCCGTGATAGAATCTACCCATCTGGCATGCCGTCTTCCTCTCTTCTTACTATGCCCAAAAATATTGTTTATTTGTATTTATGTTTAAATTCATTTTAATTCTTTCTTGGTTTAATCTAGTTTTAAGGGGTGGGAGGGTTAGGGTGGGGGATTTGGGAATGTTTTAATTGCTTACTGTTTTTATAAGGTTGTACGCCACCCCGATTGCTGAGCAGAGGGGCGGTTAAAAATAAAACTTATTGTTGTTGTTGTTATCCTCTACCTTTCCAAAGATTATTGTCTTTTCTAGTGAATCATGCCTTCTCATGATGTGGCCATGTGACGCCTCAGTTTAATCATCTTGGGCCCCAGAGAGATTTCTGGCTTGATCAGTTTTAGGACCCATTTCATAGAATCATAGAGTTGGAAGAGACCACAAGGGCC
>CM034706.1:225827241-225845109 GCA_020142125.1 Phrynosoma platyrhinos
CCCCCCCCCCCCCCGCTGTTACTTTTGCAGTCTATTATACTGCCTCTCTGGTTGTGAACTTTGCAGTGATGCAATGGACCATTATTTAATAGCTTTGACCAGAAAGATGACACAAGAAATGTAGAGATTTGTACAGGATATATATATATATAAAAGATGAAAAAAGAAAAAGATTTTTCTCCTCACTTGTATTTCTTTAGGGAAATAGTAACTCATAGAGGTGACTGTTCTCCTTAATGTCATGCTGCTACCTTTGGCTCAAACTGAATTGTGGACAAATCCTAAAATTAAATAGAACAATTGCAAATGCATCAGTGTTCTTTTTGAGTCAGATTATAAAATATAAAATATGCATGGTCCTTATTTTGTTCTACATCAGCCTTCCAGATTGCATGCTGCATGGATATAGTAGTTCTGACTTTATTTCCATGCAGTTGTAATTATAGTCCTGTGTTTAAATAACTTTATAACTTTAAGATTGACTTTCTTTTCCCAGAAACACCTTCATTTGTCAGGCCCTTAGAAGACAGGACTGTGGCCCAAGGTGAAACAGCAGTGTTGCAGTGCATTGCTAGTGGCAGCCCTGCCCCTCGCTTAAACTGGACCAAAGATGATGGGCCTCTGACAGTAACAGAACGACATTTCTTTGCTGCTGCGAATCAACTTCTCATCATTGTAGATGCTGGATTAGAGGATGCTGGGAAATACACTTGTGTTATGTCTAATACACTTGGTACAGTACGTGGGCATATCTACTTATATGTCATCTCCTCACCAAACTGTGACTCTTCCCAAAGTGGCATTGGGATTGAAGAGGATGGCTGGACAACTGTTGGCATTGTGATAATAGTTGTGGTCTGCTGTGTTGTTGGTACTTCTTTGGTCTGGGTCATTGTTATCTATCATATGAGAAGGAAGAGTGAAGACTACAGCATCACTAACACAGGTGGGGGGCCTGAGTTTTGTCCAGTACTTGGTTAGCATGATTTCCTCAATTTGGAAATGCATGCTAATATAGCATTTGCTTTCTTTGCTGCAGCACCACACTGCTTATGATCAACAAAAATCAGTCTTTTTCATTTGTAATGCCACTGAGCCAAGTATCCCTTATCCTATACATGTACATTTTTGGTTTTTCTGGCCTAAATGTAAAATTTTGCATTTGTCTCTCTTGAATTTTATTTTACAGTAGGTCCTTGGTTCCATCATGATGGCCCCAAGGTGAACCCATCATGGAGTTTTCCTGGAAAGCTCATTCAGAAGGGGTTTGCCATGGTCATCTCTGAGACTGAGAACTACTTAGTGGGTGTCCATGGCCAAGCCAGGATTCAAACCCTAGTCTCCAGAGTCCTAGTCCAGTGCTCAAACCACTACAGCACACTGGTTTTCCCATGTGTGTGTGTGGTTTTCAAGCCATGGATGCTTGAATTTGTAGATAAAGAATCTGTGGATATGGAGGGCTAACTATTAATTTCAGTCCATTTTTCTGTTTTATCAAAATCTTCTTGAATTCTGTTCCTGTCTTCCACTACCCCTCACAGTTTTGTATCATTAGCACATTTGATGAGGAGTCCCTCCACTCTGTTATCAAAATCACTGATAAACATATTAGATCTTGGAGAATTCACAGGCCTTTGTAGTGTAATTTGCCAAATTAGCAAGGAGTAGGGGTAGATCAGTGATTCTCAAATTTTCACTCTCTAGATGTTTAAGGCTTCAACTCCCAGCATTCCTGAGCAGTGACCATAGTGGCTGAAAGTTCTGAGAGCTGGAAGTCCAAATAATCTGGAGAACCAAAGGTTGAGAATCACTGTGGTAGATGGATATTTTTGCAAATAAGTGTGAATATGCTAGATTTTTTGTCTGGTTGCTTGTGGTGATCTTACGGCTTTCTAATTATCATTAGAAAAAAGTAAATAAAAGTAAGGAGCACTGCTCTTAGTTCATAAAATAAGCTTTCACCATTTATAATTTGTTGAGTTTCCTTGGGGGTCTACTGTGTGGGTCACCTTGACAGAGATCCGATTGCTGCATAGTTTAGTTGCCTAGTGTAATCATCATGTTGCTGTTGCTTTTCTCTTTCAGAGGAAGTAAACTTGCCTCCTGATATTCCCAGTTACTTATCTTCCCAAGGAACTTTGTCTGAGCCACAGGAAGGCTACAGTAATTCAGAGGCAGGAAGCAATCAGCAGCTTATGCCTCCTTCCAGTGGTTATGTGCATAAAGGCACAGATGGTAAGCTCTTGGCTTTTTGATTAAAGTTGGGCAAAAGTTAATGGTTCTGGTGCACCACTGATAATGTATCAAGCCTCTGTTTGTGTCTTAAGCAAGAGTACATATTCAAAGCATAATTTATTAATAAAAACAACTGATGACAGATTCTAAAATTTGTTCCAAGTCTCTAATATTATGCAAAGGACAAATTCAATAAGTCCCCTTGCTTTGGGCTACTGTGGCACTTCATTGCTATGGCTCCCTTGTGCCTGAAGAATAGTTTTTGCAAACATACAGGCATAGCTGCTAGTTGGAGCTAGCTGACTTACAGAAGACCTGTAGCAGTACAATCAATTGTTTATTCAGCTGCAGTGTTCTGCATCCTATAGTGAAAGGTCTCAGGCCATAGCTCCCTAACTATTTATTCTTTGTCTTCCACTAGGTGGCACAGCACCATTGGTGATCTGCTCTGATTGCTATGATAATGCTAACATCTATTCCAGAACCAGAGAGTATTGTCCTTATGCATATGTCACTGAAGATGACCCACTTGATCAAACACTGTCCAACCTAATGATGCAGATGTCCAAAGAGCCCTATCCAGTATGTCCCCAGCATGAAGCCACCACTCTGGATGGTCTCTCAGGTGACAGAGATATGTCTGTCTTCCTTAACAATCAAGACAGACTACATGAGAGAAAACCTTGCTCTCAACCATGCAACAGTGGTAAGTGCTTTATTATCTCACTACTCTTATCTCTTGGTCTTAATGTTAAAATTAGTCCTTTTTGAAGTCCAGCACTATACAGGATTAGTCTCCCTTAACCAGAATTCTGAAATCTAAAATATTCCCAAACCCAAAAGTGGCTGAGATAGTGACACCTTTGTTTTCTGATTGTTCAGTGAACACAAACTATGTCTGATGCACAAAATCATTAAAAACATTGTGTATAAAATTACCTTCAGGTTATGTGTATAAGGTGTATATGAAACATAAATGGGAAAGCAGTGTTTTATTGTTGACGTTCAGTCTGTAGAGGCCACAAGGCCCATTCATAAAATCTATTCATGTCCTGCTCAAGAATTGTAAATTATTCCTTCATCCCAGGCTTCTTTGAAGATGAGGTTTCTGCATTTCCTAATACAAAGTATTTCTTACAGTACTCCAAACCATTTAGAAATGTTTTCTGTTTTCTGTAGATTGAATACAATATTGTATTACTTTCGAAAAAATATAAACTGCTAGTTATAACTGCAGATACACATAAATATATCTTTGCTGGCTTTAGTTATACTTTGATGTATTAAATGCCAACAGAAGAGGTGTGATTAGATAGTCTTGTCCAATAATGAAACTTGCTGCCAAAGTTATAAAGGAAGTGGAAAATCTTAATTTGAGGAACTATTTTCTATTTTCCTTCTACAGATCCTTTTCGGCTGTCTTTATGGGGTGTCAATAAAGATCTAGGATTGTTGCATCCTCATTTCTCACCTCAGTCCAAGAACCATGAAGTGCCTCATGTTCTACAAAGTGAAGGCATCATTGAAGCTGGACAGGAACAAGTTACTTCCCCCAGATTCCATCATAGGTTACATGAACATAACTTTGACTTTAACAGGACTCAGAACTTAAAGGACCATCATGAAGCTACATAAAAGTAATCAAAGTATGCAACCTTATCAGCGAGCTTGGAGCAGTCAACAATGTCTTTTTCTACCTCAGGTTTTGCCCTATGGCCAAAGGTGCTCCATGCTTGCAACAAAGGCTTTGTTGACCACATTAGTGACTACCTGCTACAGACTAAACATTGACAAGTAATAAATGATTACCTTTCTTCTGTTTTGGTCCCACTAAGTGGCATATGTTAACACTTTGTGGGCCCAACAAGCCTAATTACTAAACAGAAAGGAACATACTACACCGAATGATGAAAATGATCATGGAAAGTATGTTGCCTTAGAAGTTGTCTCATGAAAGATTTCTTTCCTGCTGAAGAAACCAACTTTAAAGAGACTCTTTACAAGTTCCCTTGGTAATCTTAATCATGAAGGCTCTTGTTCAACATGGCCCTTCTGACAGCTAGCAGGAATTTACAGCATCTTCAATCACAAACATTATTTACGCTTTCTCTGGCTGAAAACTTCAATTGTAAATACATTTGCATAGTATAAATATTTTGTATACACTATGAAACATAAATGCCAGACTGAAATGTAAATTTTGTATTATGCCAAAAATTACACACTGTTGTATCATTCTGATATCCGATGACCAATCAGTCAAAGAATAGAAATAACTGTCATGGGATTAAAGTCTTAAAAGCTGATTCATACAGTAATTTGTAGCACATGATGGTTACAACTTTCATATGCTGTCCTGTTTGTTGGGAATGTTCATTGTGTGATGGTTCTTTCACGCAGTAGTCTTGTGCATGGCAGCAGCTGTTAATAGAACATGATGGTTTCAGTCAGCCCATGAGATCTGAAACAGGAGCATATTATGTGATATGGTGTCACATGACTTCTATTTTGCCTGTGTAGCCTATAGGTTATAGTTAGAATGCTGAAACTTTGGACTTGAGAGGTTACATGCTAAAATTCATGGTTGCTGAAAAAGATTAAGTTTGATTGCACTGTTTCCTCAAGGCTCAAGCTTAGAAAGACTTAGGAATTATTATGCATGAATGAGCCATCACAGGCTATATAGAACTTCTGTATCATTTCAAAAGCAATGCTTTTCAGTGAGATCTGTTCAGACGTAAAACTATAGCAACTGAAAGTTTAAGGATACAGTATATTCTGCTGTAACATGATCATTGCATTCCTACAAACGTCTGCATTATAGTAATTACACTCTAAAAATAACAGGATTTATGGGGGAAATAGCAGATGCCAATCTCAAAAAACAAAAAACAACCAAACCCTGGTTAACTTACCACAAATTTTATTCTGAAAATAAAATTAGCTGATTCTCAGGAGTATCTCTGCCGGCATACATGGTTTTTTTTGCTGCCACTGCCACCACACATACACAACACTTGGCTAGACATAGGCTGTCAGGCACAGCAGAAACCGTGGTGAAGCTACACTTCTTCACATTGCACAAGTCACTGTTTGGCTGGAAAAGAAATTATCATTCCACCTCCTCTTCCTTTCCCTCCCTCCCTCCTCCTCATGCCAACATGCCCCAGCCAAACACCAACTCCTTCCGTGTGGGGAGGTACAGCTTCGCTGCTGGTGGTCCTAAGAGTCTGTGCCCAACCAAGTGTTGTATGTCTGCAGCAGTAGCAGAGGATGGATAGCCTCAACAAAATGTAAGTGATAGTGGAGATTGGTGAGAGACAGGACAAGGGGAGAAGAATAGCAGGACTATGATGTTAAAGTGGACAGTGTGTGCAAAGAGGCAATGAGTATTTTCCAGACCCCAGAAATTGCCTTCTGGAAGGCTGATTTGGGTTAATTCAATTAGGCATAGAGCTGTCAGGGCTTTTCTTTCTTGGAATTGAACAACTAAGATGAGGGGAAGTGGGGTTGCCTCTTAACAGTTGAGATGTGGAGAGGTGCCAGTTTGTCAAATTTGAGTGCTTGAAATGGGAATATCACCGTAGTCAATGAACAGTTTATATTTGGTGAATGGCATTCCTCTTTTAATTAATTGTTATTGCCAGTTCACATTGTGACAACACATGTTACAGCAGAACTTACTGTTAGTGGTTGGTCTTGAAAATTAAGGAGGTGAGCATTCATGTTTAGCTAGAGAGGAACCAACCACAGCAAGAGTGGAAAGGAATTTGTCATGCTTCCTAACTTGTACTCCAAAATAAAATGTCACACATAGCAGATGATCATAGCTAAGGTGATTTTGTAGAGAAACTGCAGACATTGAAAGACTATCTCAGGGTAAAGAAGAAAGACTACATTGTTATTACTGATCTTTCTAGCTGTGACATTTCAGAATTTTAGAGTGCAGCTTGAAGATACCTTTGAATCTAAGTATACCACCATTAGTAATTGTATTAGCCATGACCAGCTATCTCCTATATTCAAACAAAGCTGGAAAATTGTAGCTATCAGTGCAATGCTGTGGATATCTGTTCAGATGCAATACCCACTGTGTTCACTGAGATTTACTCTCAGGTAAGTGGGTTTAAAATTGTAACCTATATATGCAAATTTATTCTGAAAATAATCACTGATGCTATATGCAAATTAACCACAGCTTGACCTCTGTGCAGCAAATGGACTCATTAGTCTTTCCATACAGTTATGTAAAATATACTGTCAGAACAATTTGGGCAGATATGTTAGGCATGAAAGGAGCAATTCTGGAATATTTTTTATGGCTGTATGCCTGTCCTGCCATATAAAGGAGTAGATTATGACTGGAAGCAATGATGTGCTCTTTCAAAAAAACCCAAGTGAACTTAATTATACTGAATGCCCAGCACAAAAGCGCAAACTACCTACATAGTGGATTCTTGCCTTTTTAGGAAGGGGCAGCATTAGAAATGCCAAGTCTAATACTGCCTATTCCTGCTTAATATTAATAACCAAAGTTTTACAGGGCTATAAAGCCAAAGCCTTCAAGGATGCCTGAAATGTCTAAAGGCAAGATGTCTCATTGTCTGCAAAAGATATTAAACTTTTGTAGAGCAGGGAAGCATAGTCTTCTTTGCAGGTGTTTGCTTCAAAGCACTGAATGTTTATAATCAGCATTAAATTATTGTTGCTTGCCGCCTCCCTTTCATTGCTTGGCAGCCTATAGCAGCAAGAGTTTAAAATATAGTAAATAAGCAGTATTTGGAGATGGAAATGGGGAGGACTCATTCTACCCTTCAGATAACAAAGGTACTTAGAGTCGTGTAAGAGTGGCATCTGTGCCATTTAAATTGCCTTGGGTAACACATTAGGTGCCTTTAAGGATATACAAATTGGGCAGTAGCTGAAATTGATCTAATCTGTTTCATATCTTTGAAGAGGGCAACTGTGGCACAAATTGCTCTTTTGTTATCTGAATGGAAAGTGTGTCATGATGTTCCTCTGGGTTAAAATAATTGAGTCAAAGAAGACTGTTTTGCAGTGGTATCCTATTTTGCTGATTCTGCATGTTCCACAATATATACCTTCAGGACAGTTAAAGCATTCTCCTACTGATGTAAAGCTATTCCATTAAAGGAGCACTTGAGGCTTTCTACAATTTAGGAGAGAAGGGTTTTGCTTATGCATAATGCAGATTATAGGACAAGGGCTGGCAAAACATGTGAGAACAGAACTGTATCTTATGTGTGTATATTTTGTTGAAATGAACTGTGCCACAGTGTAAATGTCCCATTGCAGAAATAATGGTACCTGGAACACTGGAACCTTTAAAATATAAGTGTAGAGGAAAATTTGCTAGGGCTCCTCATTGGTTGCTCAGCTTTCCCATAATAGCAAAATCATCTTGTGAAGTATAGTTAGCCCTCTCTATCCACAGATTCAATCATTCACAGCTATTAAAATACATATATATTCCAAAAATCAAACCTTGATTTTGCCATTTTATATTAGGGACACTATTTTACTACGTTATTGTATGTAATGGGAGTTGAGCATCCATGGGTTTTGATATCCACGGAGGGTCCTGCAGCCAAATTCCAGCAGATACCAAGGGCTCACTTATCTCACAGAGAACTGGAGACGAGATGGTTTCAGCAGTGACAAAAGTATTCATTTGCACAAGGATCTCCAGAAGTAGGTAAAATGCAGGTGAAAGAATGTCAGAACTACAGAACTTCTCATTTTAAAGTGTGTCATGTGAGAAACTTCTTTGACATGGTAGTAAATACTTTCTCCCATTCTAAGAACAATTCCCAAAACTCTTCAGCTGAAATGGAGAGTTTTCAATTCTTCAGATGCTAGCCCGCATCTCTCATTATATTGGCTGCGCTTGGTAAGGTTAATGGGAATCACTATCTGACAAAATCCAGTTAAATTTTCCCCATCCCTTCTGTGAGTTATCGTGCTTCAGATTAGGGCAAGGGCACTTAATTTTGAAACATGTTTTACTTTTGTGGTTTCCAAGGGATGTGTGTTTAAATTGCAGGGAAGAAAGTTATTCCACCAATACTTTTTGTCAATGCCAAAGCAATTACAGCTGGACCGTTGTAGGGCAGTGCAAACCAATAGTTCCTTGCTTGCAGCTGCCCTTACCTTGTATCTATTTATATTCTCCTCACTTATCAGAATGTATATTTTGTATAGCATGTGTTATATGTTTGTCTATTGTAATATATCTTCAATAAAGGGACACACAGTGAGCTGGTTTGGTTGGTTATAGTATACAAAGAGTATGAGGAGCACTTTCTCTTTAAAAAAAAAAAGTGCATAGCTCATTAAGTAAAGTAATCCTTAGCTGTGTCCAGGGCAAATAGGTTTAAATGCTGCAAGAAAAATGAACCCATTCCTTCAGTTCTTTTGAATGTGGAGGCTTGTAAGTGGCTGACTTCAGCTTGCTGGATAACTTGAATGAGGCTCTGTGTAAAGGATTTTGTTGAGTTCTGAGCCTTGTGTTTGAATGGTTGTAAACTAAGACCCCTGCAAAAAGAGACTTCAGGTGCTAATCACTGATGCTACAACAATGTTAGCATATGGTAGCTCAGTCATCGATGTAACACACCGACATATGTTCAGTAGAACTGTAAACAGATTATATAGACATAATAGTTTTTTGTGGGTTTTTCGGGGCATGTGGCCATGTTCTGGAAGACTTTCTGACTTTTTGCCAGCATCTGTGGCTGGCATCTTCAGAGAATACTGGCATTTGCTGAGTGCTGATTTTTCTATTTTGCAGGACTGGTAGCCAAACTTTTATCTACCACCAGTATCACATTTAAGTTAGTGGAACTCTCTGATGTGTTTGTCCAAATCTGCCTGTAGAATAGGAGAGAACATTGGCAGGACTTGACAAGGACACTGCATATGCTACATATAATACTACTTCATTTCTCACTCAAATGATGATCATTTTCTACTAGGCCTGGGACTAAGCTAAATAAATTGGACTTCAGAGGAAAATAAAAACAATTGGCTCCCATTGTACGTAGGTTGTATCATGTAATATCCAACCACAATACTTTGCTCCCAAAGTACACATTCCACATAGAGAAATACCAACTAAGGTGATAAGGACTATGAGGTTGGAATCCTGTTGGTTTAGAATAGACTTTTTGAATCAATTGTTGAATAGTGAGTCAACACAAAATCAATTGATTCAGTGGGTCTATGCATGTCAGGCCTATGTCTGCCTTCTTATCATGTACATAAAGGGATACTTTAGTTATAGGGAATTAGTGAGAAGGTATTTTGTTCAACAACAGCACTTTGCAAAATGTGTAAAGGGACTTGTGCACACTGCTAAAACACCTAGCTAGAAACCTAAAAGTTATTCTGCCTTGGGGCTCTGGCATCAGCAACCTCCACTTCAACATGCGAGGACAGAGCACTGACAAGCAAGTGAGGAGAGAGTAAACGCTATAATGTATAACTTCTGTGACTGTTTCCATAGTCCCCATTGACTTTGTCGCATGTAATCAAATGCTATCTCACTCCAATACACTTTACTTTCTTCCCAGTGGCAGGTAGCAGTCACTCTCATACATCAGGGAAAACATTCACTCTCACAAGCAATAAGTTCAGTTAGCAAAAGCCAGGCATGATGCTCCAACTATTGTCCTATCTAGTAAAACACTTGTGAATAGTTGCTCTTTGCAGGGTCACAGCTTGGTCACATGGGAACAAACCAAATGTCATTACAAGCATGCATACACTAGGATTCTCTGCTTTAGGTAATGCCTGTTCTGTATTTATGAGAGAGAGAGATGATTTGTCCTACACTCTGTCCCAGGCAAATCAGGATAAGGTAAGTAGAAGTTTGCTCATCTCCAGGTACAGCTGTAACATTAGGCAGATTGAGGTGGCTGTCTCAGGTAATAGATGCTGAGGGAGGAGTGATGACAAAGTTAAAGCTCTGTGTATGTCTTAGGGCTTGTCCTGGAACACACAAGCTAGCCATTACCTCAAGTGAGGTGGATGCTGCACCATTACCAGTGCAGAAGTAAGAGTCAATTACAGTCTTGTTGATTGATGTAATGGATGGGTCAACCTCGGGCAGCAAAATGCCTTGGGCTAACCCTGCTCATCCAGCGACCTAGGAGACTGTAGGGCTGGAGAACCATACAGCAGGGGTAGAAATCATAAGGCCTTTCAAATGCTTTTAGAGTACAAGTTCTATCATTCTTCACAGTTGTCTGTTCTGGCTAAGGTTCTGGGAATTACAAGTCAACAACATACAGAGGGCTGCAGAACTCCCAGCCCTATTGTAGTGGCTGAGAAAGTATAACTCAGTGCCACAGAAAATTCAAATTTCATCTTGGACATAAACCTACCATTGATTATAAACCTTTCAAAGCTGCTATTTTATATGGCTGCCTTTGCAATATAGGACAGGTGGTAATTTACCTAATAGAGTTGTTGCAAGACTTTACTTTCTGAAGAGTTTTGAACATCTACAAACCACTATATAAATGAATTACACACACTTAGTATTTTTATTCTGCCATCTGCACACCGGCTTGCAAGAATGCATGCTGGGTTGGAACCGATCATATTGATCAGGCTGAGGGACTTCAGCTCCCAGAATCCCAGGAGCTATTGGCCAACATGGCTGAGGCTTCTGGGAGCTGAAGTCCCTCGGCCCTTAAAGGGGAAAGGTTGCCTACCCCTGATATTGACAGTCTTTCTTGCTGACATACACTCTTACCCATTCTCTCCTTTGCTATTTAGTAGGCTGGGTGTTCTGTGACTTTCACCTACTCCAGACTTTTCAGTCCTAGCCTGGTAGTAAAATCCCATCCATACAGCTTTAAATACCAGCAGATTGTGCCCATACAAGCCCAGAAAAAAAATGTAAGCCAGCCCAACTGCAGGGAATGACAACTCACCTATGTTAGCAACTCAGTTGGCATGGTGCCACTTTAAGAAGGAGGGACAGACTGGAGATGGAAAACATTTGCCCTACTTTTTCTCTTCCTGTTGGTAAAGAGCAGAGCGCTCAGGTTACCTAGAATGACTGGATTATATATTCTCCAGAAGGACACAGGTTCCTGCTTTGCTGCCAGTTGTTCAAACACCCTCTGTTCACTAGGAATTGGTTATAGCCTTGACTTCTTAGAGCATTTGCCAGAGCAGCAGTATTTACTTTTTCCTCAGGGATGATGGTTGGGATGATGATGATGATGATGATGATGATGATGATGATGTGTGCTTTCAAGCCATTTCTGAGTATCCTGGGTTGAATCTATCATAGGGTTTGCAGAGTGCATTTGCCTGTCCCTTTCTCTTGAGGGTGCTCAAGAATCCTTAGGGAGTTTCCATGGCAGAGCAGCGATTCAAACCCTAATCTCTCAGAGTCCCAGCCAAACAAAGTATTGCACCACACTACTGACTTTTTATAGGTAGTATTACAATCTGAATATACTTTGTCCAAACAAGAGAGTCATTTTGAACTACTTTATATAAGAACCAGAGCCATACTTGAAACACTTGAGTGCTTTTTGCTTCAATTCAGCATTTTGAAACTGTCCATCAATATATTTTAATTATTATAGTTATTACAAAAGTTTGTCACAAGACCACTAACATTTACTATTAGCTGTGATTTAACGTGAAAACAGAACATATATATATATATATATATATATATATATATATATATATACGATGAGACTTTTTCATCAATTTTCTATGTTCTATACAAATTAGCATTTACTGGTTTTTTGTCTTGTTCATTGTGAAGAAGCCCCTCTTCACCTAACTTCCCCCCCCCAGATGGCAGCCCTATGGGTACTGTGATCCCACTGCTGCCCCAATATGTGATGTATATCTATGAGTTTACTCCCTAATCCTGGTTTCTTTATTTCTTAGGCTCTTGGATAATAATTCCGGGTTCTAACAAGCTTGTAAGTGAACAATGATAAAACTTTATTTGGATGGTTAACAAAGTTTCTTTTTTTTAAAAAAAAAAATTAATGTTAAAAATATTTATTCTTTGCATACATACAATAAAAGAAATACATCCAACATTAACTTCCTCTGTTTCTCCAGCAACATGCCCTTAGTTATTCTGTAATTTAATTTACTTATTTTATAACCAATAAACTCAAGACCAAATAAAGATGCTACAAAAGAAAAAAACAAAGTTATAAAAAAGCCAAAAGAGCATATTCTATTTTACATAATTTTAACTGTACTTATTATTTTCTTCATTTTCTAATGGTTAACAATGTTTCATTTGTTACAATGTTTCGTTCGCTTGTTCTTATTATACTTTGTTACATACTATTTAACTCTAAAGAGCAACAGTTACTAGTCTTTAGGACTCTCACATCCTCCTTGTTTACTGTGGTCTTTCCAACCTTATTTCGATACTAGCCCTCAGGCTAACTAAGGGCTTGAACAGACCGCCAGAAATAATGCAACTTGAGTCCACTTTAACTGCCCTGGCTCAGTACTAGGGAATCATGGGAACTGTAGTTTATTGTGGCACCAGAGCTCTCTGACAGAGAAGGCTCAATGGCTCAGAAAAAAAAACTACAATTCCCATGATTCTTTAGCATTGTGCCAGGGCAGTTAAAGTGGTCTCAAGCTGGATTATTTCTGGCAGTCTGTTCAGGCCCTAAATCCCAGAAACTCCCTCATTAGGAGTCCTGTCCTAGAGCTAAGTCCCTCCTTCCGAACTTTAGCCCTCACAATCCCTTTCTTCTGGGCTGTTACCCATCCAGACACAGTCTTAATTCAACTGTCAGCAACTGTTAACACCTTCAGTCTACCATTTGATTGGCTGCCGCCAGCTCGCATTCTATTGGCTGTTGCTAAGGCATGCTCTATTCTGCCTTCTCTCCACATCCGTGTCATGTTCTTGTATGTCCTTTGCATTTATACAAGTTAGTGGCATTCTTTGAATTCACTCCCCCCATGCAAAGGTGCTTATTTCAGTGACCACAAAACTAACTAACTAACTAAATAAATAAATAAATAAATAAATTTGGCTGTGTGAATGTGAAGTTTGTAATTCTCAGTATGAGTATTAGTGCTTTGTGGAAATATAGAGCAGGGATCTTAACTCATGTACCAGTGGCAGTCTGTAACTAGTCCTTCCCACTTCAAATAGAGCATATAGGCTGGAAACCCAAATAAAATATTCAGCTCAACTGCTGGTAGTGATGAGAGGAGGGAAAACCCAAACCTATTGAAGATAAACTCATGAATACTTAATAGGCTCACTTCACCAAACGCATTTAAAAATTAACTGCGACTTGGTGCAGGCCAGATTAAAGATCTGGGCCTCCAAAGAGGGATAGAGAGTATAGAAGAAAACAATGGCTTCCTCCCTGGGGCTTCCCTGATAACCTGCCCTTTCTAGTGGCTTTGTCGCTATCTGATTCTTGCATTAATCCTTTGGTGGCTTAAAGATAATTGGATAGTACCTTAAAGCAACTTCTCTTCTTCTTAATGTCTGGCTGCTGGAGTTTAATGTTGTCTCCCTAAACAGCGGGTGGCTTCTTTGTAACCTTCACCGAAAACCAAGGCTCAGGCCTTAAATGAGTCTCTACTGGTGGAGGGGTCTTTCTTCTAGCTCTTTCCCTCCTTCCTCTGCAGAGTACAGACACAGGGTTTTAAGGGCATTGGAAAGCATTCCCTTCATTAGGAGGGGAAAAAAAAAAAGCCCTATGTGCAAAATGGCCCCTAGATGGCAAACTGGTACCACGGATATAGCTGTCAAAGGGCTAGATCAATTCTGATGGGCATCCTTACATAACAGCTTGCATCCATCTTTGGCAAGTGCAGCATGGTGGTAAAACAACAGGAGAACAAAAATACATTTAACACCCAGTAGGCCCATTTCCAGGGGACATGAATGACTGCCAGGGCTGATGAAAACTTGGTTTAGTGTAGTATTATTGTCTCGGAGGCTGGTAATTGTGCGTATTATGCAGCAGCCTCGTGGCCCTTTAATTCAGCTAAACTATAGAATTGGTTTAACTGATCCGATTCAGCTAATGAGTGCATCTACCACCTGTCTGAAGAATTTCACACTTTAATCCATCCTTATGTCTGCTGGGTTTTTTAGTACAATACATGCAGATTGGAAGTCCGCTAGCTGTTTTTTTGAAACAGCACTTCTGTTGCAGAGATTGAATTTTCCCAGCAACCACAAGCAATGTGATGCAATTGTTGTATCAAATGTAACTAATTGTCTTGGAGTACCTATTGGATATGATCAGAGATGAGCAACACTGCAGCCCTTTCCCCCATTTGTTTTGTGGCCTTTTAAAAATGTCTGGAGACGGAGAGGTTATTGATGTTTTTAAGAGGACAAATATTATATATTGTGTGCATGTCTAACCATTATTTTTTCCAAATTGGAAAGACAGAACTGATGTGGTTTGTTTTTTAAAAAAAGAATAAAATGTGGAGGGATTAGAATTTGACCATGTAATTCAACATTTGCACTTCCAAATTGCAAAATAAATATATTGTTTATCATCCATTCAAAGGGGTGCTTCTTTATTTACACAAATGACTGTTAAAATGATATGAACTAAATGATGTTGCAAATCGGTCATCAAATATTAACAGCTACTGCAGTATCACTGATTTCAATACTATTGTTGAACATAAAGTATTTGCTGAATTTCTACCCACCTAGAAAATGTTCTAAATGTTGAATCTTCTGAATATTGAGACTTTGAAGAATATTAGTTTGAACAACTTAGGGGGGTTGCAGACTGCCAGAAATAGTGCAGATTGAGTCCATTTTTAGGGTTAGGGTTAGGGAATCATGGGAACTGTATTTTATTGTGGCACCAGAGCTCTCTGGCAGAGAAGGCTCAATGTCCCAGAAAAAAACCAATTCCCATGATTCCCTAGCACTAACCCTAACCCTAAAAGTGGACTCAATTTGCACTATTTCTGGCAGTCTGCAACCCCTTTCATCTCTACAGAAAGTTAGTTCCTTCCTCAGGAGTGTTCTGCTGTCTTATTAATCTTAAGTGTTTGTCCATTTTAAAATTATAAAATTCAATAGTTATTTGATTTAAGCATGGGAAGTAATCAGAAAGTGCAAGGTTCTTGTGAGGCATGAAGCAAACTTTTAAAAGATCCATATAACAAACTAGTGATGAATTTTAGAATTTTAGATAGGCCTGATGTTTCACCATCTTTGTAGCATTTTATTCAACCAGAGACATCTGTGCATCAAGTACCACCAAATCATTTTCTTTTTCTTCTTTGGTTCCTATCTTCATATTTTCAAAGAGTTGAAATCCTAAGTCACTTCTGATGAAAGAGATTGTTTCTCCTTCAGTGCTTTATAAACAAATGTGGAAAACTACAGCAAGTAAGTCAGTTATTTATTCACTTAGTTTTAAATGCATTTAAATATTTTCTCTTTTTTCCTGCATCATTTGTTCTACTTCTGCCATCCAAAGGGAAAAGCAGACACTGGAATTCTTCCCCAGAACCACTGGAAACTAATTAAAACTACAACTGGATTTGGAAATTTATCTTCCCCCCCCCCCCCCCCCCCCCCCGATAACCTCATAGCTAGAAACTTGCTTTTCCATACAGATTTCTTTTATCTGGATTCAAACACTACATTACATCAACACCAATTTTTGAGCATTTTCTTTTGAACAGAATGGATACAGGCAACTTCTAGTATTACAAAAGTCAAGGGTAATGCTAATGCTTTTATAAATGCATTATATATGCATTTATAATGTTACTTCTTGAAAGTAGATAAGGCTCATTCCTAAAGTGCAAATAATAGTTTCTCAGGTTTCTACCACTGTACTGGTGTCGTGGCCTGCACTGAAGCAATACATACCCAGTGTCTTAGTTATATAAGCCTAAACCACCAATCCCATATTGCATTATAAATGAGAATATGTTTTATCACATGTACTTTATGTGTGTACTTTAGTAAAACATTTCTAGAACTACTGACATGGTGGATTTTGGGTGTGGTGTTGTTTGTAACTAGATCAAGAGTCCAGCATTAGGGCAAGGTACATTTTGAACTCTTCAGCTTTATTCTGATGAGAAAGATCTACATTCTTTTAAAAATCCAGTTCACAATCTCCATATGTCTAATCCTCACAGTGCCCTTATACAACTTGCTGCATGCTGTGCCCTGAATCCTATTGAATCAATTGTTAAATGGTGAATCAACACATACATGTAATTAGATGTATATTGTACTACTCTGGGAGTATTATAATATTGTATTTTATTATATGGATTGTTGGCTTTTATTATTGTTATGGTTTTTATATATTGTATCTTTGTACATTGTTTTATATTTTTGTTGTAATCCCGCCTCGATCAACAGGGAGAATATAAATAAAAACTATTATTATTATAATAAAATAATTATATAGTTAATTATATAAATAAAAACTATTATTATCTACTCCAGCTAAGGCTATGAATAAGACCAAGGCTTATGCATCCAACACTTGGATGATGGTGTGCTTTTGGACAATGAAACATTGCTATGAATTCAAACTTTGTTGTTCCAGCAAAATGCCACAAAACACCAATCTGCACCACACCTGCTCCCTACCAGGACTTTCCAGCTCTTGCTCCCCATCCTAAGAGTCAAATTTATTTATTTATAGCCTGTCCAATCACAAGGAATCCGAGTGGGTTACAGCAATAAAAATACATAGAGATACAATAAAATTCAAAAATTAGTCCCTTCCCAACCCCCCCAACCCAATGCTAAAATTACAATTAAACAAACATAATTTGAAAACAAAAATACAAAAGTTTTAAAAAGGAGATAATTGGTGGACAGAGCAACATAGATTGCCTTGTATGGGGAGAAGAGTTAAGTTGGGAAGGCCTGCTGGAAGAGATCCATCTTAAGAGCCTTTTTAAAGGCTGTAAGAGTAGAGATGTGATGGATCTTCTCCAGCAGATCATTCCAGAGCTTTGGAGCAGTAGTGGAGAAGGCCCTCTGGCTAACCGAAGTTAGCCTAGATTTTTTTGGCTGTAGTGGATTCTTCCCTGAGGACCTTAATGTGCAGGACGGACAATACGGAAGAAGGCGATCATTTAAGTATTCTGATCCCAAACCATGTAGGGCTTTAAATGTAATAACCAACACCTTGTACCTTGCCCAGAAACGAATTGGCAGCCAGTGAAGGGACTTCAGGACCCGTGTTATATGGTCATTATGGGAAGTACCCGTAATCAACCTGGCTGCCATATGTTGTACAAGCTAAAGTTTCCGAACTTGGCACAAGGGTAGCCCCATGTAGAGTGCATTACAACAGTCTAATGAAGAGGTTACCAGTGCATGTACTACTGTTTCAAGGTCTCCCTGCTCCAGGCAAAGCTGATAACAGGAGCTTCTGATTGTCGCACCCCCAAACTGCGGACACATTCCTTTAAGGGAAGTGTGACCCCATCCAGAACTGGCTGACAGAACTCCATTCCCATGTTTGGGTTTCCTATGGCAAGTACTTCTGTCCTACCTGGATTCAGCTTGAGTCGGTTTTTCCTCATCCAGTCCATTACCACCCCAAGACAGGCATTCAGAGGAGAGAT
>CM034706.1:225861484-225876529 GCA_020142125.1 Phrynosoma platyrhinos
ACCTCCGTTTTGTCAGGATTCAACTTCAATCTGTTTTTCCTCATCCCATTACCGCTCTAAGACAGTCATTAAGAGGAGAGGCACTATCTGAAGTCTGAGTCTATGATCTGGTCATGGAGAAGTATATCTGGGTGTCATCAGCGTACTGAAGGCACCGTGCTCCATGCCTCCGAATGATCTCCCCCAGCGGCTTCATATATATATTGAACAACATCGGGGACAGGATGGCGCCCTGAGGGATGCCACAATCAAGCTCGATTTTAGATGAGCAGCTGTCCCCGAGCCTCACCCTCTGAGATCTGCCTGAGAGGAAGGAATGGAACCACTGCAAAGCAGTGCCTCCAATTCCTAACTCTCCCAGACGATCCAGGAGGATGGCATGATCTATTGTATCGAAGGCCACTGAGAGATCCAAGAGTACCAACAGGGTCACACTATCCCTGTCGATGCCCAGGTGGAGGTCATCGGTCAGAGCAACCATGGCAGTCTCAACTCCATGACCTGTCCTGAAGCCTTTTGAAATGGATCGAGATAATCGGTTTCATCCAAGACTGCTTGGAATTGGGAAGCAACTGCCCTCTCAATCACCTTGCTTAAGAAAGGCAGCAAGGAGACTGGTCTGTAGTTGTTTCTATCCAGGGGATCCAGGGAAGGTTTTTTTCAGGAGTGGCTTAACTGCTGCCTCCTTTAAACAGGATCGTATACTACCTTCCCTGAAAGACACATTGATTGTATCCCGAAGGAACACTTTCAACGTGTCCCCTCCCAGGATGACCAGCCACGATGGACAAGTATAGAGGGGCAAATTGTCTTCTCACCCTTCCGAGCAACTTGTCCACGTCATCGGTACTCACAGATTGTAATTGATCCAGTAAAATACCATCAAGGGAGTTACTGGATGCCTCATCTACAGATTCTGCTAAAACACTGGCGTCCAAGTCGGCTTTTATCTGAGAGATTTTATCTGCAAAGTGGATATTGAATGCCTCACAGCAGGCTGTCATTGGGTTAAGTAGGGGGTTAGGCACAGGGGGAACCTTCGCCAGCTCCCCTAAACAGCTCTGCCGGGCAGGACTCTGCAGGCGCAATACATGCGGAACAGAAGGTTTTCTGCGCTGCACGTAAAGCCTCCCTATAGGAGTCAAGATGCTTCCTAAGGCAAGTTCTGTCAGATAAGAGATGAGTCCTTCGCCATTCGCACTCTAGTCGTTGTCCGACCCGCTTCATCCTCCTGAGCTCCTCTGTATACCATGGCTTACGGTTTGAAGTGGGCCAGAAAGGACGCTTGGGAGCGATTGTGTCGATAGCCCTGGTGAGATCGGTGTTCCAAGTATCCAGAATCACTGGCATTACCAACCATTAAACCTTCTAAGGTTTTCTGGAAGCCAATAGGTTCCATTAGCCTTTGAGGGCGGACCATTCTAATAGGTGTGCCACCCCCAGGAGGGCGGACAATAGCCTTTAGTCCAGCCTTGATCAGAAAATGGTCTGTCCATGACAATGCGGAGGTTTTTTTGACCTCCGCCCATGGATGTTCCTGCTCTGTACTAAAGAACACATCAAGGGTATGACCAGCACAATATGTAGGCCTGTCGACCAACTGGGATAGGCCCATGTTTGTCATGGTATTCATGAACTCCCGAGCTGTGCCGGTTAGATCTTGTAAGCTGGTTTCGAGTGGAATGTTGAAGTCGCCCAGAACCAAAAGTCTGGGTGACTCCAACAGCAACTCAGAAACCAGAGCAGTCAGCTCAGTTAGGGAGTCTGTTAAGCAACGGGGTGGCCGGTATACCAGCAAAATCCATAAACTATCCCTGGTCTTCAGGCTAAGGTACATACACTCGATATGGGTCGTTTTCCGGATAGGCTTTCTGATCAAGGTTAAAGTAGTCTTATGAACCAAGGCTATGCCACACACACCCCACTGCCCCTCACCTACTCACTAACTGAGTACCCAGCTGGGAGAGTCTGCGCCCATATCGCGGCACTGGCATCCCCCAGCCAGGTCTCAGTAAAGCATGCCAGGTTGGCCGCTTCATCCATGAAGAGATCCTGGATGATATGGGTCTTGCTTTCGACTGACCTGGCATTGCAAAGGAGCAGGTTGAGGGTTAGTGGAATGGTTGGTACGCTCTCCAGGTTATCCTGGGAAACAGAGTCAGCTAAAAGAGGGATAGATAATAGGCATCGATCCCTCCTTCTTTTGTAACATTTGTTGACTCTGTTGCCCCCATATCTTCCCCGCCCCCACACAACCTCAATATCCGCCCCCAGACTAAGATCAATCTGCGCTGCAGAGGGAGAGATAAGGTAAAAAAGCCAACTGATTCGTGTCCCTAATTTAAAGCAGCGGCTTCATAGATGGAAGGGCCGAGCGGTCGCCGGAGGAGAGATGGAAATTCAGGTGGAATTATGTATCCGCTGATGCTCCTCCAGTTTCCGTGCCATAGTAGCGGCCCAGGCTGCTCTGGTGGTCCTCCGAGGGCTGAAGGTGGGCCAATGCAGTCCTCCAAGGCCTCAAACGCCACTGCTCACCACATGGTCACCAGAGGAGGATGGAATTCAGGCGGAAATTATATGTCCGCCGGTGCTCCTCCCGGCTTAATGTGATCATGGCAGGAATGAAGATGGTATGATAAATTACTTAATGTTTAATGTTTAATGCCTAAGCTTGAGGTAAATTTAGCTGCATTGTGTTTCTTACATGTTTAAAAAGGGTCTTTGGTAGTATTTGGGAGTTCTTTGCTGTCTCCAGGATTCTTTTTCTAGATCCTTGCCTGTGGCTGGCAAAATATTATTCCTGTTTTGCTCTTAGTGTCCTGTTGGGCATGCTTTTTGTCACTGATTCAAACCAGAATTCAAACTTGCCGATGCTGATTTATTTCAATGGCCATAGGATTGGGTTGACTAGTGTATGTCAATACCATATCCCACATCTAGAATGGTTAGACTACCCTTTCTATCATCCCCAACCAGCTAAAGGCCATTCTGGCTGGGTATAATGGGAATTACAGTTGGTCACACTGCTGTGCCTTTCCTCTATCTGTCATCAAACTGTGCTAAGAGGAGAGTGGTTGGCAATGCACCTTGAGCCTCTCACATGTAGATTTGAAATGCCAGCTCCCTGTAATAATGAATTATCAGCATCAGAAGCCAGCGTGAAAAATGAAAGTGTTGTTAACAAGTATTCACATTTATCCACATAGGTTTGGGTTTTTTTGACATGGGTACTATTGCTTCCAAATTAAGGAGCAGTGAGTGCTCAAGCTTTGAAATGAGATTCAGGACTGGAATGTACAACAGTTCATCCAAGCTTAATATGGCTGCTGCATATCATGAAGGAACAAAGACTTAATAGAGAAAAAAACTTGCATTTAAAAAGGAACTGCCAATATGTCTTCTCTTCCGCAATGCATGGCTGCTGGTTCACTTTCACTAAAATAGGATATGTCAGGCTCTTTTTTTTTTTTAATACTTCAAGAGCATTTCAAGGGCTCATCCATCAATGTGTGTATATTACAGCTTCCTGCTTCATGAATGAGACCTAAATACACTCTTTCTAGCTCTGAGATCATGGAAGTGACAATTTGGCAGAAGAAACAACATGCTCCAGAAGAGTGCCAGAGCAGTGTGTGCTCTCTTGTGCCAGATTAATTCTTAAGATGCATTGTCCGTCAGCACTGGCCACAATGATAGCGCAGGTGAAGTGACACTACCATAATTTCCTTCAGAGCCCACTTTGTGTGGCTGCACTAATGCAGTCCCTGCATGCCAAGGCTGCTGATGAGTCAGCCTTTTGCCAACTGCTCAGTAAATCTGCTAAGCATGAGACAGCCTTCCCCAAGGAGGCTGCAAGTTGCTCAGCCCCCTCTCTTTACCCTTAGTATTTGATTTGGAAAATGAGAGATTCTGGGTCTCGGGCTGAGCCTGGGGTGATTCTAAAACAGCAGTATGAAGATGATTAATTTTACTGTATAAGAGGAAACTTCAGCTATAATTGTAGAAATGTAGGTTTGTCCTACTTGCATCAAGCCCAAAATAGACATTTTTCAGCTTTGTTCAGTGACAGGCCCCAAGGAATGTAGATTCAAGTTAATTACCACTCTTCCTTTTGGATATCACTTGTTTGAGAACTTTGAAATCTACTTGTCAAATGTAAATGAACATCTTCCAACATCTCTCACTTATTTTGATTGCTCATCTGTTTGAAGTTTTGTTGATCTCACAGGAACTTACTTCCAAGTAATCCAGCTTAGAACCATGCTTTGTAATAACCTCATGAGACTCACAAAATGTAGGCAAGCCAAAATTGGCAATTCTGGGCAGCTCTGATGTCTAGTGACAAGGCATTCCAGTAACATGGCACTGCAAGTAAAAAGTGCATAGACATGAAATGGAAAATCTTAATTTAGAAAGCAAGGAATCATCAGTAGAACAAAAGGACAAGGGTGTTCAGTATAAATGGATGATAAAAAGGTGGGATAGTGACATTATTTGGAGTAAGAGAATATGTATCTAAAATGAAATGAAGTTTTGAAAGTAAATAGGAAGGGAAGATGCAGAAAATAATCATGGAGTTCTGTGAAAAAGCAACAAACAGAAAACATAAGATGGGCAGCAGAGTTCAGTGTAAGTGGAAGATGAAAAATGGGCAAACTGGGGAAAAGATCATTAAAGATTACCAGATTTAAAAAAAAAAAACCAAGGGACAATACACTATTTTAGCTGTAATGATAGAAGGAAAGGAACACATTTTAGAAATATGAAGAAGTACAGATGAGCAAATGGCCTAAAACTGAAGAAAATAAAGAGAAAAATAGATCACAACACTTCCTGATTATGGACCTGTGCAAAGAAGAAATAAAAGATTTTGCTAAGCAGCAGAGAAAAAGAAATGTAAGTGGATCATGGGGATGAACCAAAAATGTGTTAATAAGTTTTAAATAGTGAGAGAACATGCAAGATGAAACAGCCAAGAGGAAGAGTTGGCAAAAGATGTAGCAGATGAAATATAATATTACAAATCATCTATGGGAAGGTGAAAAGTGTTATTAAGAATGATTAATTGGGGGGGGGGGATTATAAAGGGAAGATGATAAGAGTAAAAAGAAATGGGCCCAGAACAGAGAACTGAAGAACTACCCCTGAAAGTGGAAAGAATGAAAAACAGCTATGGAAAATAATAAATAAATAAATAAATAAATAAATAAATAAATAAAAAGAATGGCTGGATAGGTTTTTGTGAGGCTAGATGTTCTAGAAGAATGTATTCCTGACATTTCGCCAGCCACAGATGCAGGTGAAAGAAACGTCAAGAATACATTCTTCTATAATATGGCTTCACAGCCCGAAAAACCCACAAAAACCTATGTATGCCGGCAGTGAAAGCATTCATCTTCACAATGGCTAGATAGTTAAGAATGAAACCAAGAAAGAATATGCCATTAAAATCAAAGCCAATGAAAGATGTGAGTTATAATACTTTTAATCATGCCTGAGATCAATCTTTAGTGACTACAATATTTAGATAATGGGAAATTATAAATGCATGGAAGATTTGCAAAGAATTGGGTGGGGTAGGCAAAGATGTGAAATACCTCTGTGCTTTATTGTGCAAGAGCAGTGAACTGTTCAGATTCAAAGGCAGATGAAGGGTTTGCCACAGTTTCACCAGTCTAGTATAGGGATGGGAGTTATAATACCTTCTTTTAATTATGCTGTATATTAATTCTTAGCGGAAACTGGGGTTGGAGGGATGAGTGCCTGATGGTCACATCTCCTGAATTTGATTTCCTCTCTCCAGGGACATTTAAGCTTGGGGGTGGGGGAGAGGTTGCTTTGCTTACAATTTTAATTGTCCTTTGAGGATTAATAAGGATCAGAGAAAGCAATTTTCCTCTACTCCTCATTAATCCCTCCCCCCTAAAGTACCATTTAAGATACAATGCCCTCCCCCAACAAGTTAGAAGAATCTGGAGTGGGAAGGTGTTCCCCTGGGTAAGCAGAAAGTTTAATCTTGTTTGTAGCTGGCTCCATTTTGTAGGCTTACCAATCAGTACAGGGCCATCTAGTTTACTATTAGAAGAAATGGCTCACAATAGAATGAATGAAATAAACCAAGACCAGACTGATAAGAATCAAGCAAACAATGAATGAAAAAGCAAAGCCACTTTGCAAGAGTTACACATTCAAGAAGGTTAGGAACAAAAGGAAGGAGAAAAAAGGACTGATTTCTAAAAAGAGAACCAGAATCCAATGCAGAGTTTGAAATGAAATGAAAACAAAACTAAAATTACTGGTATATTTGGGGTGGGGTGGGGTGGAGTAGGGGTAACCATGCTAACTGTACAGCCAAATAAAATACAAAAACAACCAAAAGGCAATACCTTTATTGACTAGCCAAAATGCACAAAACTCATCACACAAGCTTGTGAACCTCCACTGGTTTCTTCATCAGGCAAAAGATGTTTAAATATCATACAGGAGAGGTGGGAAGAAGTGATGGTGCTGGAGTCACGGGTGTACCAGATGTTGTTTCTGCTGGAGTTCAGCTGGTTTGGAGGGATCTCAATGCAGGCAGAGGTCACTCTTCTCTTGGTGATGAGGGGGATCAAGACAAAGAGGTCAGTGGAGAGTTGAAAGCTTGCAGACTAGATAATACATTGTTCTTTCCATGATTCCATCATTATAGTATTAAATGACGGAATGCTAGAAGTAGCATTTTTCAAAAAAAGAAGAGCTCCTTCCAAACTAAATCTTTTCTCTCAGTACACAAACCATATTGCTTCAAATGATAAATTGGTACCAGGTTTAATGAATAAGGTTGAATATGATTTCTCTCTCACTCCTTCTCTTTTGGCTAGGTTTATACCTCAACAGTTGGAAAATAAGTCATGACCTTGCAGTTATTATCCTATTATGCAGTTTTTATTTTTATGATGTTGAATTTAGTGCCCAGTTTGCATTTTATTTTACACAAATAGTTGCATTAATAGCCTAGTTCATTTGAACCTATAATATAGGTTATAGATAACCAATATCATACATCACCACCACTGGGAAACCATCTCCCTTTTCTATCATTCTCCAAGATAAAAGATGTTTGTGCAGTGCACATCAGTGTGCAATGACAACAGTATGAAGAAAGGAACAATAGCTGTGTGTCCCAAAATAAGCATTGGTCACTCCAAAATAAGAGACAGTGTGATATAGTGGTTGGAGTATTGGACTCTGAAGACCAGGGTTTGAATCTCCCACTCAGCCATGGAAATGCACTGGGTGACATTGAGCTAGTCACACTCTTTCAGCCTCAGAGGAAAGCAAAGGAAATCCTCTCTGGACAAATGTTGTCAAATCCTGTGATAGGTTCACCTTAGGGTTGCCATAAATTAGAAAGGACTTGAAGGCACACAACAACAACAGCAACAACACTTCAAACCACAGTCTCACCCCATCAGGTGTTACCCAGAAAGATGTAAAGCTTAGAGAGACTCCACCACTAGTAGCAGTCTATCTTTAATAAGTTGGGGGAAATTTGGTTTGGCTTGCAAGAGGGGGTTTGGCTTGCAACATCAGGACTGAAAGCATCAACTATACCAGTACTCACTGATGAATACTCCAGGCATGAGTGAACTAATTAACTTTTATTTGGGAAGAATATGAATGAACACACATATGAGATAGACTCACTCTAACACCCAACATACAGAGCTAACCAAAATAGAAGACATGAAAGAAGCAGTTTAGCGTTGGATTGAGGGATAATATCTACCTGTCTTTCAGAATGGTCTGCAGAAAGCAGAAGTAACTCAGAGTCTGGGGGCAACAAGAGCAGCTCAGACTGGAATCTGCGAATCTGAGCAAAGCAGGAATGGGGAGCAACTTCATCAAAGAGACTAAGGAGATTATCGCACAAGCATAAAAATGCGACTTATCTCTCCCAAATTCAAGTAGAATTCGGGCTGCATCCAGGTCCTGTTGCATGACTTTTGTTGCCTTACGACTTTTGATGCTTCCAACTTTTAAAAATGGCCATGAAGTGAGTTAAGTGAGCTGGGCTGTACTCAGGCTGCATTTGGATGGCAGATTTGGTGACAAAAGTCATGCGATAGGACCTGGATGCAGCCCGAATTTTACTTGAATTCAGGAGAAGTAAGTCACATTTTTATGCTTGTGCAATAATCTCCTAGGTTTTCTTGGTCATATTTATAATTTTAAAACTAGCTTCAAGCCAAGGTAATTTCATGGGAAACAAAGACTTGATAGCCCTTCAGAAGGACCAAAAGGGTTCCTGAAGTAGTAGCTTGATACAATATCCAAAAGATGAAAAAGGCTAATTTGTTTGATAGTACAGTTATCCCTCCCCATTCATGGTCTTGAAGTCTGTGGACTTGCTCTTCACAGGAGGGACAAGCAGGGAGGGACAAAATGGCGGTGCATGCCTGCGCATGGCCCCGTGCGCACACAACATTATTTTCAATGGGACTTGAATATTAGCGAGTTGCCATTTTCACAGTGGGGTCCAGAACAGATCCTCTACAAATTGGGAAGGCCTACTGTAAGTTCATTGACTTCACAACACCCCAACAAGATCTGGATTACTCCAAAACAAGTAGAAAGGAAGGGTATTTAGGAACACAAAAGGGGAGGGAAAGGAATCCAGTCTAGTTTGATCTAATTGCTAGAACTCATCTTTTGATTTTCAGTTTTTGTAAGAAATGCAGAGCATGGAGGTGATTTGTCCTCTCTCAGGCTCCTTTCCCTGTATTTTTCTGGCTTCCACATGTCCAGAGTCTACATGCTATATTCACAATACTAGCTTTTCTGGTGTATCAAAAGTCATTGCAATCTCTACAGCCCATGCTGGCCTCTATCAATGTGATATCAAAATATAGCTGGACCATGGGGTTATCAGGGCATTTAAAAAGCAAAATATGCCCTTTAGCATGCCATAGATTTGTTCCTGGCTGACTGCTTAGTCATCATAATGAACAATCACCTCTCATGTTCATCATCATCATCTATATTAATGTCCTGGTTCTCACAATGGGTGTTTTCACAGTGGGAATGTCTGTCCAGATCAGTACAGATGAAATCTTTCTTTTCATGCACACATATTTTTGTATCTCACATTTCTTTGTGCAATTGTAGGTGAGTATACTGAGCAAAGTTAGAGTATGAGATGCTGGCAGACCCTCTATCCTGTGTAGAACTGGCCCCTTATTCCTATCTCTTCAATTGCAACTTTCAGCCGCTGCCAACAGGTCTTGGTGTTTTAGGTCTTGTTCTAAACACCTTTGCCATATTAATTGTTGCCTGGGATAGCCCTGTCATACAGCAAGAGAAATTTCCTGCTACAGGTTTTTTAACTTTGTTCAGTGACAGGCCTCAAGGATTGTAGATTCAAGTTAATTACCACTCTTCCTTTTGGATATCACTTGTTTGAGAACTTTGATATCTACTTGTCAAATGTAAATGAACATCTTCCAGCATCTGTCATTTATTTTGATTGCTCATCTGTTTGAAGTTTAATTGCACAAGTTACATAGCACTAGAGTGATCATATTACACTTTTTTTTACAACATGATACAAACTTCTTGCAGGGTTAAGAGGAAGTGACTGTTTCAGTGAAGACAGACATCCAGTAATCAGTAGATTGCATTCCTGGTTCAAGACAGTTCCTGGATGTGGGGCTCAAAGTAAAAAGATGGTGTCCAGGTAAGCAGGGTGATCTGGCATGGAGTTTCTATCTGCAAGTTCCAATTTTGTTCCTCTGATAGCTTGCACAATTCTGTCAAGTACTGCCCTGCTGGTGCAGTAGTGCAAACATCCCTAGTTATGAGATGGTAAACTGGACTTACGATCTTGTAATGGATAGGGATTCATGTTTGTGGTGGTGAATGACTAAATGTGATCCCCAACATCTACTTTTCAGTTGGACAGTACTTCAAGCAAAAAGTTTTCAAGCTGTTGCAGTTTAAGGTATTGGGAATTGACATATGTAGCACTCTCCTGCTTGTAAGGTCCATTGAAAGAAGCAGTTACATCAATAACTCTCAGGGTCTCTCCATCTCCCTGTTTTCAATGCTCCTCATGACCAGGAGAGTGCTGCAGACATCATTTCCCAGTAACTTGCTCTGTAGTGGTGTCGCTGAGGTTCGTGTCACCCGGTGCGGGGATGGACTGTCTTGCCTTCCCCTCTCCCCCCCCCCAATGGGGGGCATTGTGGCCTCTGGAGAACCCATTCATGGTCCAGCATGGCTGTTCTCTAAGCACCCACACCAGACTTTGAAAGCAGCCCCCAACTGCTGAAAAGGCCTTCAGGGTCTGGTGCAGCTGCTCTGAGAACAGGCATGCCAGACCCTGAAGGCACTGCCCTGTGAGCAGCTGCTAGTATTTAGGGGGTGCTCTGGAGGGCCTGTTTAGGTTCCAATGTATCCCTTTCTCACTTGCCCAGTAGATGTGCCAGTCCCTCTGGGTGTGCTGCCCCACCAGGTGACACACCACTCTAGGGTGTCACCTGGTGTGATTCAAATCCCTGCATCTTCCTAGTGATGTCACTGCTGATCTGCAGTACCTCAGAAACCCTTCAGTTGGGGCATTGCCAAGATGGTAAGATAGGGTTTGTTTGTTTTTGCTTTGTTTGTTTTTTGTTTGTTTTTTGTAGAGGTGGTATTATCCAACATAACTGTAATGATGGAGCTCTGTAATTGTAACTATGTCTGACAATGCAGGATTGTGTCCAATATTTTCTAATGCATCTGGGTGAATTTGTTTCTCATGATATGGTACATGCCACGATAAACACCTGCACTACATTATTGAATTTATGCCAGTGTATAATAAGTTAATATTAGAGGTTCTTTTCCGTATTCTAGCTAACCTTTAGTTTCTGAGAAGGCAATTGAATAGATGAACAGCAAATATCATTTCAAGGGCAGTGTATCACTTATTGTGGGTCAGCAAGGACACAGTCTGCTGATCGATTTGTAAGGATACAGCACTGTGATTCCTGGTTAATTTTGCTAGAACCAGCTCAAGTCATAAAATGCCCCATTGTCTGAGACAGCAAAGCTCCTTGGCAATATGGAAATTCCAGATTTAGTCCATCATAAAGATTACAGGTCCATATTTACCAGAAGACAGCTGCCAAGCATACTAAAATAGACAGGTTAATAAAAGCAATTAGAAAAGACTACATCGAAGAACATCTTATGCAGAAAGAGTTTGTGAACCTGTCTGTATTTTCTCTGATGAAAGAACTGGACAAAAATAAGGAATGTCATGTGAAGTCGGTGCAAACAAAAAACAGTATAGCCAACTGTGTCATATATATATATATATATATATATATATATATATATATATATATTGCAATCCCACAAACATACAGAAACAATGACTGCATAATCAGAAAGCAGGACACAAAGATTCTTGCAATTATGTGGATACTATAGCAGCAGAGGCTCATTATCATGCATCTTGCTACAAGAAATACACAGCTTTATTTTACAGGGGTGAGGGAGATGATGCAGACAATGAATATGACTAAAATGCAAACCAATTTTACTAAAGAATTGAAAAAGATGCTTATGTGGAACCACACAGGTACATAATAACTGTAATGAATCCAAACTAATTTTTTAGAATAATTTTTTCTGACTGAAAAGCTTGAAACTGAAATGAGGTCAGGAAGAATACCAGCTATTGCCTTGGCAAGTAAAAAGCATGTATATTGAATTATAGCATTATTTCATCATTGCAGAGAGACTCCATTACTTTTATCATAGTTTTTTTTTAAAAAAAGGAGACTACTGGTTGTGCCCTGCCATGTAATACTTGAAAATGTGGTTGCTGAAAAAGAGAACTTAAAAAGAGATCTTTCATAGCTGACATCAAGAATGATGGTGTCGATCATATCACTAAGCAAACATCTTAATATTTCTGATCTCCAATATGAAAAGACAAGAACCCAAAACCATGGCCTTTCCACCCTTCATGGGCTCTTCATCATGACTTGTCATTCTCTGAGGAAAAACTCTTTCTTGGGTTACTCTGTAGAGCTCCAGAATGTATGTTCCCCCTCTCAGTGTGAAGGTGCTATTGCAATCACTTCTGAGACAAGAATAGGAATCATGTGCCTTCCAGGTGTTGTCAGGCTGCAATATCTAGCTGGCTAGGCCTCGTGAGACATGTAGTTCCACAAGATCAGGAGGATTACATGAATCCCACCCATGGCCTGTGATGTCACATGTGGGAAACAGAAAGCAAAAAGAGGGACATCTTATAGGGTGAATAGAATAGCAGTATAGAGATAACTCTTCAGAATTATTAATTCCCAAATATATTCTGAAAAGTACACAGAAGATGTTCATTTACTATCTTGTGTTACTAGGGAACAAGTTGGATTTCCAGTAATAATAATGATAATGATTATATTTATCCTTATTCAGCAAAAAGAAGAAAAGAAAAGCACAAGAGGAGAAGAAATCTAGCGGCACCATTAGGATTAAATGATTTATTTTAGCATGAGTTTTTGTGAATTTCAACCCAGGTCCACAGAAGCAGTTATATTTTTGTGGGGATCAGAGAGCAATGGGGTCCAAATAGATGCAAACTGTGACACTGTCCATAAACCTGCAAATGGTTTTGTCAAGCAACTGGGATGTTCGCCTTGAACTGTCAAAATAATACACTTAAATCCTACTTGAAATCAATTACCTTGAAGTAGGAAACTTTTCTGAGGAGAACTCTTTTGTTCTGTGTGCAACTGGGATGAGTTGTTATATATATTAATTCGTAACTTAAGGTATATAGCATGCCAAGCAGCCATTATTTCTGTTCATGTCTCAATCAATGTATTAATGTATTTTGTGAATACTTTCCAATTCAGCCATTTCCCTTTCCAGTCTTCCCTTCCTTGAATTTTTTTTTTGTACCAGAACAGTTACATGAAGGTCAGTGACAATGTGTCCAGAAAGATTAAAATGCCCTGCCACTGGTTTGGGGGTATCTCCATTTCTCATATAATCTTTGAGCCCATTTATCATCTTGTGTAGAGATTGTCCTATTCATTCAATCTAGTGAGAGATATTGCTGATGAGGATGGCATGTATCATTTTGGAGGATGGGCAAGTAAATACATGTCTGATGCTGCTTAAAAAATTCTTACTCACCGAGTTCCAAGTGTGGCTCTGGCTTTTGTACTGTCGGAAATTATCAACCCCTCTATTTACTCACTTTTGACAAGAAATTCAAACAGTTTAATTAACAAAACGTTCAATTACAGTGTTTTCATTGTTATCGTTCCATCTTTTTCAAACTTTGTGGCAATTTTCTAATTTTAATGCATTGGCAATACATATAAAAAATCAGCTTCTTTGTATTGGGCAGGTAATTTAAGTTTTTAAGAGCCCTGGCCTTTCGCTAAAAATCATTTTGGTGCCTTTTATCAACTTGCATATTCACCAGGTTGTATAGATTTCCTTTGGGTGAAACTGTGGAATCAATAATGAAATGATCCTCTCTGAATTGCTTCTACTGTCCATTTCTTTTCCTGCAGGAAGATTTTTTTTATTTACTGATTTCTTCACATTCTCTTTTTAAAAATGTAAGTTCTATATTGTGAAATATCAATTGAATCATAGAATCATAGAGCTAGAAGAGACCACAAGGGCCATCCAGTCCAACCCCTGCCATGCAGGAACTCACAATCAAAGCATCTCTGACAGATGGCCATCCAGCCTCTGCTTAAAGACCTCCAAGGAAGGAGACTCCACTACTCTCTGAGGGAGTGTGTTCCACTGTTGAACCGCCCTTACTGTCAGGAAGTTCCTCCTAATGTTGAGGTGGAATCTCTTTTCCTATAGTTTGCCTCCATTGTTCCGTGTTCTAGTCTTTGACAGTAAGACAATTTAAAGAAGCTATTTAAGCTGGACTCACCAGGAAGCAATTAACATGAGCCTACAAGCCACACACTTTTGATTAGCACTGGAAAAGACTTTTGCTAAATGAGACTCTTTTCTGACAAATATAGAAAGAACTTGTCAATTAGGATGGGAAGGCACTGCTGGGTACTGTTGTGCTGCATTAAATGCTGTGTGGAACCAACATTTAAATTCTGCTTCCACATTATTATTGAAGATCAGCATCTGAGCAGAGCTAAAGGGCACTAGTGTGAGAGCAATCTTGTTAACAAGTGTCCTCTACAGCTGTATGCATGAACTCAATCACACGCTTTCTGAGATACATACTTATCTCTGACCCTTGACAGCAGTGTAGCTTAGCAAACTTCACCCAAGAATTCACACAGGGCTATTTCTTAGAAGAATTTTATCTGACAAATGAGAATCAAAATGTAAACAATCAGGAATGATTCAAATAGGGAACTATTAGTTCAGGCAACAGACAAGAAAATGCATGCCAGCATATAAGGCAAAGAATTAAAAAGACACGGTAAAAGGCCTCAGTTGGAGAGATTAGCTAATAAAGTCTGCTTTGTTGGTTAAAGCAAGGGCTATGAGCCCTAAAAGGTAGACAAGGCATAGTAAATTGAGATGGAGTAGGTTGTGAAAAGGCTCGAGGTGGAAAAAGTGCAGGTCCTGGGACACATATGGCCCCCAATGCCCCTAGGACACCCCCTCCAAAGTCCATAGATTATAAATATTTGGGGGCTATTTTGTAGCCTAAAATATGCAAAGGGGAGGCAAAACATCTGCAAAACACAGTGGTTTTGATCCTGCAGTCTCTGAGAAGATGGCAAAAATGAAAACAGAACTGATATGATGTTGGTATGATGCAACCAGAATGATGTGGTGTTTTGAGCATTGGACTGTGACTCTGGAGATCAGGGTTTGATTTCTTGTTTGACCATGAAACACACTGAGTGACATTGGGTGAATCACACACTCTCAGCTTCAGAAAACTCTGTGATAGGTTCACCTTACAGTTGTCATAATTTGAAAATAGGATGCTATATTTATTGTTGTAGGAACTGCAACTTGCCAATCATTATGATTAAGACATCAGATGATAGCTTTAAAGCA
>CM034706.1:225876629-225894811 GCA_020142125.1 Phrynosoma platyrhinos
TTTTGCCATGGCTTTTCTGGGGCTGAAAGAGAGTGCATGCATTTTTTTTAATTTTAAAAAATATATATTTTTGTTTATTTATTTACTTACTTACTTATTCTTGGTGCTTCAGCCCCCCAATTGTCTGAGGGACAGCAACCCGGCCCCCAGCTCAAAAAGGTTGCCTACCCCTGCTTTAAAGCATGAAAGTAAATAAGCAAGCCTCAAGGAGCAGCTTGAAGAGGCCAAGGCCCTTCTGAATCTCTGTAGCAATGCTGATTCTTTGCTCTTGTGTAAGAACTCTTTATTACTAAGCACAAGATTGTCACACAAAAGGCTAAAAACCATCTATAACGTTGCATTCCTAGCACTACAGCCTTCCAGATGTTCCAGAATTCAGCTCCCATCAGCTTCAGCCAGTATGACCAATGAAAAATGATTATAGATGTGGTTCAAAATATCTGGATGTTTAAAAGACAAGATTGTGTTTCACAAGGCCAGTTTCATGATTCCCAGATTTAAAAATGACTGATTATCCCACTGTATAATTTTGCCTCAATTCCTGTACTTGAAAAAGCAATCAATGGTGAAATTCAGTCCTGTTTAAAGATATGAAGGACCTATATTGTCTATCCAAACAGCTCAGAAATATACCAAATTATAGCTCCCAAAGTTGTGACATATAACCTTTGCAGATGGCGCAAAGCGCCATCTTCAATCTCAGGAAGAGAAGGGACAGCCGGATGCAGGGCACCCCAACCCCTTCCTGAGGACGTCATTGGAGAGCCCATCATTGCACACAATGGGTGCTCTGATGACATCCTTCCAGCTCAGCGTCCAGACATGCTAAGCTGGAAGAGATGCTTGCGGCGCCCTTTCTGCGCCTTTGAAACGAGCGCTATTTTAGCACTCCTTCCAGGGCCAGAAGAAGAGTGGATTGGGGCCGAGGCATGTGGCAGCCTTGGCCCCAATCTGTGGCTTCTCAGGGTGGCCCATAGCTGCCCGTATGGTTTCTTTCCAAATCAAACCAGTCCCCCCATGTAAATCCTCTCTGAGTCATTCAGCCAAGGTGTTAGATGGCAGAAGAGATCTCTTTTCCTCTTTACCTCCTGATGGTATGCAGTAGCTGTTGTCTGAAACCAACAGCCCAGCAAGTAGTCTTACCTCTTGTTCCACTTTTCAAGACACATTTCCTTACATTTTAATACTCAGCAAGGAATCTTTCACTACAATAAACAACAGGTAGAAAGCCTACTGGCAAATAGGATTTCAGAACAGAACAAGGTTGTGGATTAGAAAGTGAATGAGATGGAGGGGAGTTGGGGAGGATTCTTCTTTAGCTGTGAGAAGAAACTGATGTGCTCATCATTTTTTTTAAGAAGCAGTTTCACATTCCATTTAATGCCTTTTTGGAGGCATAAATGCTAACCTTCCCCCCTTCTCTTTTCTTGCATTCTAATCCCTGATCTTTGTGCATTAAAAATCCATGAAACTCATATATAGGGCCCAGATAGAATTATTTAGTAGCATCACTAGTGTTATGCCCTTTTTAGAATGAAAACAAAATCAGAACAAGAATAACATAATGCTCCTTGTCTTAAAATATTCTTCTAGGAAGAAAAATGCAATAAGGAAGACATATAAAATAGAAAAGAATTAAAATGCCATTTGAGTGGTCAAATACCTAGTATGTTTCTAAATGACCATTCCATCTTGGCATTCCCTGATTCATTATTTCTTCCACTTCCTTATGTTTAACTTGAAAGGAGATTCTGCATAGAACATATTTTATTAGCTTGCCTTCAACTTAGGTGCAGTGCAAGTTTGCTAAACTGATGTGCTCATCGTTTTTTAAGAAGCAGTTCTACATTCTGTTTAATGTCTCTTTGGAGGCATAAATGTAATTCATCCTATCGTTTAGAGCAGGGGTCCCCAAACTATGGCCTGTGGCCGACCCAGCATGTCGAGGGCTTTTTACGGGCCCACGGCCAGTCCTGCTGCTGCCACCGCTGCAACGCCGCTGCCGCCATTCACGCGTGCCGCGGGGTGCCATTTTGCATTCCAAAATGGTGCCTGGAGTCATGCGCATGTGTGTGAGATGCTGGGTGCATGCGCATGACTCTGGGTACCATTTTGGAACACAAAATGGCACCCGAGTAGTGCGCATGCACATTCGCCTCTGGCCCCCCCGAAGATCTGGGGGCCAGCAAATTGTCCCCCAGATCAAAAAGCGTGGGGACCCCTGATTTAGAGGGAAACAATACTAGGAATCCTACTGAGATGTATTGTTCAGAATATTTTCTCAGTGCTATCTCAGAACATTGCACAATTCCCAAACCATACTAAATTGATTGACTGATAATTGCGTGTTGCTACAAACACTGGAAGGTTCAAAGAAGTTTACATACATTTGACAAACATCAGTTTCCAGAAGCACTGATGAAAGGTGGAATGGAGGTGGGGGAGAGGAAAGACAGAGAGGAAGGTCAAAAGAAGCCAGATCCTTCTGTAATAACAATTTAATTTTAGAAATAATGCCTGGGAAACAGAAACCCAACTGTAACACCCACTCCAATTATATGCTTTGCTGGCACGAGTGACCTGACAATAACACAGCACACCACCATTTGCATTTAAATTAAAAAGGATATTTTAGCAATAAAGGCTGGCTGGTTTGTCTGAAAAGATGTACAGACCATTTAATTCATCCACTGTGTTTCAAAGATGGGCTTCAGTCTTAGAAATGCAGTTAAAGAATCTAGGGCTTGTCAATTCCTTTTGTTACTGGAGCTCATTTGAGGTGTCAGACAGAGCTAAGGGGTGACTGAATTTGTCCCCAGTAGAGTGGACCCATTTTTCAAGTACAGTGGCATTTACTGCAAACTATACTTGGGATTGAATCCAGAGCTATAGCCTCGTTATTCTGGGATATCAGTATGCAGAGGATCTTGTAGCACCTTTGAGACTAAGGGGGGATGGAGATGGCAAAAAACACCATCTTCAATCCCAGGAAGAGGAGGGGCAGCTGGATGCTGGGCACCCCATCCCTTTCCTGAGGACGTCATTGGAGCGACGGCTCGTCCACATGACGGTCACTCCAATGGTGTCCTTCCAGTTCAGTGTCCGGACACGCTGAGCCGAAAGAGATGCCAAAGAGGTGCGCCACGCCTCTTGTGGCGTCCCTTTCATTGCTTGCGGAAGGAGCACTATGTTAGCGCTCCTTTCGCAGGCGGTGAAAGGGAGGATTGGGGCCAAGGTGTCTGGCAGCCTCGGCCTTGATCCTCCGCTTCTGGGGGTGGCCCAGGGCCGCCCGTCTGCATCCCCCCTAACTGAGCAAAAGACATTGTAGCATAAAGTTTCATAGACTTGGTCTACTTTCTCAGCTGCATGTGGGAGATGCTACAATGTCTTTTGCTCAGTTAGTCTACAACAGTTCTACAAGATCCCTTTTTGTGCAAACTACCGATGTCCCTTCCAATTTGTGGGGGATCTGTTCTGGACCACCCCCCCTGCAAATCAGGGAAATCGGCAATATTGGGGTCCCATTTGTTTTAATGGCTGTGCAGTCCTGCTGCTATGCATGCACCATTTTATTCCTCCCTGCTTGCCGTATGCGAACAGGTGAGACTGTGGACTCCAGGTCTGCAAATGGGGAGAGATGGTTGTATACTCTTTCCAATGTGCATTTTAAAATTTTTAACATAATTACACAGTATTTCAAGCTTCTCATTTTCTGTTATGATTACAGTTGGTAACTGGAAGGCAACATTAGACTTTAGCAAACAAGGAGCCCTAGAAAAGAGTTTGGTTTTCACTCAGCCTTTGCCTTACTTAGATAGTTTCTCGATTTTTAGGAGCCAGTGGAAACCAGCCAATTGTGTATCCAAGTGGGACAATCTGTGGTGATGATTGTAGGGTTGCCAGAGTGAAAACTGGAGAGGGCTCCTATACTTTTAATGATCATGAAGAAATGGGAATTTCAGCAGGTATTGCTTGTTACCTGATTGCATGACAAATAACACCTGTTGAAATTCCCTCTTTTACCACATCATTAAAGGTACAGGAGCTATCTCCACTTTGGCAACCCTAGGTGGGGGACACTATTCTTCTGAGCCAAGCTGTGGATGCATAATTTGCTGGGGAAAGTGAATGCAATGGAATCACACAACAGAAGTTGGTTTTTTGTAGCTATGAGTTTAAAACTTCCCAGGTGTGACACTACCACCTTTAAATCTGCTTTTTGGTTTTTCCCTACCTGCAGGAGAAATAAAACAAATCAATTTCAACAGAAGCAAAATAGCAGCAGCCAGAAACTGAAGGTCACAAACCCAAGTTCCCCATATGCTATCCTCTACATAGCCCATTGTTGTCAGGCTAGATATATACAGCAGACTATTCTCTCCCTAGCACTTCCAGACTAGAATCTTGAAACCCACCTAAAAGGAGAGGGGAAGACTGCAGTTAAGCAGGTGGGGGAAAGAAGGCAAATAAAATACTAGTGTAATTTATTATCCCTCTTAAAACCCAGAGAACGAAGTGTCTGAATTAATTTTGCAGCCTAAAGATTGTAGTGGAGATTGTAGTGGATTGAGGACAGCATGTCCTCCAGTGCACACTGTGAGAGTACATGAATGTGTTTCTGCTCATTCTGAACTCTCCTTCAGAATGGATTTTATGAAATCCTAAAAATATACTCATGTGTAAAATGATTTCTGTATTTCATATGCCGGTCAGAGTGACCTCTAATACTCTTAGAAAAAGGGACTAATCCTTCACTTCCTTTTCACTCCCATAGACACAACAGGGCCATACAGAGGACTACTTTTTGCTTTCCCTAAACTTTAAGCTAAGGCTTCTGGAAGGAAAATAGGCTTTGTTTATGATGATGTCTTCCAAGAGAATAAAGGGTGTTTGTTTTCACAGGGAGCAAACTGCTTTCATGTTTTTGAGTGGTTATATGTTCCTCCAGGATGCAGCATTAACTCTATTTTGGACTCCTGACTGCCGGGTGTAAAAAACAACAACCCAGAAACACATGCATACACATCCCTCTTGCTGCTGCTTTTAGTTGGCTGGAGGGTTCCACAGGGACACAAGGTTGTCAGCCATAGTAACAATGCTGCTGCAAGACTATGCTCTCTTGCATGCTAATTCAGAAGCAATTCCAAAACTCCCAATCATTTCCTCTCTTGGGCCTTCCTTCTGCCAAGAGCAAAGAAATGTGACTATTTGCAACATAGACTATTAGTACACAGCTTTACAGCACCACACAGCAAATGCATGCTTATAGATGCTGGCATCGTAAAGCTCAAAATCAATCTGAGGAGCAATCCATTTTTATGTAATAAAATAGTTGTCTACAAAAAAAGCATTTGCACACCACTGGAAGGAAGAAAATAGATTCAAGCAAATAAAATGAATCTCCCAGATTCCTTCTTTTTGGTCAGAGCAAGCATTTCTGTGCCTCTCCTCACCTCTCCTCTCCTCTCCTCCCTCCTGCCTGCCTTGAATCCAGTCTCCACCCTGCTTGAATGGACTGCCACATGATTCCCCGAGAATGTGACCGTTTGCTCTGGGCCCTATGGCAGATTTTCTCAAGCCTCTAGGGACAAAGTGCTACACATGGAGCAGGTATTGCTAACTGAGAACTAACACAGTATTTGGGCTCTCTTGAAAATGTTAATCATCATGTTACATAACCAGTGCTACGGTGCTAGAGTGATGCATAATATATTCAACATGGACCTTGTTCCCACTAGGATTTAACCTGAATCGCTGATCGTGTTGTATGACCGTCGTTCCCACTTGAAACGGTTCCAATCCTACTGTGCTCGGTTTAAATCACGATGAAGCGAGGCAAACACAAAAGAACCACTCTTTTCTGACTCTAGTTTTTGGGAGGTATTTTTGAAAAGACCCGAATCTGAACTGTGTTCAACAAGTGGGAACAATGGGTCGGATTCACATGGGGGGCTGTGCCGGCTCTTGCCAGCTTCTCTCAGCCAGCCCTGGTGCTCTGGTGCCATTTTGGGCTCAGCCAAGGCTGGCAAGCAGGGCAGTCTGTCCTTCCTTTCTCCCCACAGCAAGGAGGGAGTTGAGAGGCTTTCTTATAGCCAAGACAATCCAGGAGCCTCACCAGAGTCCTTGGAGTGAGGTTTTGCTTTTTCTTCCATCTTCTGCTTTTCCCAGCTCGGTCATGGAAGCTCACTAGGTGACCCTGGGCAAGACCTGGAGGAGGAAGAGGAGGAGGCCACCACAGCTGCTGCTGCTCCTTCTTCGTCCTCACTGAGGGCTGCTGAGGGCTCCATGAGGGGAGAAGAGGAGGAGGAGGAGGAGGAGGAAGGGAAAGACTCCTCCATAAACCTGCATTCTCCCTCATACAAGCCTTCCTGTCATGCCACCATCCTTCCTCTATTGTTGTTGTTGTGTGCCTTCAAGTCTGTCATGGGGTTTTCTTGGCAAGGTTTGTTCAGAAGGAGTTTGATTTTTCTTTCCTTCTCTTCCTTTATGGCAGCCATTCTTCTGCTCCTCCCCTCAAGTGTGAATGACAAAGGGGAGTAAATGTCCCCAGAAAGCTTCGATCACAAAATAACCCAGTTTCCACACCGGATTATTTTGTAGTGGGAATGAGCCCATGGTGTAGGGCAGTGGTGCCCAACCTTTTTATTGCCGTGGACCGGTCAATGTTTGATAATTTTTCCACGGCCCACTGGGGGGGGGGGTTGCGGTGTTGCGTTGATTATTAAATCAAAACAATCTCAAATATAAGCAATTTTAATTTAATTGTATTTAAACATGGCATCAAAATAAAATACAGTTACAACAAAATTAACTTAATTTAACATTTTAACTCTCTGGATTCTAGTGACTAGAATGCTAAATCAGTGAGAACCCTGAGCTTGTTTCTCTGGGCGGCCTGGTACCATTTGTTCTGCGGACCGGTACCGGGCCGCGGACCGGGGGTTGGGGACCACTGGTGTAGGGTAATAAGAGGTTGCAAGCTGTAATGTAACCTTATACGAATAGTAAATATTCCAAGTTGAACAAGTATCACCATTCTTTTAGAACTACTATTCAGCTAAGCAGAAATGAGTCCCTGTTTTTATTACCTACAAGCTTGAAAAAAAGCAGGGTGGGAGAGGGAACAAAATTGGGACTGATGCCTACTGGAGTGTGGAGAAAATCCGGGGCAGGTCATAGAAAATTCATCCTGTCAGCAGTTAAGTCCAGATGAAATAAATGCTCACCCATCCATGGTGTAAATCACCTGGCCACTCAGAGCCATTGGATAGAGTCAAAGGAAAGATTTGCCTTATTTAAAAAGGGGAAATGAAGGGTTTGTTTGGTATAGAATGCCATAGAGTTAAAGTAACAGATGTTTGCTGTTGTCAGCATCCATACAGTCACTGAAAGGATTTACATTAATTTTATGAGAATGGGGATAGCTCCACACTTTGTGAAACCATTGTGTTTGCACAGCACTGCTAGATTGAACCAACATTTTCAGCAGTAAACAAAATGTGATGGGCAGGTATATATTCCTAAGTATACATAAGCTCTCACCAAGAAGACTGAATTGCATTCTGACTGATTCTTACCAGTATGCTACAATGGTTCAAAGGTAAGACTTTACTTTCTTGGTTCTTAATCTTAGAGGAACTAAGAGATTAACATTTAGTTACTCTTCTCCTCCCCTAGAGAAAATCTGAAGCCTACAAATCTTTTGCTCGAGGCTCAAAATGTACTCTCTTCCAATCCATCTTGTTGTTACCTCAGTGCCCACAACAAAGCATGAAACAGTATCACAGGTGACAATGAAACCCATCTTATGAGCTATGTGATATTTATCCTCCATCATTTAGTAAGAACACACTTCTGCACTGCAGCTATAAAAGTAAGTAAAAAGTTAAAATTACAGTACCCATGACATGCTATCCCTCATTAAGTTATAATTGCAATATAACTTATATTGCTGTTATTGGGAGAAAAGAATTACAAGTAACTAATAATTTGTAACTAATTACTGCTGTGTTGGTTCCATTTTCAGAGGCTTGCATGCTACTATAGTTGGGTACAGATGCATGAGAACAGTATACTGATTTATCTTGTGGCTTCTTAAACTGATTTCTAGCATGCACAAATGTCTTTTAGAGGGAGATCTAATCTTAATCTACTCTTCCCATTGTCTATATTATCTTCACAAAATCATGTCATACTCCATTTACTCTGAATTGCCAGCCACACAGATATGTTATGGAGTACAGAAAATAACCATAATGCAAAATGTTGGGAGACCAGGGTTTGAATCCCCACTCAGTCATGGAAAGTCACTGTGTGACTTTGGATATATCACACTTTCTCAGACTGAGGAGATTATCACACCACTAAAAAACCTGGTTTACCTCTTCCGAGTTGAATTCTAATTTGGGTACAGCCGGGCCCTATCACACATAATTTGCCGCCAAATCTGTGGGCTGAATGCAGCCTGGCTGCATCCAGGGTCCCAGATGTGCTCAGCAAGCTGCTTTTCCAACTTTCAAAAGTGGTTTGCTGAGCATGTCTGGGCCCCTGGATGCAGCCAGGCTGCATTTGGCTGGCGGATTTGCTGGCAAATTATGTGCGATAGGGCCAGCTGCACCCCAAATTAGAATTCAACTCAGGAAAGGTAAGCCAGATTTTTTAGCAGTGTCTCATTAGAGGAGGGAAATAACAAAATCTTGCCAAGACAGAGTTGCCATGTCAGAGTTGGATTGAAGGCACATAACAACAATGAGCAGCAAAGTGTACAGATTAAAAATGTGTAGTTTGCATATGTGTATGAAGCTTGACTGAATTGTGAAGTGTTATAAATGTTGACCATGACAAAGGGATGCAATATCATTTTCCAGATGTGGTTTGTGTCTCTCCATTGGCGAATGGAATCTTTTGGTATGTTGTTTCTCCTTTGAATGTGCCTTAAATTCCTCCAACTGCCAACACCGTTTTTAAAGAGCTCTTTCTGGACTACAGATAATGGAGATCCAATGAACTGAGAGAATGGTTGCATTTCTGCTAGAAACTCATACTATAGTGCCCTCTCTTCAGATTAAGCAGAAATAACCACACATTTTAGAGAGTGCTGAGCTCACTGTGAAACAGTATAGAAATGTAAATGCTGTTGATATTGCTACTTTCTAGTATCTTGCTAATCCCAAACAGTGGTGTGTTCAATGTCATTAAATTTAGGAAAGTTGGGAATTGCAGTTTCACCTTCCCCACCTTGCCTCAAGGAATAAATTTGGGTCTATGGCCAAATAATAGAGAATTAAAACCATAACTTTATCTTTTGCCCAGCACCTGGAGCAAAATACCTATCCTCAGCAGGAAGATATTATTTCATAAATCTGAAGACCAAGGTGGAGAAATAAATGCCCAACATGCTGTCAGACCTGGGAAGTACATTTGAGAGAAACGAGACTTTGTTCTCACAGTAAAGTTGCTTAATATCTTAGTGAAAGTGATAAAAGAGAAACTTTAGACAAGGACAAAGAATTCAGGTAATGTGAAAGCAATGTTGAAGCACCCACACACATACTCCTGGTATTGTACATATTATTTATTTATTTTCTGCCATTTATATATAGTTGAAAAAATAGGAGGAAAGCTATATATTTATGCCACATTCTATAGTTTCCATTGATACTTTTATAACTGCAAGCAGTTTGAATTACATGATTCATGATTCCAGAGCCTCTCTGGCACCAGCTGGGACTTTCACAGAATGCTGATCAAGAGTGTAAAATATATAATGTGCCTGATAGACTAGTTAGTATGCTAAAATGTTGAGTCTTGAGAATAAGGGGCAGGCAAATAAGGAGAGACAGCAATGAGACAGATTGATGAGTCTATGTAGGGTGAGGACAGAAGAATGAGCATCAGTTTCCAGTGAATTAGTGTCACAGCCATGCACTCCACTCCTGTGGTCTATTGCTGCTGGGCTCTGCAATGCTGCCAGCACTTACAATTGCACAAGATGCTAAAGAAACACTCAAGGTCTCCAAGTTCTATTTCCAGAACTTTACTACTAAATATATTCAGGAGCCCTGGTGACGCAGTGGTTAAATGCCTGTAGTGCAACCACTCATTCATAAACCACAAGGTTGCGAGTTCAGTACTAGCCAGGGCTCAGGCTTGACTCAGGCCTGCATCCTTCCAAGGTTGCTAAAATGAGTACCTAACTGTTGGGGGGCAATGAGCTTACAGTTGTAAATCACTTGGACACTGCATAGCATGGTATGAAGTGATAAATGAAGCTGCTATATGCACGACAACCAACTTTTTCCTCTAATCAACAACCAACCAGTCATTACCCAATAACCCACATTGTCTATAGGTCACACCAATATTTATACACAGTGACCATAGCATGATCTCCCTACATAGGTATCTGCAGTTGTCCTTTGCATCAGCCTATTGAGTCATCCTGGGCACATCTTCCAAGTGGTGTGACTTTGGGGGGTTGCAGACTGCCAGAAATAGTGCAAATTGAGTCCACTTTTAGGGTTAGGGTTAGTGCTAGGGAATCATGGGAATTGTTTTTTCCCCCCTGAGACATTGAGCCTTCTCTGTCAGAGAGCTCTGGTGCCACAATAAAATACAGTTCCCATGATTCCCTAACCCTAACCCTAAAAGTGGACTCAATTTGCACTACTTCTGGCAGTCTGCAACCTCCCAACGACACTCCACAATGGTGCCACCTTTCCAGATGTTGCATCATCTAGCTGCCATATTCTGTCCCATGAAATTCCTAATGCAATAGTGTACATACATACATATACTGACAATTAGAGATTTTTCTAAAGAAGGAAAGGCTGGAGGAGAAAAGTCCAGTTTGGAAAGGAAGAGAAAAAAACACTTGAGGACAGGATCTCTGCAAGGCATGAGAAGCAGAGGGGGCAAGTGTTTGGTTGGGTCATAAAAATTCCAGATTGAGAAATTTAAGTCCCACAATGCTGTATAATGTATATATTTGTGTGTGAGAGACTGGAGTGGCAGGTGGAGAGAAAGTGTGTACAAGAGAGTCAATGCAGAAGCACAGAGGTCATGATATTTTGCTACTAGAGTGAAAAAAGTACAAAATGGCACCTGTTTTCCTTCTACTACCATTTACAGAACCTGAATGGTCTGGTGCTTAAATATTTTTCAGAATTTTCCTCCACAGCATTTGAGGGAAGCAAACCTGCTAGCATTATGGACTGTATGGGAGGCCTCATAGCATAGACATCTCTATTTTCAAGCATTTTGATCCCCCTCCACCTTCCTCAGCTTCCATTGTCTAAAACAGCTGCCTCATACTGTCTGATGGTACAGTGGCTCAGTGAGTGACTGACTAACAGATAAACTAAACAGATAAATGTTAAAGAATGTAAAAATCATGGTTCATGCTGGCCCAGGCCAGGCAGAGGACATGCCACCCACCTTGATCTTATCACTCAAGTAATTAATTAGAGGCATTGAAAATACCTTTAAAAACACTCAAATATATAGTTGTATTTGCATCTATGTTAAAATTTGCTTCTGTAGAGCAACTGAGATAGAGTTAGTCCTGTCAGATGAAAATTGAAGACCTACAGATACTTACATCTCAGGCTTATGTCTGTTTACCCAAAAATTGCTGTATGCTGAATAGGGTGCGCTCCTACAAAAATGTGTACAAGATTTTAGTCTTAATGGAATAATTCCCACTTATCACAGCAGTGCTTATTTTCAAGTAAAAATGCATCAAATTAGCCTGCAAACCATCTCTCCCTTTTTGTGAAGCAAGGCTAGTGAATTAACATTACTGTGCAAATTATACTGTGATCCTCTGACCTTGCTCTTGTTCTCATTCCAGTCATAGGAAAACAATTCTGACATCACCCTGTGAACCTCTTCAGGTTTTGGTAGTTTTACCTGCATCTTCCCTCCCCACTAATAAAAGAAACTTCAGAGCTCCCTTAAGGCTCATCATTTTTTTTTAATATGTCATCTAGTGCATCTGGAGTTTCAGTACTTTTGTGGGCCACAGATGTGTCATAATCAGCCAGAAAAGCCACTCTTTCAACTGAAACTTAAAACTGCCCAAGTATACAAAGTGGAAGTCACAATTTATAGTTTCCCTTCTGAAGCAGATAATCCCACTGGCTGGGATAGAAAGCCTGACAATTTTCTCTTAACACTTCTTCATTTACTGCTTGCTGTTGCCAAAATAGTATTAACATGAGGCTATTTATCAGTGGAGAAACATTCACATCTACCAAGTTGTGATCAAAGCAGAATCTCACATAAGCTTACAAAAAGGTCTGGAGTGCCAATTGACAACACAACGGTCAATTTCTTCTTGATGTGCATGCATGAATTTAGTAGACAGTTACTTAAGATAACATTTATTACAGACTTAAAAAACACTGGAAAATTCCCTCCAATCTGAGCGTTGAGGAGAATAAGCAAAGCAAAGCAAAGCAAAGCAAAGCAGCTTCATTTATATACCGCTTCATATTGGGATGTCTAAGTGGTTTAAAACTGTAAGCTCATTGCCCCCCAACAGCTGGGTACTCATTTTAGCGACCTTGGAAGGATGCAGGCCTGAGTCTAGCCTGAGCCCTGGCTAGTATTGAACTCGCAACCTTGTAGTCTATGAGTGAGTAGCTGCAGTACAGGCATTTAACCACTGCGCCACCAGGGCTCCTAGTGTTGATCATCTCTTAAAATGCTTTTCCATCTGTTACTTCTATGTGTGTGCATTTTAATATGCGCCTAACATTTATCATTTATGGCTACTCCTATGTTGTGCATGACAAAAGTATGTCATGAAATGATGCATCATTTCCTACATTAAATGGATACAAATTCTTGCTGTCCATGTTCCAGCTTTCTCTGACCCTTTGATATAACTTGTAAAAGCTTCTGCACACCAACTGTATATGTGATCAGAGATTGTGCTGCTTTTGGAGGGCTCTCACCTTTGCACATAGATCATAAGTATGTATAAGCTGTACATAAACAGGCTCTTTCACAAGTTTCACTAAATATGAATGGGGGCAGGAGCAAGGAATATCATATGCATTCACTGTAACAAGAAAGGGGAGCCATGCTTGGCAGATCTCAAAAACATGATGTACCCTATTATGGCAGCATCTCTAAAGGATTTCCCTCCTAGCTCTTTTCTCCTGTTGGCCTAAAAAAGTTATTCACAGTTCTAATGAGCTGTATGTGTTTCAAACTGCCTTATTGCAACTAACCTGAAATGCTATGTTTTTAAGTGCTTCTTGAGAGTTAATGAGAATGGCGTGAAATACTTTGGGGCTGAAATTCTCATACTTAGCCCTGTTTTCTTGTGGAAGCAACATGCATATTTGTATGCTTATCAGATTTCAGGATGTTTAAAAGAAATTGTTACTGAGGAGCCATTCTTCCATTCAAAATGTTCATGAGTGGAAGCTTCTGCACTACATACAATCCTGATGTTCAGAATGTGCTGGAAGTTAATAGGAAGTTAATACAGTGGTGAAAATACATTTAAACACACCAGTCTCCTAACAAGGAGTTCAAAGTACTCTTAAGTGAAGTGATAAAATGTACAGAATATTTGAGGAGCCTACCTTCCAATTCCAGCTTTTCATTCTGCAACAAAAAATGCAAACTTATTGTACTTGTAGTTAAGAATGAACCAATAGATATACACATACATTTTAAATGTAATAATAAATATTTATTTAGGTGTGACATACCAGATCATAAAGGAGGAAACAAGCATGACTCTTAAAACTGTCTCTCCTGGATGTATAATAATAAAGCTCTACTGTGGGGTCATAATCCAGACTATCAGGAATGAACTACAGCATGGAATCCATGGAATGAAGGCTTTGGGGAACTAACAATCAGTTCTCCAAATTGATACCTACCAGAAGTGCTAGTCTACAGTCCCCACTACCCAAATCAGCATGGCCACAAACCATGTTGGCTGTGGTAATAGGAGTTGTAGTCTAGCACATTTTTTGGGCACCAGTTCAGGAAAGTTTTGCCACAAATCATCCCGTAAGTCCAAAGTTCTAACTGAACTCATGTATAGTGCCAGAGAACTTAATAATTTGACATTCCCCTACTTTTTGTTGCCAAAGAAAAGAGAATCTAAACTTGGCTTGGCTTTTCTTTTTCATGCACTTGTAGTTTCCCAAAGGCTGCATCTGCACTGCAGAAGGAATCCATTTTGACACCACTTTAACTGCCATGTCTCAATGCTGTGGAATTCTGGAAACTGTAGTTTTTTTGTGGCACCAGAGCTCTCTGACAGAGAAGGCTAAATATTTCACAAAACTACAGTTTGTAGAATTCCATAGCATTGAGCCATGGCAGTTAAAGTGATGTCAAACTGAATTATTTCTGCAGTGTGAATGCAGTCAAAAACAAAGGCACTGTTTGGTTTGTGAGTTCTTCGCATCCTTTCAAATGTTTTGTTATTCCACCAGGCCTCACAACTTCCCTTTCATTTATTTTGTTAGAGCTTGAGAAACATTAATTTGGAAAGCTGAGGTGACATCTGATTTATTTCTGCATCTGTAAATCTTATGAATTAAGAGAGTGACCATGCCTCAAATAATTTTTATTACATTTCTGATACAGCAGTTCAGTGCATCCTGTTTTCCACAGGCTGGATATCAAATGTCTTTATTTAGAATACTTATACTTAAGTATGGTGGCTTCATGTCTATGGAGTGGTGGTCAATTCCAGGTTTTAGCCTGAATGTAGTAGGAGCTATCCAAGGAACTGAATTCTATCCACAGAATATATTCAGTAGTTTCTTTAGAGTGTTGTGTGCCTTCAAGTCATTTCTGACTGATGGTGACCCTAAGGGCAACCTATCACATTTTTTGGTAAATTTTCTTCAGAGAGATTCTCTGAGACTGAGAGGATGTGACTTGCCCACAGTCACCCAATGGGTTTTCATTTTCACCCTGGTCTCCACAGTCATAGTCCAAGACTGAAACCACTACACCATGCTGGCTCTCAGTTGCTTTAGAATCTGTGCTAAATCTTGGGAGTGGATTCAGTGTCCACTGACATTGGAGCTGGCAGCCACCATTTATTTATGCCTGCTGTTCTCCCAGCAATGGATTCAAAGCTGCTTACAAAATTTTTAAACAAAGTCCTGTTAAAAATCTTATTTTACATACAGGAAAAACAATTAGACAAGCAATTCTGTTTTAAAAGCACATTGTCAAAACAGATTAAAATGCATTTAAAGCATAATTATAAGAGACAAGCGCAGCCCACCACATTCAAAACATCCTTCAGTCACATAATTGAAGCACCAAAGTCCTGCCTAGATTTTTTTTTAAAGTCTTTACTTGCCGAGGGAAAAAAGAAAAAAGAAAGGGCCAACCAAACCTCCCATGGAATGAAATTCTGCATGCTGGAGCAACCACGAAGAAGGCTCTTTAAGATTTCCTCACAAAACATGCCTTTGATGGCTTCTACCCCACTCAGTTCAGTGTGACTGATAAAAGATTACTTAAAATAAGATACATTTATGTGTACTACAGGAACAGAAATTACATGATGCCTATAGTATACCAATATTACTCAAGCAACTTGTTCTGCCATTGTCCTTCATTTTTCCTGGGGTTACCCTTGAACCTACAGGGCTTTCTAGTCACTGTTCCCACCAAAGTCCTCTGAGGAAGCTGAGTGCATTTGAGATGTGGCACTCCTTGACTTCAAAATGCAGACTAGTCTTCCTTTGCTGGCAGTTTTTAGTTGTCCTACTTGAACTCTCTGTTCATCTATAAAGCAGTGTGATGGACAACAGAAGTGCCTCAGCCAGTGGAGGGGATAACATGCAAACCCTGTGTCAGAACTGGGAAGTCGTTGGTCCTCAGAATTTTTGAGTTGCAACCCCTTTAGGAATTTATCACATGGGGGGAAATTGGTAGTTTAAATGGTGATTACCCATCATAATCATGCAATCGAGATTAAAATGCAATTAATATTTTCATACACCAGAGCCATTATCCTGGGAATAAACAGGGAGTAACCAGGTAATAAACAGCAAACAATCATTCACTGGAAAATCCCTTGATAATTACGTGATTATCCTGGGATATTCCTGGGATATTTGCACTTTGAATGCAACAGTGCGTGAAAATGTTAATTGCAAAAATACAATTTTGATGGGTTAATCACCATTTATACTTCCAATTGTCCCCGTGTGATAAACTCCTTCATTTGGACCATCCTGGCTGAACTTCTGTAAGCTGACATCTAGCTCACCCATGGGGCCGCAGGTCCTGTTTGATCTATATGGTTTCAGGACTTACATGAGCCCTTTAAGAAATAAAGAAATTCGGTAGACTGGTGGCTTGTTCTTATGAATTTAATGATGAGCATTTGTCATTGTTGCTGTTGTTGTTATATTTATTTGTAGCCAATTCCCCCCTCCATTGGGACTTAAAGTGGCCCACAATTTAAAAGCAACAGAAAAAGAAACTAGGACAGGGACTTAACTCTCTGGGATTTCTACCTCCATCAGAAGTAAAAACTGGGACTGCATTTGGCATGCTTTACCTAAACATCACACAGAGGCTTCTTAAGAAATTCAAAGTTCTCTGTTGTCCTGAAACAGAACAGAGGCGGGCTGGATCATAAAATAAGTTTCTTTTTCTGTTGCTAATAGAGTTTAAATTTTATTTCCTGGACTTTATTACTGTGTTTCCCAGAGCCCACATGGCCAAAAAAGAGGAGTGTCTTCTGCCTACATAAATATCACTCTGTACCATCTTAACTGAGAACAATAACAATAACAACATCTTGATGAAAGGTAGGTCTATGACTCTAAAATCACCATTCCCCCCTCCTGTCTAGTAGGGGGTGCGGGGTGTGTGGAGCACACCAGGTGACACCCTAAGGGGGGGTGACACTACTGCTCCTCAAATACCTATCTTTTGGCAGAAACAAGCTGTGGCATTCAACTGCTTCCTTATATAATACTTTAAGAAATGGTGGGAGTGGGGTGAAGCTCAGTGTGAAGAGAAAGAAGAGGCCCCAGAATTTTTTAAAATTAAACTTTCAAATGTCAAAATTTCATTTTTAAAAAAAATTAAAAAATGTATTTTTTTAAATATATATATATATATATATATATAAATCACATTTTAACCAACTCATCACTATGTATATGTAAATATATTTAGGTTGTGCATATGATATTGTAATTTGAAGATATCATTTTAATTTTGCTAGTTGTTTATGTATTAGCATTACATTCAGTAGTATATGGTGTTGGGAATTTTATGTATTACAATCTCTTTTTCCTCCTTAGATAGACAGGGACTTCCCTCTATCTATTTCATTCGATCTAAACATGCGACTTTGGTCACTTACTATTAGAGGCTGTTTAACAGACTTTCTCTCAGGATTCTAAACAGTCTCCTCTCAATCTCTGACAGATTATCAGTCTCCTGTGAGTGAGGTTAACAGTCTCTTAATATATATATTAAAGATGGTGAGATTTCATCTCCTTAACCAAACCAAATCACCAATTGGGGTAGGATTTAGCTTGTTATGTATTCATTTATTAAAGTCATTATTATTTGTTTTAAACTACAAACTGCATGTTTGTTGTTTTTTGGAGTGAGCCTTTATTCTTTAGGATGGCAAATGAATAGTCTGATTCACATTTTTGCTGTTCTGCTGATGAAACATGAACTCTAACAAGTTTAACTTTCATACTTGCATATTTTTGTTTCCCTTTAAAAGAGTTAACACCCTGGGAAACTTAAATTGCACCCCATATATGGGAATTACAATTTACTAGTAACATTAGTGCAAAAAAGCATTACTAAGGATTCTGTATGGTGTGAAATGGAAGTCCAAGGGGGGGGGGTGACACCATGAGTTACCGCACCAGATGACACCAACCCCAATGACGCCACTGCTTCTGTCTAATTTTTAACACTTTGGCCTAATAAATAAGCCAGTGGAGCTCCAAAAGCTTGCATAATGTATTTTGTGTATTTTGGTTGGCCCAATAAAGGTATTTCTGTTTTGTGGATTTATTGTTATTGTACTTTGCTGTGTGGTCAACACGGGTACCCCAGATTTGTTTTCTAAAACAAATTGTAGTTTTCAAAGTGATAGCTCTTCTAGTCTGTTTCAGTATAAAGTCAGTCTGCGATATCCATGGATT
>CM034706.1:225966775-225980331 GCA_020142125.1 Phrynosoma platyrhinos
CCCAAACCATGCAAATTTTGTACAGAATAAATCCCAAACTGCAAAGATTTTCATTGGTCCATGACTCTCCTCATCAAGGTTTCCTAACACTTGAGAAACACATTTTTGACATTTTAAAAAACATTTTTTTCAATTCCCCCCATCTCTTTTCTCTACCACCTCCCTCCATTGTGAGGCAGAACTCTGTTAAGTGGTAAACTGAAACCAGCCCACTGAGTACAACCTGCCAGACAAGCAATTGAAAGGAACACATGTTTACATGTATAGTCATCCCTCCCCATTCATAGTCTTGAAGTCCATGGTCTTGCTCTTTGAGGAAGGGACAAGCAGGGAAGGATAAAACGGCAACCCATGTCCCATGTGTGGCCCCATGTGTGAGGCATGGGCATGTGCGCCATTGTTTTCAGTGGGACTTGAATATTTGCGAGTCGCCATTTTCACGGGGATGGGGGAAGCCTCCAGAACAGATCCTCTGTGAATTGGAAGGGGCTACTGTATATCATCTTTTCCTGAATGAAAGATATTGTGAATCAACCCTCAGAGTTGAAATACATAAAATCCATAAATTCCCCCTTCCCATGTTGTTTTAATGCTAAATTTCTTAATCTGGGTTCTTCTAGGTGGATCTTATTTTGGGGACTGGGGATGTTAAGACTGCTTTTGACCATTCTTTCCTCTTCATCTCAGTGTAAAATTTCTGGCTTGTGTTCTCTCATCTTTCTGAACACTCAACACATGTTTCTGCCAGGAAGAGCAGTTCTAGATATCTGATTATATTCTGGCCCATGAGTGGGATGGCTTAATCTGCCTGAGCAGTTTATAGCACTGGGCATTAAATGTGCTACACACCCACACACTGCTATTTTGGAGGGGAAAAAACCTTTCTTATCCTGACAAGGCCCTGATTTTAATTCAGGCAGAACGGAAATTGTCTTCATATATATAGATGAGGAACCTCATTAATATATTTTGGGAAAAAAGGAGCTCAGTTGTATTTTTAAAATGATGATCCAAAGATTTATGTTTCTCTTCTTTTCTTCCTAAAAGAAGTCTGTTTTAGAATAATTAGCTGAATGTTGCAAAACATTATTCTGGTTTAGAATTATTAATTCAGCATATATTCTGCTAAGTAGAAATTGCATTTTGAAACTGCTCAGAACTCGGTGATGGGTAAGTGACTCCTCTACCTAGAAGAATGCATCACATCAAGAATAAGGATAGGCTTGCCAACCAGGTGTCTCTCATTCTAAGGAATGTCTCTTACTTAAGGGGCTGGAAAGCTTGTTGCTTGTAAAGGTTGTCTCCTCTTTGAGGATTAGAAAGTTTACCCTTTACAGATTGGACAAGTTGCTCAAAAATTCCAAATGTTGAGAAGTGAGTCCCTTATAACTGTGTGCATCATGTAATTTATAAATGTGGACAGTTAATTTTAAAAAGAAAGTTGTAAGTTAATTTTACAAAGAGATGCTTCTAAGCAGAGTTTATAAAAAGCCTCCAGTGACCACAAGGTGAGGGAATGGAATAATTGTTCGTGTGTGGATGATGAGTGTTGTAGTGATGCCCTTTGGCACCCAGCAGAGTCTGCAGGACAAACTGGCTGCTGTGATCCACAGCCACTTTGTAATTCTTGCCATCAACTGTAGTTCAGCTTCTCTTCTTCAGCATCCTGTCTTCCTCAGTCAAGAAGACACATTGTAAAGTTCAAAAGCATAGCTTTATTAATGCATATAAAAAGTAAAAATAAGATAACTAAGTAAAATCCATTGTGATGAACTTGTCCAGTTCAGCCATGAAAGATTACATCTTTAACAATCCCAAAACCATTAGAATCTAACTTGTTGCAGTTAAAATCACTGTTTCTAGCCACACACGCTCATATCTTGAACAATAAACAATTTTAAACAAAGGATTCTCTAGGCCTTCCCATACTCCACCTTCTAGGTGTTAACCTTCTTTTAATTGGATAATGTCTGTATGATTTACGCTATCCCAGCCTCTTGCTGTCCATCATCCACCACGTGACTATCTTTCCCAAGCTAATGATGTTTACGTATTTGATATCTCTTGTTATCCATAACAAAGTCTGGTTCCATTAGTTCTACCTCTGGGAAAGTACATGTTGATGTCTGTGCTGGCCACCTGGTGTTGATTCACTTTGTTTCTCTAGATGTTGTTTGTGCTTTGTCCAAAAGCTGTTCTCAAGTGGAAAATTACAAACACACACACATCTTTACATTTCACCTTTGACTGTATATCCCATCAATATCCTAACAATAATAAGCGTGCTTTGGAACTGGGACCACAGTCCCACCTCAGACTTGCTATCCTCATGAACACCCAGGACTCTGGATCTCATCGGGTATTGAGTAGCTAGGGAATTGTTTAGCCAGTTTGCATCACTGCCTATGGCTATTTTGGTGATCTTGGTTGAATTGATCTAGATCAGAAGTTCCCAACCTGTGCTCTGAGGAGCCCTTAGGGCTCCGTGTACACTTCCCATGGCCATTCCAGGAAAATGAAAGAAATTAAAATTGAATGAAATTAAAGAATAAGAATATATTCTTATATATACTAAGAACACCATTAACTTGTAAGACATAGGGTAGGCCTTTTAGGGCCTCCACCATAGAAATAAGGGCTGTGCGAGTCAAAAAGGTTGAGTACCCCTGACGTAAACTATTTTATAACTTCTATAACTGGGCATGAAGAGAGATGCATTTTACTAATGTAAATGTCTTGCTTAGAATAAAGCCTTTCCTTTTTAAGTTCATCTCTTCTCTCACACTCTTCATGTCCCTTCACTCAGTCTGTGTATTACTTCGCAGAGACAGGGGGTGAGAAGCACAGTGCAAGTGGAACCCCAGCAACGTCCCATTGTGCTGTTATGCAAGAGGGTTTAAATCAATGGGTGGTGGCAGCTAACATGGGGAGGCTGCAGATGAGTGGCTCTGGGCTGCCCCTACTAGCCGTGGATTGGGGCCATGGCTACCACATGCCAATGCCCCAATCCTCCCTTTTGCTGCCCCTGAAAGAGAGGCAAAATTCTGCTCCTTTCAGGAGTGGCAAAAGGGGTCCCTAAGAGCCAGCACGTGGCTCTTTAGCACCCCTTCTGGTGCAGCACATCAGGATGCTGCACCTGAAGGACATCCTAACACCGCATGCCATGCGTAACAGCGCGTGGCATCAGGATGTCATTGGGCTACGGCGTGCAGCTGCCCCTCCCCATCTGTGCCTCCAGGCCAGCCCTTTGGTCCAGTCTGCAGAGACCCATAGATGGCCTCTGGAGGTACAATCTTGCTCAGGCAGGAACAGAAAGGGGACTTGTGAGATCTTCACACTGCTTACACATCAATGAACACTTAATTTTCTCTCAGCCTTAGCTTCCACTGACTTGTGGAGGGGAGATTTCTGTGATAGAAAAATTGTTCACAATATTAAAAATGCACCCAAACTTTATTTGTTTGAAGCATGTACACCTCACACTTTAGCCAAAAAGGTTCTGTAACAGTCCCTCACTTTAGGCTTATGATCTAAAACTTAAGACACAACATACAAGAAGTGGGGCAGTGAATTAAGTGCTTATAACATTTTTACTGTAACACATTTTTATAAGGTTTATAAAATTTATTCCTTTAAGTGCAACAACATGGAAATTATCATGATAACTTGCTGGAATATCTCTGACAGGTGAGGGAAGAAGGCAGAACTATCTTCCTCTGCTGCTACTGACTGTCTTTAGAGCTGTGCTGTGTCTTCACACTCACAAATCAGTCTTGCGTAAGATGCCTGGATTACTTCAGAAACATAGGCCAAATAAGTAGTTGTAGATGGAGAAACCTGCTGAGAGCCCTACTGGTGCTCTGATACTGATGCATCCAGCTGCGTATCTTCAAAAGGATGAGCTCTCCACAGGAAGCTTCTGCTTCAGCTGGAGACAGTGTGAGGCCTAAACACTGGGCAGCAGCACACCTTCCTTTACAATGGGCAGTTTTCTTGCTGAAGATTGCTCAGAGGACAATCCTCTGTTGGAAGACATCCTCTGTTTGAACTGCTGTCCAGGCCAAGTCCAGCTTAAAGATGAAGGATTATCAGAAATAAAATAAGCAATATCTGGACAACAGACTAGGAAACAGGCCTACAAGTCACCTAGCAACTATAGTGCAGCAGCAGTGGCACCAGAGCCAGCCCCGGGTGGAGGCTTCAAAGCCCGCCCCAACTCCACCGGCAGCAGCGCAGCAGCAGCGGTGCCAGAGCCAGCCCCAGGTGGAGGCTTCAAAGCCCACCCCAACTCCATTACCAGCATTGCTGAGGGGGAGCTGGCAAGGAGGACACTCAGCCCGCTCCCAATACCATCACCACCTGCAGTGGTCACTGCTGGGAGAACACCAGGGAGGAGGCTACTTAGCCTGCCCCCAACTCCATTACCATCTGCAGTGGAGTTGCCAGGGGGGGAGAGTTGGCAAGGAGGACATTTAGTCCGCCCCTAATATCATCACTACATGTACTGGTCCTGCCGGGAGAATGCCGGGAAGGAAACCATTTAGCTGCCCCAATACCATCACCTCTTGTAGCAGCCGGGAATGATCTGGGAGCAGTAACTGAGGTTGTGTGGGGGATAGGAAAGTATGGCGGGAACAGAGTGAAGGGCTGTTACAAAAGAAGGCGGGATTGATGTTTGAAAGCTATCCCATCTTCAGTTCACCCTGTTTCCCGGAATGGATTGGAGAGCATTCCAATCATTCCACAGAATCTTACCTTGCTCCTTTGCAATGCCAGACTCATATCATCCATGACCTCCTTTCAGATGAGGATGCCAACCTGGCCTGCTTTACAGAGACCTGACTGGGAGAAGGCAGCACTATAACTTGGATGCAGGCCCTCCCAGCTGGGTACTCTGTCAGTGAGCAGATAAGGGGAAGTGGGCGGGGGTGGGTGGGTGGAGTGGCTCTGGTTCATAAGAACAACCTGACCTTGACCAGAATACCTATCCGGAACACAATCCACTTTGAGTGTATGTACCTAAGCCTGAGGACTAAGTATAGTTTGGGGATTCTGTTAGGGAATGTCTAACAGACTCCCTAACTGAGCTGACGCAGCTGGTCTCAGAGTTGCTGTTGGAGTCACCCAAACTCCTAGTTGTGGGCGACTTCGACATTCCACTCAAGACGAGTCTGTTAAATTTAACAGGTGCCGCTTGGGAGTTCATGGAATCCATGACAAACATGGGCCTATCCCAACTGGTCATCGGACCCACTCATTGTGCAAGTCATACCCTTGATGCGGTCTTTAGTATGGGACAGGAACATCCATGGGTGGAGGTTATTAAAACCACTGCATTGTCATGGACGTATCATTTTCTGGTCAAGGCTGAGCTAAGAACCACTGTCCACCCCAGTGGGGGTGGTGGATCCATTAGAATGGATTCCAGAAAGCCTTAGAGGGTTGGTAACACTGGTGATTCTATCAAAGCTTTGGTTAATACCTGGAACACCGATCACGCCAAGGCTATCGACACAATCACTCCTAAGCATCCTTTCCAACCCACTTCTAACCGTAAACCATGGTACATGGAAGAGCTTAGAAAGATTAAGCAGGTTGGACAACAACTAGAGTGTATATGGCAGAAAACTCAACTCTTATCTGACAAGACTCGTCATAGGAAATTTCTTTGTTCCTATTGAGAGGCAATATGTGCAGTGCAGAAATCTTTCTCCTCTGCACGTATCATGCCTGCAGAGTCCCATCCAGCAGAGCTGTTTAGGGTGGTAAGGGAACTGACACAGGTTCCAGCTGTGCAGAACCCATTACTTAATCCGCCAACGGCCTGCTGTGACACATTTAATAGCTTCTTTGCAGATAAAATCTCTCAGATAAGAGCCGACTTAAACGTCAGTGTTGTAACAGAATCAATTGATGAGGTGTTCAGAAACTCTGTTGATGAAATTATATTGGTTCAGTTTCAATCTGTGCATACCGATGATGTGGACAAGCTCCTTGGTAGAGTGAGGAAAACAACCTGCCCTCTTGATCATGGCTGGCCATCCAATGAGGAGATGCCTTGAGGATGTTCCTTAGAGACATTATCAATGCATCCCTTAGGGAAGGTCATGTTCCATCCTGTTTGAAGGAAGCGGCAGTTAGGCCGCTTCTGAAAAAACCTTCCCTGGACCCCCTGGACATGAACAGCTATAGGCCAGTATCTTTACTACCTTTTCTGAACAAATTGATCGAGAGGGCGGTTGCTCTCCAACTCCCAGCTGTCTTGGAGGAAACCAATTATCTAGATCCATTTCAAACTGGCTTTCAGACAGGATATGGAGTTGAGACTGCCAGGGTCGCCTTGGCTGATGACCTTCATCTGGGCATCAACAGGGGTAGAGTGACCCTGCTGGTGCTACTGGACCTCTCAGCAGCTTTTGATATAATAGATCATAACATCCTCTTGGATTGCCTGAGAAGGTTAGGAATTGGAGGCACTGCATTGGAGGCACTTCCTCTCAGGCAGATTCCGGAGGGTGATTCTCGGGTACAGTTGCTCTACAAGGAAAGAGCTTAATTGTGGCATCCCACAAGGTGCCATCCTGTCCCCGATGCTATTTATGAAGCCACTGTGAGAGATCATCCAGAGACATGGGCAGGGTGTTATCAGTATGCTGATGACACCCAGATATATTTCTCCATGTCTCGGTCCTCTGCTTTGACTTCAGATGACCTCTCTCCTCTCAATGATTGCCTTAAAGCAGTAATGGACTGGATGAGGAAAAACAGATTGAGACTGAATCCAGATAGAATGGAGGTACTTACAGTAGCGGCCCCAAAACCAGGTATTGGGATACAATCTCCAGTCCTAAATGGGGTCACACTCTCCTCTAAGGACTGTGTTCACAGTCTGGGGGTGCTCCTGGATCCATTGCTTCAGATGATAAATCACGTAAATGTGACGGTTAGGAGTGCCTGTTATTAGCTTTGGCTGATACGCCAACTGCACCCTTTCCTGGAAGTTTGGGATCTTGAAACTGTGGTGCACGTGCTGGTAATCTCTTGCTTTGATTTCTGTAATGTGCTCTACATGAGGCTACCCCAATGCTTGGTCCGGAAACTCCAGTTAGTACAGAATATGGCAGCCAGGTTGGTCTCAGGAACAACAAGAGGAGACCATATAACCCCAGTTTTAAGATCACTTCACTGACTGCCCATTAGTTTCTGGGCACAGTACAAGGTGTTGATTATCACCTTTAAATGTCTTGGGTCCAACCTATCTTTGGGACCGCCTCCTCCCATATAATCCACCCTGTGCACTCAGGTCCTCTGGGAGGAACTTGTTGCAACCTATAAAAATTAGATTGTCTACAACTACCCAGAGGGCCTTTTCAGCAACCACCCCCAGATTATGGAATGGTCTGCTGGATGAGATCCATTTTATTACCACCTTAAACAACTTCAAAAAGGCTGTTAAGATGGATCTCTTCCAACAGGCCTTTCTTGAATAGATACCCCAGCCTTCAAGAGGCAGCCCATCTTTCTCCCTTAATTTTTGCCACAGTTATTGTTATTTGCTTCTTGTGTGCTATTATGACCTATTTTAAGTATGTTTTAAATTGTTTCATTGTTTAACACTATTTTAAGGGGTGGGTGGTTTTATGGGATATGTATTGTATTTTTACTGTATTTTTACAATCAGCCACCCCGGTTGCGTATGCAGAGGGGCGGGTTAAAAATAAAATTATTATTATTATTATTATTATTATTATTATTATTATTATTATTATTATTATTATTATTATTTATATGTTTTCTACTGGAGATAGGCAATTGCCAGGATTTGAGGAGCCCACTAGCCTTCTGTGGGATCTTGGAGGGCCACACATACTTCTGATAGGTTATTTCTTTTTCATTTCAAAACATTTTGAACACAAAATGCCCTCAAAGGTACAATTTCCAGTCTCTCTGCCCCCATATTGCAGGCCCAGAGGAGACCTTTTTTGGGGTGGGTGGAGGGACATGAACTTAACTGATGTCAACTTCTGGTTCATTTCTTTTATTTATTTATTTTAAGATGTGTCCTGGGCCTAAAACAGTCAAAGAAGAGGCAAAATAGGCCTCCATGCCCCCCTGCATGGTATGAGGGGATTAAAAATTACTTTTTAAATGGGAAATTTGATTAAAATGTGGGTGCTGAGGACCATAAAATGGCTTCAAAAGGCACACACGAACCATAGGCCATACTTTCCCCATTCCTGATTTAAATTATAGTAATTATTTCTAATTTTGGATCTATACTTATAAATTACCACAGGAAGACGTTGTGAAAAAAATGTGTCCTCCTGTCCTTTTTTCTATAACTTGATTTCTCTCTTTTTAGTGATACATTAGGTTCTGTCCTATGTGGACAGAATGGCAGTGTTAACAGTAACAAATATAAACCAAAATAAAAAATACCAGAGCACCCCCTTGTTATTTATATACACGTCTAAGAGCTTCTGATTTTGGTTCTGAATCTTGAGGACCTATAATATGTTTTTCTTTTTCTCTCCCTTGTCTCAGTCATGTGTTCCTCTTTAGAATAACTGCTTGGGCTGCTTCTCCACAAAAATTATGCAAACAACATTATGGGAATAAATTCTCAATATTATATGTTAGCATCTACCTCCTGTATAGCTGTCTGTGTATGAATGATTTTTTTCTATTATAACAAATATGAACACCAACCTTACTGCAATAGAACAATGGTCTATGTAACCCAGATTCCAGAATTATTAATGTGTGTACATGTGCGCCAAAAAGGCTGCCTCACAAACCCCCTGCCCATTGTTTGTGTACATATCCCCCATTTTCTATATTGCCCACAGCTAGTTTCAATAATAATGCAGCAGAAGAGATCTTTTCAGCAAAGTGAAGTCCACTTTCAGTTCCAGCATGAAACATTGTCTCTGTTTGATATTAGCAATAACCCAGCTGGGAAGGTGTATTCTGATCAGTGTGTGGCCTTGTGTTTATTTCAGATTAATGCTGAAATTCTAATGTATTTTCTTACAAGGGGTTGGTATTTATTCAAGTTTATTAAAATGTGATAAAACATTTATTACAAAGTTGAAGTGTTTTCCTTTCAGAACATTTGGATGTCAGTTAAAAGGAGGTAGGGTATTTTGTTGCTCTTTGTTGTGGGAAGGAAAAATATGTTCCAATTAAGCAAGTTCTACAGCACTTGGGGCTCTTCGAGACTGACCAAAAGTTCTGATAATTGTTGGGGCTTTCTGTTTCAGGATTTCATGGCTTGTAATGACTTTGTGAACTCCAGCATCCTATTCTTGCTCTTAATATACTGGGTTTGTAGCCAGTGGCATTGGGGTTTAGTGCTAGGTTGAGCTGCACATTTCTTTTCAACAACTCTTATCTCTTACTTGAGGTATAGTTATTCCAGCAGGATTGAATGAGCCAGACATTGTCCATTTCGGTTAAAAACAATCCACAACTTTATTGCATATCCATGGGTGATAGCCAGGCACAACACAAATCACAATTAGATAGCAGCACATGATACCATGTGGAGAGTAGGGCCAGCTTAATGGGAGTTGATGCCCTTAGATCCCTGCACCCCACCACTGGATGGGCCTCCTCCACCACCTCACTTACCTTTCAAGCAGGAGAAGTTGGGATGATTGCCAGCTCAGGAGATGCAACTGTGATCATATTTGCAAATCTGTCACTTGCACTTACCTGTGTTGTAATCTCAGCACATTTGCAACCCTTTTTGGTTGGAAGTAGGCCTCACAAAAGTCCCTTTTGACTGTCCGCCAGCTGGGACGTAGCCACTGTTGCAGCAGTTGTAAGGGGAGGCCCAGTTACAAACCATAATATTGGACCATAATTCTGAATGTTTCTGGTGCCAAGGTAGTGCTGAGTTGACTGCCTTACACATATGGAACTGCTCATCATACTGCAACCAACCCAAGTCTCTTACTGAGTTGTGAGACCTAAGAATAATATCCTGGTACATCAGGAGTTGTCTACCACCACAACAGCAATTAGGTTCTGCCTTGGTTAGGACACCTGCATAGATGGTCCAACCTGCCAGCCAGTTAAGGATATTTTTCTCTAACATAGGCTGCTTAAATTGCTCCAAATTCCATAGGAAGGCTAATGAGCAACCCATCCTTAACTTAGACACAAGGCTGTGGATCGCAAAAAAAACAGGGAGAAAAAGTCCACATATCTTTCAAAACACGCTCCTTCATAGCTGGGAGGAGGTGCCCCCCCCCCAATGCAAGGGAGACCTCCAAATATGGGCTACAATCCAGCAACCAAGCGGCAACCTGCCCAGCTGGAATCACCGTAGAGTCACCCTGACCCTCTGTGCAAACTTCCCCACCAACCCTCAAGGGAGCATGCTGGGCCCCCTCAGATGTTGTCCCAGGCACTCCCAACACACTTGAAACCACGGGAGGAGCTTCCTTATGTGGCACTGGGTGTGGACCCACCATTCCCACAATCATTGCTCCCAGCCCGAGGTTTGGCTCACCCCCTTTGCCATGAGACTGAGCAATGGTTGCCTCCCCTGAGGTCAATCCTATCTCTGTTTCAAAAGATGGACAAACCTCTGGAGGGGCTGTATTTGCAGATCACACCGCTGCTGGCCAAGCCTGAGTTGAGGCCTGCAAAATTGGTATACCTGTAGCTACAGCTGAAGTGGATGTGTCTGAGTTGACTGTTGGTTGCTGACTCACGCCCACTTCCAGAACCATCTGAGAGGTGCCTGTTATATCTGTGGATGCAACCCCTTGTGAGGCAGAAATGTCTTCGGAGACAGAGGACCCTGGCACATCCCTCAGTGCCTCAACTCCAGCCCCACCAGCTCTCTGGTTGGCCTTGACCCCCTTAGCCAGCCGATATACATCCACCAGGGTTGGCTGGGCAGGAGCAACCCCCATTTGCCACTGTGGAGCCAGTCATTTATAGATTTTAGCCAGTGAAGGCTGATCGCCTGCACCAACTGGTTGATTGCCAGCAGGCTCCTGTAATGAAGGTGCAGGAGCTATGGAACCCCCAGCCCTAGTGACTGCTTGCTCTGCTGCCTGCTCAGCCTCTATTACAACCATTCTGGTTGTACTGCAAGTTGCGGTATGTTGGTACAGAGGACAACAAAGCAGACATTTTCACAAAGCCTCTACCTGTGGAATGCCACGAGAGATTGGCTAGCAGGTTGGGTATCAGTGGATGAGGTCTACATTACACATGGGACAAATGCAAGGACACATGGAACACATTGCATGTAATTTTGGAGGGGATTGTCAAGACCATGTGGCACCCTGGTCTGGAAAATGACATGGATGTGGCCATTGAAAGGAATTGGAACAATGGTAATAGGGTTACTACAGTTCAAGTGGCAGGTGCATGAGTCAGCATTTGGAAAACTGTGCTTCATGGGAGGTCTGATGCAACATGCACAGTGGATGAGACCAGACAGGTATGCATCATGGGAGGTTTGATACAACAGGCACTGAGGATGAGACCAGCCAGGTTTCATTAGTGCATGGCTGTTACATGTTCCCATGAAGACCACCTATATATGGGAGAGGGTCAGAATCTCCATTGTTGGTTGGCAAAGCACTTTGTTGGTCTGTATAGCAGTGAGTATTCAAGTCTGGTACTTTATGTATCTTGTAAATATTTGCAACAAAGATTAAAGCCCTCACTGAGTGAAGTCTCGCTGTCCAACAATTCATTTCTCCAAGCTGAAAGTAGCAGCCTGCATGTGGGAGGATTTTTCCTGTGCTGTCTGGAGCAAGATTCTTCACAGAAGACCATTTTCTGGGTGTTCCTGCCTGCGTGCATCAACTCTGTGTGTGTGTGTGCATGCTAGATCCTGTCTGTCTGAATACCCCAACAACAACAATAATGTGGGAAATTAAAGAAAGAGAAAGGGAGAAAAGAAATTAATAATAATAATAATAATAATAATGCAGAAAAATAAAGACAAATATAAAGATAAAGTTTAAAAAGAAATTAATAATAATAATGTGAGGGGAATCAGAAGCTCCTCCTTTTTATGGTTACATTAGCAAGAATATTAATCGCCAGTAAGTGGAAATCTGAAGAAATGCCTATCATTGATAGCTGGTTACACACATTAATCAATATAGCAGAATTAGACAAAAGAGAAGACTTAGCAGAAGGAAAATTGCATAGCGAGGCAAATACAAAGTGGACGTCCATATATTTATAATGCAAAAAAATATGGGGAATATAATATGCATAAGGAAAACTGTCACATATTTAAAATAACAAAATGTATAAGTGTTCAAGACACGTAAGAAATAATCTAATAATTAGAAGTTGTAAATCATTGAAACTGTAAGGATGCGGCCCCCCGAGACCTTTGGACTGGCCCTAGGCCAGTCATGCTGCCGCCACTGCCGCCGCCGCCACCACCTGCCATGATGATATTGATTATTGTTGTTATTACTTGTTCTTGGGGTTTTCTTGGCAAAATTTCCACAGGGGTTTTGCCATGGCTTTTCTGGGGCTGAGAGAGTGTGCATGCATATTTTTTTAAAAAAATTAAATGTTTTTTAAATTTTATTTATTTATTTATTTATTTATGGTGCTTCAGCCCCCCAATTGTCTGAGGAACAGCAACCCGGCCCCCGGCTCAAAAAGGTTGCCTACCCCTGCTGTAAGGTAACAGCTTATAAACAAGATATGTCTTGCTCAGTGAGAAGGATAAAACATTCTAGAAGGTAATAACGATCTAATTAGAAGCGGATTACCAGAACACAACTGTACAGATAAGATCTGCTTTAAATATGCTGGGACACGCTTTTGCCATAGTTTGTACTTGTGTTAATAGTCATTATTAGCTATGTAAGTCAATTTTTATTATAATAAAAAAAATAATGTGGGGAGAATAAAGAGAAAGAGAGAAATAACAACAGCAACAACACCAATAATAATGTGGGAGTGGGGGAGCCCCATACCCTCTGCATAGGAGAATAATAATAATAATAATAATGCATGAAAATTAAAGAAAGAGAAAGAGAAAACAACAACAACAATAAGAGAAATAATAATGATAATGTGTGAAAAGTAAAGAGAAAATAACAACAATAATAATGCAAGAAATAATGATGATGATGATGTGTGAAAATTAAAGAAAAAGAGAGGAAATAATAATAAAGAGAAAATTATTATTATTATTATTATTTGGAAAAAAATAATACAATGTGTGAAAATTAAAGAAAGAGAAAGCAATAATAATAATAATCTGAGGAAAAAATGGTAATAATAATAATAATAATAATAATGATAATAATAATAATGATGTGTGGAAATTAAAGCAAATTAAAGAGGAAATAAAATAAAAATAATAATGATGCTAAAAGATTATAGAAAGAGAAAGGGAGAAAAGAAAATAATAATAATGATAAAGTGAGAAAAATAACTAAAGAAAAAAGGATGAAAGAAAATAAATAAATAAATAAATAATATGCAAAAATTAAAAGAGGAGAAAGACAAAAACAGCAACAATGATAATGTGTGAATGGGGGAGCCCTATGCCC
>CM034706.1:226008324-226028255 GCA_020142125.1 Phrynosoma platyrhinos
TTTTTTTTAATCTATTGGCTGAAATTGTTCTTTCCTGAAAATTCATTGTGGATCAAAAGCCAATGGCTTGCAAACTAGCACTGGTCCACACACCACCACTCTAGTAGCACTGATTTAAATGAGTTTATCATATATTTTTACAGAACTGCACTTCTAGTTATTTGCATAATGGGAATTCCAGGGATGTGAGTTTTACTTTAGTTTTTATTCCCTTTAAAATAGGGGTAGAATCATGCTTCTTTCCTCCTAACAACCTTAGGTGGCATCGCCAATGGTGACAAATGGTGGGAGTTGCAGTTCAACAACAGTTCTGGAGGGCTGCACAATTCCCACCACTGGATCAGAATGTGTTGGGGAGATTTATGACAATTTTATGGTGTATGGTTTATACATATATTCAGGTTCTGCATACATGAAGGCTCACAGCATTATATTCCAATAGATACTGCTCTTCCACTTACTGTTTCTAGGAGGACCAAATCCGTAAGACTTTGAAAACAGCATCCTTCCAATCTAACTCTAAAAGTGTAGAGTTGTTCTTTGATTTCCTGTTTACACAGAGACCTGGAGCCTTATCACATGAGGCATGTCAAATGCTATTGCATCTGGATAATAGTGACTCCTGTCAGTGCTTATCATATGACATCTTCTGTGGTTGTCCAGTGGGAGATCATTTTAAAAGTAATTCTTTTTACTAATGCAAAAAAAAAAGTGTGTTATTGACTTCCTTTCCCACGATAACTTCCTGTGTAGAAGTTAAGTAGTGCTCATATGCTGATTTTGGATGGTCAATGTGTGGTCAGTGGGCAGGTGCTTTGATGGGAGATCCAGCCCCTTTCTGGAGTCTCTGGAATTATCATACGCCCAAATAAAGCATCCTTTCCCCGATGGGATAAGGTCATATTACAGGTTGTGGTCACTTCCTATTCATGAAAATTGGTGAGCTAAGCATGATTGGGAGATGATTTGTAGTCACCCTGTGACAGAGTCAGCATTTTAGCATGCAATAACATCTGATAGCAACCCATAACGTGACCTTATCCCATTGGGGAAAGGATGCTTCATTTGGGCCCTCTGTTGCTACAACAGTACATCACTATGGTGTGGTGATGCTTATTATCTCACACATATGCATGCATGCACATGCACACACACATATACCCATACTGCTTTAGAATCAGGATGCATAGGATCAGGGTAGAAGAGACACAGCAGGAGCAAAGCAAAAGCAGCTTCATTTATATACCACTTCATATCGCACTATGGAATGTCTAAGCGGTTTACATCTGTAAGTTCATTGCCCCCCAACAGTTGGGTACTCATTTTAGCAACCTCAGAAGGATGCAGGCCTGAGTCTAGCCTGAGCCCTGGCTAGTATTGAACTCGCAACCTTGTGCTCTATGAGTGAGTGGCTGCAGTACAGGCATTTAACCACTGCGCCACCACTGCTCCACCAGGGAGATCTTGGTTTGACTTTTTTGCTTGTCCTCTTGCCACTCAGTTGTGCTTCCTCCTCCCTCCCCTATGCTCCCCCACCATTCCTGACACTTCTCAGAAACAATAACTTGCCTGACTTCTCCTGGGCAAGGGAGGAGGAGGAGGAGGAGGCCTGCCCACCCTTGTTATTGCATCCAGCTGCCACCACCACAGCCACTAACAGGAGAGAGAGAAGCCAGAGGTGTCAAAAAGAGAGATGAGAGAGCCACCTGGGATTGTTATAACAATGAAAAGGGAAGATGATAATTTTAGAGGTGGTCCTGGGTAGGCAGTCTGTGTGTGATAAGGTTTAGGTGCTAACAGATGCTGTAATCCTGGAATAGGTCCAAAAGTGTGGAAGGTAAGACTGCAATCTCAATTGCATAGCATTTTTGCTATGTAATTGTAGTTGGAAAGAGGCCTCATGCCATAAGGCTCCTGGCTTGTTCCCTCTTCTATGGAAGAATAATAATGAATCATCTCTACCCACCTTTCTTTGATCATCTTACTCCTGTTTAGACACATCACCACAATATTTTCAGCTACTATTTTCAGGTTAAGAAATCTCATTGGTCATACATCAGTGACATAAATCCTGATGGCAGTGGTAATTTCCCACACATGCAGATCTAAGCATTCTCATTCTCTCAGACAACTTTTAGAAGTTTTTTTAAAAAGAGTACTTTCACAAGAATGATAAATAAAAAAATCTGGGAGAAAGCTTGGTGTCTCGCCTCCATTTTACTATACTCACAGAAATAAGAGAGTCATCATTTTATCAGAAATAAAGTGTTCCCTCATCCCCACCTGAAACTGAACAAATGAGTGTACATTATAACACTTGCTCCCTTTGTAAAACATTTAGAAATATTCTTTAAATCAGAAAGATTTGAGTTAGTAGGCACATTTGGAATTTTGGGACAATATGTTAGGTGGTCAAAATGGCTGTTGTTGAGGGGAAGACTGTCTATACAGCAAATGGCCACCATGATGAGTGTAGCCAATTAGAAATGCATAAAGGCTAAAAGACATGTAATTTGCCCAAGTTCCTGATGATGGGCATTGAGTCCCAAAACAGAAAGTTACATCTTTGATATAATGGTTCTTTCTCATTCAGGGTCACCCCTGCTTCATACCTGCTTCACACCTTCCCAGCACACAAGATCAGCTCATTCCACTCATGACATCCCATTTTTCTTTCTCTTTTTGAGTGACCCTTTGAACACTTTCCTCTCCCATCCCAGGTTTTTTTCTCTCTCTCTCTCACACACACACAGAGAGAGAGAGAGAGAGAGAGAGTTATAAGATTATCACACCACTAGTTCCCACTGGGATAGATGTGGATTGTAATCGTAACATACAGATCTTTTCAGACAACCCCGCAGCCGGGCAGTAGGCAACCCATATCAAATCCAGGCTTCTCCCGCAGCTTTCTTGAAAAGCTGCGGGAGAAGCTCATATTGGATATGGGCTGCCTATTGTCCAACCACGGGGCTATCTGATAATATCCATCTGTTGCGGTTACAGCCCGCATCTATCCTGGTAGCAATTGGTGGTGTGATAATGTCCAGAGAGAGAGAAGGACATCCTCCTTACTGTGATCTGCTTTGTGGTTAAATGCCTGTACTGCAGCCACTCACTCATAGACCACAAGGTTGCGAGTTCAATACCAGCCAGGGCTGAGGCTCGACTCAGGCCTGCATCCTTCTGAGGTCGCTAAAATGAGTACCCAGCTTGTTGGGGGGCAATCAGCTCACAGTTGTAAACCGCTTAGACATCCCATAGTGTGATATGAAGCAGTATATAAATGAAATGCAAAATTTATTCAGAACTGTTTTTGCTTTGTCTTTCTCCGAGACTGAGGAGTTTGACTTGCCCAAGGACACCGCCCAAGGACACCCAATGGCTTTCCATGGATAAGCAAGGATTTGAACCCATTTTCCAGAGTCCTAATTCAATACTTGAACCACTACACTACACTAGTTCTCAGTATACAAATTCCCTTTCTGGCTATAATTGAAAACCAGAGCATTCCACAATGAGACATCTTGTTGATGGTCCCATATGTAGTCCTCTGTTGTCTCAGTCACAAACATAATGACTTTTGTTCTTCTAGACCTTCTATAGTGATGATTCTTATCTGTGTTAATCCAGCTCACACAACCTGTTTTCTCCCTACCCTCCTGCCACTTTTCCTTGTCAAAGCCTGGTAGAGTTTTGGATTCCAATTGCAAAAAACACACACAACCAACCCCATTTTCCTGTGAAACAAAATAAAACAGCAAAAACAGTTCTGAATTGCTGCTAAACAGTTTGAGAGCTTCAGCTCCCAGAGTGATACAGATTGCCAGAAGAACTGCTGGCTGCTTTGAAATGCTCTGATAGAACTGTGTGAGGAAAATCTGTAAAGAGCTCTTCATAGCCATGCCCTTGGCTTTACAGTGCTTTCATGAGCAGGTTAATGTGTGTGCTGATGTTTCAACTATCATCCAGTAGTTACTCGGATAGAAAACCTAGTCCAGTCTGTTTGAACAAGGGCCTAGTGCCATACAGTAATAGGGCAAAGTATGTGATTACATTTTATACATCTTTGTTCCAAAGATAAGGAGAAAGTTTGCAATAAGCACTGTATTGTGGCTCAGTAGAGTTCTGAAGCTGCCCATAGATAATGGTTAAGTGACTGTGAAGGAAGATAAGGAGCTAAACCAGAGAATGAAAATGCAAGTAGAACAGACAAAAAGTCTAGAGAATACAAATAAGAAAAGGTGGAGGAGCCAGACTACAGGAGATTCTGTACAAGAAGATGATGTGCCTTACTGAGTGGGACTGGATTTGGCATGTTGTATTGTAGTATTAAATATATGAGACACTTAAGGAGAGAAAGCACTGATAAGCACTATTACAAAGACAGGGTCTGCCAAAATCTCTCTGTGAACAGAGAGGTAAAGTAGATTAGATGGCCTTCTCCTGCAACACACTGACAGCTCTGCCCAAAATAAAAACAGCATTCATAGCTAAATGGAACTGAGCCCATCATTAAAGTCCATAATGCAGAGATGGAGAACCACCAATCCACCCACCATCATTGTTGTCTCTTCCATAACAGGTGATAACAGATAAGTCATTTAAAGCCTAGGGAGCTGTTTATAGAAAGGAGTACGTCTTGAAGAAGCTTGAGAACCAGTGTAGTGCAGATGTTTGAATGTTGGACTAATACACTGGTAGACCAGGGTTTGAATCCCCACTTGGCCATGGGAGCCTACTGGGTGACTTTGGGCAAGTCACAGGACGTTATCACAAGGGGTCTAAAGCAGCCCCATCCTTGCGCCATCGCTGCATCATTCCGGTTCTTTTGCCCCCGTGATCAGACGACGTCGCAGCAAACCCCGCCCATCCCTGCATCATCCTTGCGCCATCACTGCATCATTCCGGATCCTTTGCCTCCATGATCAGATGACATCGCAGCAAGCCCCGCCCATCCCTGCATCATCCCTTCGCCATCGCTGCATCATTCTGGATCCTTTGCCCCGTGATCAGACGACATCGCGGCAAACCCCGCCCATCCCTGCATCATCCTTGCACCATCGCTGCATCATTCCAGCTCTTTTGAATTCCTCTTTCAAAGAGGAATTAGGGCTGCGCGACCAGAATCATTCTGGTATGGCTCTGGATTGATTCCTTGCTGCTTTTCTTGCCGCTGGTGTGATAACGTCCATTGTCTCTAAACCTCAGAGAAAAGGGAAGGGCAAACCCACTCTGAATAAATTCTGCCAAGAAAATCCCATGATAGTTTTGCCTTATGGTTGCCATACATCAGAAATTGCTTGAAGGCACACAATAGCCCAGGTTGTACTGTAGCTTACCAGTAAGTAGATACATAGAAATTTGAGTTGTACTTTGCAGACTTGGTGCTCAAACGAGAAGTACTACTACTTTGCTTTGTTCTCCCACCAGCTAGCCAAATTAGAACTAGGTCCTTGAATATCCCTTGTTCTACTGCAGTGTTTTTTATCCTTTCTGATTTGGGGAACCAGTATTTTTTTCTAATGTGCCAGGAATCAGTGCATATTTACATCATATTTGTTACAGGTGTTTCTTTCTTTCTCAAAGACTTGCAGCTGGCATCTACTGACACTGTTCCGTAGATCACCACTTCATTGATTCTTCTTAAACTATGGTGCCAAGAAATCAACACAGCTCCATTTTCTTTGGGTTTTTTGCCAGCACACACTAGTCCTTTTTAGGCATGTTGCCTCCATATATAATAACCATGAAAACTGGCAGTGCAATACTCTTCCAGTTCTATGATATAAAATACTCCTCCAGCCGCACACCTTTGTCACTGTTTCACTCATCTTTGAAGATTAGCTTTCTGAAGGCAAATGCCCCTGACTTTTCCTCTTGGGATTATAGAATTGGCTACAGAGGGGACAGAGTTATTGGGGGAGTGTGTGCTATTTGCTATTTGCAGAAAAGGTACCAACCAACACACCTCATGGCTCATATGGGCTTACAAAATTGTGTAACTGCATATTAGGCAGAAATTGAATAATGAGATTTTACATCACATCATCTCCACAGTTGCTGTTGAATGATTTTGTCATGTAGCAGTTAATAATTTGGATGGGGTTCCCCCACCAAAAAAAAAAAAAAATAGATCACAGAAACTTCCCGTTCTTGTAGTCCATTTGCAACCCATTTTTCTCCAATGGCCTCCATTTATCTAGAGCAGGGGTTCCCAACTTTTTTGACTCATGTAGCACCAAGGGCTCCATGTAGCACAGGTTGGGAACCGCTGATCTAGAGCAATTAATTAAAACAAACAAACAGAATATAATCTTAAATTAAACAATTAGACCAACTAATAGAATAGATTCTTATTTTTATTTTTAATTAAGATTATACTTGCATATAACATATTTACATATATATGTTACATATATATCTGTAAAACTTGTTGAAATTCATTCAACATCTAGACAAAAATGTGTTCAGGCCAAAGTGTTAAGGTGACAGAAATGTTTCTCCTTGAGAAAATTCACTATGTCTGGGAGCAAAGCTTCTCCCCTTAGATGATTATCCTCCCCCACTTCCAATGCATATATTTTTTCCCCTTATGCTGCTACTCCTAGGATACCATAATGCGGATTATCCTCCATCTGCTCTGTATGTCCTGAGAGCATGTGTTGCCATACTGTATTGTGTTTTGTTATGCTATAAGCAGCTTTAAATTTCCTATGAAGAAAAGCAGGGTAGAAGTGTATCAAAACAAACAAATAATGTAGGATTTGATGCTTCCTGGAATTATATGAAGGAAGTGTATATCTTATGACAGTCATTGTCTATATAATTTTGAGCACCAATAAAAGTACATTTTAATGCCTCAGATTTACCTATGTGAAATGAAATGTCCCTCTAAAGATCAGTTTCTCATACTTTTTTAAAGGGTTGCTCATCAACTACTTAATCTACTGCTTCCTTTATATAGGGTGTGGGACTCATGTGGCCCTCTAGATGTTGTAGGACTGCAGCTCCCCACATTGCTGTGCTGGTTAGGGCTGCTGTGACTTCAAGTACAGCAACTGTGGGGGCTGCATTCTTCCCACCCTTGCTATATATCAGCTGTGAAAAACTTCTGGCCTGTAGGTAACCTACCTTTGTCATCCAACTTGATGAGGGCCTATCACCTTTTTCAAACCTGGCCCTTCAGCCCAACCTTCAAGAAACATGGAAAGGTTTCCAAATGCTTCCCTTCTCTTTCTCATCACCAAAGCCAGAGGAAGCCAGGTCTTGCAGGTGTCCGTCCCTCAAGGTGTCTGGAATTCCTTGAATTTGCTATTCCTGTGGGCTGTCCTCATTTTATATCGTAGAATCTTTATATCTTAGAAACTGGAAGCAAAGGGATATTGTGACACCTTTGCAACTTATTAAGTTTTCATAGAATTGTATCTAATGAAGTGGACTCAGTTTATGAAAACTTGTGGTACAAACCTCTTTCTCTCAGTTAGTTTCAATATCCAATTACAATATTCCTTAGCATACTGCTCCAAACTAATAAGCTTATTATACCAGTACCTGTAACCTTCCCATTGAGTCCCTGGAATGTAATAATATGGGAACGGGTGTTACCGCATTAGACTATTGATAACGCAATAGTAACATTATGAGAACACATATTATCGCACTGCATTTACTATTGTACCGGTACCAGCGCTAAAGTAGTTCCTCAGCTGTCCTTCATTGGTGCATGCTCACTGTTGCAAAAACCCCTATATCTGCATTGGAAAGAATGCTACTGAGAGGTTTAGGTAGTGAGCATTGTTCATTGTTTTTTCTTGTAAACATGATGCAATTCAATCTACAAAAATAAAAATAAAAAATGACCTGTGGCACCTTCTTTGGTCAACACCGGAAGAGTTGAGTTGAGTTTGTGGACGTTCTAGGACAGGAGGGGAGGAGGTTGTCTTAGCCAATCAGAACATGAGGACAGATTGAGACCGGATAGGATTATCGCACACACATCATCTGGAACGCTCTGACTGAGGATGCATTTTTACAGTTCTCCTGCTGGAACAGGCTAAGGTCCAAACACAGAATGGGAACTCGATGAGGATCATACCGTGCAATAAAATACGTTCTGCTCCGTTCTCATCACGTATTCATTACATTATGAGAACACAGTGTGATAAGCTTATAACACAGCTATCTTTGAAAGTTGGAACTTGAAGGCTTACAATTATTGGCAGTTCCAAATTATTCCAAGGAAACATGTTTCCTGGGTCCTAGAAAATTCAGTGTGGAAATGCAGGAACATTAATGTTTGAGACATGGAAATAGTTGTGCAGACAAATTCCTAAACAGTTAGTCTTGGCTAGCCCTTTTACAAAAGCAATTTTCTATAACAGTTTAAAACAGTGTTCATCCATTCAGGACTGCATTTAAATGCAGTGGCCTAGCAACTTAAATAGAAAGCAGCAAAGAGTTCATACATAAGAACAACATAATTGCTAGTTCAGTTCAGTCTTGGTTTTTGTGAGACAATAGGTAGACACTTATAGGGGCTCAGTACAGAGGGGTTTTTTCAACCTGGCATTCTCTCATTATCACCAATGAGTGTGACCTATGGCCATTAAACCCTGCTTGAAATCCACAAAGCTGTGAAGTTTCTTGTGTAGTCCTGAGTAAGATACCATTATTTCATTTGCACCCAGCATTTACACACATCTGCTGAATGATCTCACAACTTTACCTCAGGCTTTCATAAGGCTTTGCAGTGCAGGTGACTATGTCATACCTTCCAACATTTTGCAGATGAAAACCAGGACACATATGGCCAAGCAACATCAGAGTGTGATAAAGATGTTTGTTGTTGTTGTTAACTGCTGACTTCAACTCATGGAGACTCTATGAATGAGAGACTTCCAAGTCATCCTATCATCACCAGCCCTGCTCAGGTCTTGCAGACTCAGGGCTGTAGCTTCCTTGATTAAATCTATTCATCTGAGATACTGTCTTCCTCTTTTCCTACCGTCTTCTACCTTGTCAAGCATTATTGCCTTTTCTAGTGAGTCATGCCTTCTCATGATATGGCCAAAGTACAATAGTCTCAGTTTAGTCATCTTGGCTTCTATGGAGAGTTCATGCTTGATTGGCACCAGGACCTATTTGCCTGTCTTTTTAGCAGTCCACAGTATCCATAGAACACTTCTCCAGCAGCATATTCAAATGAATTGACTTTCTTCCTTCCTCCAATTTTCATGCCTGCTTCCTCAGAGTCTAATCCTGTTTTATGTATAATATGTTCACCATCCAAGTGAAACAGATAGGGTGATAACATGCAGCCTTGCCTGTTCTGCTGGCCAACTGGAAACCATTTCATTTCTCTTTATTCTGTCCTAACAGTAGCCTCTTGTCCTGAGTACATGTAATCCAACTCTACACTTTGTAGAAATCATAGTCCAACTCTACACTTCAAGGTTCTGTTACTTCATTCTGCTGCACAAATACTGATTCAAAAGTATTTTATGGTCTGTCACCCATACTCCAACCCTAGGACATGAAAGCAAGAGCTGAGATTATTTCAGAAAACAGCAAGTATTGACAAGCAGGTATGTTAAAATAGCACACTTGGTGCTAGAAAGTGCTGCTGAGGAATGAATTAAATATAACTGCATATGCACTTCTTATTCTTTCTCCTCCACAGGGGCTGCTATCAGTAATTGGTGCTGCCCTCAATGGGTTTGGCCACCTGTGGTGTGAACAAGGTGGAAGCTGTGTGTTAGAAATGTTAGAAATGAGAATATATGCAGGATGCTATATTTACTGCACAATCCATTTACTGGGTCCCAGGGAAAGAAGCAGGGATACAGCTGTGTTTCTGGGAACTGAATAACACTGCTAGGTAACAGCTGGCTGGGTTTTAACAGTCCTCCCTAATTAAATGTTTAGCCATCAGAGTTTTCAGGGAAACTGGAAGGACAGAGTAGATTTAATCTCAGAAATAAGTAAGAAACCATTTAAAATGCTAAGATTTCTAAATATAATTTAGAAAATGAAAATTGCTGCTATCCATTAACATTCCCTCTTCTAAGGCAAGTGACAGGTATGTTGTGAAGATGAAATCACCACCCTCAGTTTTGTATAGTTTGTTTGTGACAGAGTCCTGAGTTGTAACATGATTCCAATACAAAACTTTTAGAAATGCTATTTCTTTTAGTCTACAGTTCTTCTAGCCAGCCTAAAGGGCTAGTACTGGCTCCCTGTCCTTTCTGGTCATACTTAGACTGTCAAATTAACAGTCCCACCTTTCCTGTATTAAGGAAGACATGCTCTAGCGGTAGTGTCCTTCCATCTGGAACAATCCCTCCCCAAGTCTCATATTAACTTACCAAGCTTCAGAACTCCCTCTTCCCCCCCAAAAAAGTTAACATAAAAGCAGTTGCAAGATGACTTTCCTCAAATTTACACTTACACACCTCATTCAAAGAACTGACAACTTGAGCAAGTAGTGAAAATGCCATCCTGATGAGGCTGCATAGACCTGTACCATGTTTCCAATGTCCTTCTGACCACAAAGGATGCACACAGGATTGAGAACATGCAAGCTTTGTTGAAGAATAAGGAACAATTCCTAGGTCCAGCCCAAGTATTGTATCACTTGTGGTTCGACAACTAGTGAACAGGCTGAGGTGCTCTCTGTAGCTGCAAAGATGAAAAAGCTGTCCTTTTATCAGTAATGGAGGGTGAAATTGAATTAAATGGTCCAAGTGTTATTATCCTCTCCCAAACTGCCAGACATCTTCTCAAGAGGGATCCAAATTGTGGTCTGTTTGGGGTATCAATAAGTGAAAACTTTCTTCCTGAAATCAAGGCAAAGGTTAAGACGGCAGTGTGCAGCCTTAACTCTGGAATGTAGCGAACTGGGAAGCTGATATTATTAGAAGCAGAGACAAGGTGGAACACCAAATCCATGACACTCTCAGAATAAGAAGATTGTCAGTTGAACCATTTTCCCCACTGTTTTGTTGTTGCATCAAAAATAAAATTTCTTATTTACTAATACATCATACCAGCTAGTGACTGCAATCAAGATGGAAAAAAATCCAGAGCAGTAAGAATCTGTGCTATACTTCAATCACATGTTGAACTGCAGTTGAGCACCAGTGATCCTGAACCCAGCTCTCCTGAAAGTGTCAGGATGCTCTTGCAAGCCCATACCAATATCCAGCATCTCTGGCCAGATTGAAACATCATTAAAGTTCCTCAAGAAATCAAGCCATATCTTCATATCTTCCTTCATAACTTTTGGGAGCCAAACATGACAAGGTGAGGCTCTACAGTCTCCTGTAGCTCTGGCCAAATAAGCATAGAAGGCTCTTCCTGACTTAAATACCTTATAGTAAAATTCAGCTGTCCCAACAGTACCTGTAACTCACTTAGGGTAGCTTTTTTTAAACAAGAGGTTGTTTGCACCATTTTAAAAGATAATCGGTCTGAAAAGGAGCAATTGTAGACTCCCTCAACAAACACCAGTTTTATCCCAGACAAACCAAACAATCTTTAATCGTATTCTGAGCAAAGGGCACATCTTGATCATGTCCTGAAAAGTGCTCAAAAGGTGTTTATATACACCAGCTCACCCAAAAAACTGTAATCCAGGTAATGTGTAACACTCAGGATCTTTACTATCCTCCCTCCCCCCACATTAAAAAATGACAGTAAATCTTTCAAAGGCTGGGCACAAAACTTCACATCTGATATATATGGCTTTGTCAATATACCGGGAGTTGGTATTTAAAACTAAACGGCAAAAAACATTTGGATGTACCAGAAAAAGATGGAAGGCAGTTTATTTGTCTCATTTAGCCATAAGGGACCTAATTCCATATATATATTCAAAAGATGCAGACTGAACAGGACAAAGTTCTGGGGAGTGGCATAGTTCATCAAAGCCCATTTTGGATAGGACAAATGGGAGATAAACCTGTATTCAAAAAAAAAAGTCCTGGTGGCGCAGTGGTTAAATGCCTGTACTGCAGCCACTCACTCATAGACCACTAGGTTGCGAGTTCAATACTACCCAGGGCTCAGGCTTGACTCAGGCCTGCATCCTTCTGAGATCTCTAAAATGGGTGCCCAACTGTTGGGGGGCAATGAGCTTACAGTTGTAAACCGCTTAGACATCCCATAGCGTGATATGAAGCGTTATATAAATAAAGCTGCTTTGCTTTGCTTTGCTTTGTTTTTTTTTCCCTTAGGGGCCACTCCCAATGATACTGACTGGGGTATCCTGCCCACCTTGCTATCCTGCCATTCTGCCATCTTGGACGTTTTTGCCATCACAATATTTGGCAAATTCCAAATATTTCTTGTTAGCATTAGTGGTGATACATGGTGTGAACTGAAAGCTGTACAAAAACAACCCAAAAATTGTAAAAGGTCTGGAAACTTTGCTTTATGAGGGTCATCTTAGGGAGCCGGCTATGTTTAGCTTGAAAAAGAGAAGGTTAGGAGGTGAAGGATAGTCATGTTTAAATATTTGAAGGGATATTGAGGACAGAGCAAGTTTATTTTCTGCTGCTCCAGAGACTAGGAGATGGATCAATGGAGTCTTTCTACAGGATAAGTGATTCCACCCAAACTTTAGGAAGAATTTCCTGAAAATAAGAGCTGTTCAGCAGTGGAATACTCTGCCTTGGAAAGTAATGGAGTGTCCTTCTTTGGATGTGTTTAAACAGAGGCTGGATGGTCATCTGTTGGGAGAGCTTTGATTATGTATTCTTGAATGGCAGGGGGCTGGACTGAAGGGCTTTTGTGATTTCTTCCAACTCTATGATTCTATGGAGTTTATCACATGGGGACCATATGTACCTCCATCCCAATAATTAAAGCAGCTGCAACCCACAAAAGCGTACAATGCTGCATCCCAGGCTGTCCTGCCCCTACCATTGTGATAGCCAACAGCCCTTTCAAGGTAGTCATTTTTTGGAAAGTAGGAACACAATAACACATTAGAATCTCATTAGTAAAGCAAGAAAGAGGTAGAATGTGCATTTGGTTTTCACACAGATGCGCATAAATCCCAATAATGGTTTGGGAATCACTTTTTTTGCACATGTGCACAGAAGTAGTAGTTGGGACACCAGAAATCACACTAAGGGGGGATGCAGATGGGCAGCCCTCGGCCGCCCCTGTAAGTGGAGGATTGAGGCCGAGGCTGTCAGACACCTTGGCCCCAATCCTCCCTTTCGCTGCCTGCGAAAGGAGCACTAAAATAGCACTCCTTCCACAAGCCATGAAAGGGGCGCCGCAAGAGGCATGACACGCCTCTTTGGCATCTCTTCCGGCTCAGTGTGTCCAGACACTGAACCGAAAGGACGTCATCAGAGCACCCATTGTGCAGATGGGCCGTCGCTCCGATGATATCCTCAGGAAGGGGATGGGGCACCCAGAGTCCAACTGCCCCTCCCCTTCCTGGGATTGAAGACAGCACTTTTTGCCATCTGCATTCCCCCAAAAGTTATTTAAACAATTTTCTTTATAAAAATGTACTGTACTGTCCCCTACTTACCAAAAAATGACTACCTTGAAAGGGCTGTTGGCTATCACAATGGTAGGGGCAGGACAGCCTGGGATGCAGCCCAAAACAACCATCACAGTTATGTTTGAATGTGGTAGCACAGTGGTTAAATGCCTGTACTGCAGCCACTCACTCATAAACCACAAGGTTGCGAGTTCAATACCAGCCAGGGCTCAAGCTCGATTCAGGCTTGCATTCTTCCATGGTCACTAAAATGAGTACCCAGCTTGTTGGGGGCAATTAGCTTACAGTTGTAAACCGCTTAAAGACTGCATATCATGGCATGAAATGGTATATAAATGAAGCTGCTATTGCTATTGCTATTTGTAGCAGAATTGTTGGCACTGATCCTGCTTGTATTCCCAGCACACCCAGCTTGAAGGATCTCTCCTGGTCTCTCCTTTCACTGTACTTTGAGAGTCTCGCCTTTCCTCTGAATATGCAGAATGACTGTGACCAGGCACAGCTTGTCATTAATCATATACCATCTGTGTCATCTGTTGTGTGATGCTCTTTTGTAAAATGATTAATCAATAGCAGCCCCATCCTACACCCACACCCTTTGGTACCTATATCCAGCCAACCAATTCTTAAAGGACCTCTCAATCTCTTCTTTTTCCTTCTTTTGTTCTTCTTTGCATGGGAATTCTGCTCTTTCAGAAACAATAAGATGTTTGCTTATTTCTAAAAGTAGCCATCCAAGATTTATTCTCAACTTCATGGGTAAATGGATCTAAGTGGGTCCTCATTATCCTTGATGGTTGAGAAGATTAGTATCAGTGGCTCTTTCCTTGTACCACAGTAGCCAATCCCCTCTTGCTCTTCACTTAAACACCCAAACAGCCAAGCCCAGGAAATGCACTGCTGTCCTCCAGTAGTCACCTGAGGGCAATGCCTCATCCCATGAAGACTCACTAGGGGATGAAGGTCTCAAAGCTGTCTGATCCAGGCTCTTTCCTGACAGAACCCAAAGCCTGTATTTTTCTGCATCACTTTTATCTTTATTTTTATTTTTATTTTTGGAGGCTCATCCTTTTCTGGAGAATAGCTTTTGGAGCTGATAAGTTACTATGGGAGCTGCTTGACATAAATTCCAGAATTATGTGTGTGGGAAAGATTTCAGGCCACATATTTCATCCATATAGTCCCGAAAAGGGCTTTTCCAAAAATTAAGAAGCAGCACTTTCAAATGCCAACCTTGGTCTCATACTTCTCCTCTCACCTCTCAGCACACCCTTCTTCCCTGAATTGTTTTCTTCTGCACTACTACCACTGTTTTACTTTCTTTGTGCCATTGCTACTGTGCCACCCTGCCATCATCCAGGTCTAGCCCTCTAAGCTTAGTGCTGGCCCTTCTGCACAGCCTGCTTATATGCTCCAAGGACAGACTGGAGTGAAATGTCTTATTCAGCTGAGGAACTCCATCATTCACTAGCCACCCAGATAGTGCTGACTTGTTAGCCATCCTGATTTTCTCCCAAAGCATGATAAACCACCTGGGCTTGTGGATGACATGAGAAAGCTGACATGGGGGGGGGGAACGGGAACGATGGCTCTCACTCCTTTGTCACCACCATGGAGTGAAAGTGGCCCCCTTGGTTAACTTGGAGACTATTATTTTGGGGGAGTGATAAAGTTGATAAAGTTGCATGGGACTCATATGCCCATATCCCCAACCGGATAGATGCATGTTTAACACTCTGTGATGGATCTTACCACATGGTCAGGCCATAGGCAACCCATATGCAGCCTATGCTTGTCCCATAGCTTTTCAAGAATGGGATTTTCCCGTTCTTGAAAAGCTACAGGATAGGCCCAGGTTGCATATGGGCTGCCTACCATCAGGGATATTCGTGTGTGAGTCCCATGGGATAATATCCAGAGTTGGAAGAGGCCTCAAGGGCCATCAAGTCCAAACCCCTGCCATGTAGGAATATGCAATTAAAGCACTTCCAACATATGGTCATCTAGCCTCTATTTAAAAACTTTCAAAGAAGGAAACTTCACTACACTCTGAAGCAGCATATTTCACTGTTGAACAGCTCTTACTGTCAGGAAGTTCTTCCTAATGTTGAGGTGGAATCTCCTTTCCTGTAGTTTGAATCCATTGAATCCTGCTCACTGGAGTTGCAAAAAACAAACTTTCTCCATCTTCAGTATGACATCTCTTCAAATATTTAAACAGAGCTATAATATCAGCTCTTAACCTTCACTTCTCCAGGCTAAACATACTCAGCCCCCTACATCACTCCTCATAGGGCATGGTTTCTATACCTTTCATCATTTTGGTCACTGTCCTCTGGACATTACAGACAAGCTGTATAACACTACCGCTTGTCAACATCCTTTTTGAATTGTGATGCCCAGAACTGGACACAATATTTTATTTTATTTTATTTTATTTTATTTTTATCCCACCTTTCTCCCAGAAAGGGACCCATGTTGTTGTGTGCCTTCAAGCAATTTCTGACTTATGGTGACTCTAAGGCACAGGGTTTTCTATGGTTGAGAGTGTGTGACTAGGGTTGCCATATCCAGGTTTTGGCTGGGATATTCCCAATTTTTCAGCCTTTAGGAATGCCCCAGCCTAGTTTTAGAAGGCTGTCCCACTGCCGCACAGGACTTGCTTGGGGCTGGGTGGGAAGGTTGGGGCCTCCGGCCTCCTCAACTGCCACCTCCCTTCCTGCCATGCTTTGGCATGGTGGCGGTGGCCTGCAAGGTCTGGCAAGGGTGCCAGACCTTGCTTGAGGTTGGGGAGGGGGAGGGGGTCTCCTCAGCCGCCGCTGCCGCCTCTCTTCTGTGGTTTTGGCACAGCAGCAGCAGCAGCAGCAGGGAGTAGCGAGGCTTAGGCCTCAGAAGACCACCAAGCCTCACTTGGTGCTGGGGGGTTGGGGCCTCCTCAGCTGCTGCCACCTCCCTGGTCCTAATCTGGCAGCATGGCAAGGCCAAAGAGGCCCCTCTGGGCTTGAGGCACAGGTGATGCAGCAAGGACTCCTTGGGGCTGGAAGTGAGGCACAGCATGAATTTATATTAAAAAATTTTTATTTTATTAATGTTTTTGGGTTTTAGTTGGTCATGTCCTCCATTTTTCTTGAATATACTACACTTTGTCCAACACTTTGTCCTACATTTTCCTGGTTTTGTGTTCAAGAATTACGGCAACCCTATGTGTGATTTGCCCAAGGTCACCCAGTGTTTCAGTGGCCGAATGGGGAATTGAACCCTGATCTCCAGAGTCATCTCTGCACAGATCAAATCACTATATCCTGCTGGCTCTCGGTTATTTATTAAGCAGAGCACAGGAAGAAGGGGTGCACATAGATGTAGGAAGGTTTCTATGAGCTGCAGAACAGATGAGGTGTGCAACTTTAGCATGCAGTTGAAACAACATGTTTGCATTTTGATATCATTGTCAAGGTTACAACAAATAATACATATATTACTACACTAGTGGATAGATAATGCTCAAGCCACACACTTCATCCATACTGCAGCTCAGAAGAACCTACATCTATATGCACCCCTCTTCCTGTGATATGCTCATTAATGTTCTCATTAAGTATGCACAAGTACTACCAGGTGTGACTATCATTACAAGTTGCCATTTCCATATGCTTTTATTTCAACAGTGACTTGCCATTAAAAAGCCTATAATTAAGATAATTAGCACAAAAGGATTTGTCTTGTAATCAGCCTACATTTCAATTAGGTGGGTTTATTTAATTTAAAGATGGAAGTGTTTAACTTAAGCTACAATTTGTATAGGGAACGACACCATGTTACTATCACCAACCGAGTGTTTAGTTATCCAATTAATTTAAGGGATTTGCTAGATGGCTTCCCCCACCTCCCTTAATCCACTCAGTTGATGATCCTGCCTTCTGAAGCTGCAGTGCAAATTCCCCAACTGTGAAACCCACAGTGATCCGACCCTCCAGAGGGTATAGGGGACTCTGTACAAGCCAGCACCCTTCAGGTTACTGAGCAAAGAGAAAGGATGAGCCATGTTGCTGCAGCAACACCATTGCCAATTGCTTAATCTCACTTGTTGGACCTTCCTGTTTAAAACCAATACAAAGATTCATTGCCATCTTGATAAAAATCGTTCAGGCTGTTCCTAAGAATCTGTAAAAGACACTTAAAGTTTTTACAAATCTTATTTCTCCTTATAGTGCAATGGTTGTGCCAATATGAGCTGGTGCATTTTTACACAAATATTTTGGGTTTATTGTTGTTGTTGTTGTTGCTGCTGCTGCAGCTGCTTCTATTTCCTGAGCTTGGTTGGGCATATTTTTTTCTGTGAGCCTTTTATGAAAAGTAGTGGACCTCAGAACTGGTTAATGAGTTCAAAAATTATTCCAAGGACAGATTATAAAGTCCCCCAGTCAGCCAGGAAAAACAACAGAAGACAAAACCAAAATGTACAAGATGGAGGGAAGAAAGTGTATACTGTGTCTGGTCTCATGCTGAATTCACAGCATAATATCTGGCTAGGCTGTCTCACCTTCTCATTAACACAGTACAATTTCCTGGAGCTTGCAGCTTGGAAGACAAAGGATTGTAGATGCCCTTTTAAATAAATAAGTAATGGAATATAAGGCCTATATTAAAGCTGTGATATCCTGAATCCTATACCACAAAGCTCCTAATTTAAAGAACAGAATGCCCTTTCCACATCAACACAACACAATATCCAAATGATCCTAAGCGACAGCCAGTGAACCTAAAACTAAAGGAGGCTTATTGTTATAGTCAAATTCCAGTTGCTGTTATAACTCCCCCTATTTGTGCCTGCCTAAGGATTGAGGTCTGTGTCCCATCAGTGAGATCAATACAGTGTTGGAATATGGGAGAGGGCCTTCTCAGATATGGCACCCCAATTGTGGAATGCCCTCCCCTTGCAGGCCCAATTGGCACCAATACTTACCTCATGGCTGTTCATCAAGATTTTGGGGCCTTATCAATTCACTTCAAATACTAATGTACATAGTTTCCTACATTTTAAATCTTTCAAACCTATTTTAACTTATTATTATGTTTAATATGTTTAGATTATTTTTATTATATTAAGCTGTTTAACCTGTTGTTAAATGTTATTTAAAAGCTACTCTCAGAACTTTTTTGATATAGGGCAGGATAGTAAATAAATAAATATAGCAATAGCAATTATATTTGTATACCGCTTATCAGTGAACTAGCACTCCCTAAGCTGTTAACAATGTGTAAGCCAATTGCTCTCAACAAGCTGGATACTCATAAAAATATATGTTGGCACCCATACCAGGAATATATTGAGTATATTAGTGCCTACAGTTGAATGCTAGAGTCTAGGAACAATACACAGGTTTGACAAGGGGGAAAAAACATTGCCAAGTAAATGTTGTCATTTTTAAGTAACTGCTGAAAGGAACTGAGGTATGTTTGAAAATTAGCTCCTAAGATCTTGGCATTGGGCAATCTTTCTGCAGGCTTCTTTTCAGTTTTATTTTTTAAAGCATGGCAAATTCATTTTCCAGGCCCCACACGCTTTGAAGGGCTGCAGGCAATTTGCAGAAAGATGTCTTCTATTTAATGTTTCGGAAGACCATTTAGTTAATTTTACAACACATTGGGGAAGTCTGCTAACTCAGCTGCAAGGATGCAGCCACATTTCACAGGGCTACTGGACCAGAAAGAAGGAAACAAGCCAAGCCACTTCCTGGAATGATGTTTCATCCTGTCCCCAGCTCCCCTGTTGCTGTTTTTAATCTCCTGTTTGTCCTGGACAGAAACTTGTAAGAAAAGGTTAATGCAGATGTTTCCTATCAAGATGGATCATACTCAGGCCAATGTTTTAATTCATAATTGGTGACCTGTGACAGAAGCAATTTGTTCCCAAAGGTAAATCAGAACCTATCCCTAGAGACATTCCAGGCAAGTGCTAGAATGCTGTGACAGGCATAGACTTGGCTTCTTCCTGCAGGATGTAAAAAGCTTTATGTCTCTTCATATTTTTCCACTTTTCAGGGTAGTAACCCTTACGATCTCTTGGGGATGAGCTGCCCTTTAACTCCCAGATTTTAAAATATCATTGGAATGCTGAAACAGTCTTGCATTCCCTGGGGCTGAAAGAGAAGTCTAAATTTTGGCCACAACCAATCATTTACAGAAGCTCTGACCTAAAGTCAGAAAATGTGCTCTGCATGTGTTTAGAAGCACTCAGTTATTACTTCACAGGTCCTCCATCTAAACTCTAATATAGCATGACCTTTGCCAATTGTTTTACCTCTATCTGAAGCCTCAATGATCACCTCCAGCCAATAATTACATTACTGAATAGGAAGCTTCTGATAGAAGCATAATATGTACTGTTAACTAAACCTCATGCCAAATATGG
>CM034706.1:226031992-226059800 GCA_020142125.1 Phrynosoma platyrhinos
ACCACCACCCATGCCCTCTATAATAGATATCTTAGCAGATCCAGCAGGAGGTGATAACTGATGTATACAATCTAAGATTCCTATTAAGAGCATCTTTCTTGAACAATCATTTATCAAGTTATGGAAAGGAAACAAGAAGGTTCCATTGCTGTTGCTCCCTTCTGGTTTCTGTAAGCTGTAGTAGCAGATTATAAATGAGCAGCCAGGAAAGAATTTTACATAGTTTTATTTTCCTTTAGTGCTATCCTGATCTATGAGCCATCACCAGCAAAGCCCTTCCCAAGAAGCTATAATAAATCATAAATATTTATGGCATTTAATCACAAAGCAGCAATGATGCAGGAGAAATAATATTCAATCCTGTTATGATGCAGCCAGCACACAGTCCACAAATAACTGGATTGGTACCATTAAAAAATGAGCTATGACTATGTGTTCCATAGTTGCTGCCTCCAAAACATCTAATCCCTCTTTGCAAGTAAAGAATATGAAGTGGGAGATGTGAAACAATAAAAATAAATATGTGCTCCAGTAAGTAAAGGCAGGTTCCCTGAAAATGTTAGGATGAGTGGACAAAAGTAGGACTGTGAATACTCAGTTAATCCAGAAATCAATCTCAACACAATTGAGGGAGAGGGAGAGGGGAAAAGAGAGAGAGAGACTGAGAGAGAAGGAAAACTCATGAGTGTCACAGCAAGCCATTGTCTAAGAAGGAACGGGCAAAACAACATCTGGAAAGCTGGATTCCAACAAATATTTTTCTCCTTCTTTCTCAAAGTAAGACAAAATGATGCCCTTCTTCATAGTAGATAAGCTCTAAGATTTATGTTCAGTGAATAGGGCCATGAGTCAGTTGGGTTTTGATCCCATCGAAAGCATTTCAGATACATCTCACATTGTTAAAATGCTGAGTCAATGTGACAAAGAAAGAGTTCAATATGGGATTATTGGTGAGGGGTATCTGGAAGGAATGTCTGGGTAATGGCAGAGATGAATGTATATGGAACATAAATAATATAAGGGGCAGGGATAGATTCAGATTTAAGTCTGGGAAACTGAAATCAACAGATCATAGGGTATAAAATCACACTCAGCATATTCATTAAACCTTTCACTTTACATCACTGAAAGCAGGGTTGTATCTTAAGAATACCACCTTTATCAATATTTCAGTACTGTTTGGTTCTACATGGTCAAAATAAATACCAAATTTAATACATAGAACAGCATATAATACATCTTCAGCAACACTGGGGAGATGCAGGAATGAAGACAATGTTGTGTCAGCTGAGCCCTTTACAGTAGCTATTTTTAAGGTTTAGGCTTCTAAGTATTTTAGATTTCAATTCACAGAAGCCTCAGCAGCGTGGCCAGTGTTCGATTTGTGGAATTGATATCCAAGACCTCTAGATTGCCAAAGACTGGGAAGCCTTACTCTACAGGATGGTGCCAGTCAACTGGACCAGTCAGTTGTTAGGAAGCAGAAGATGAAAGGAGATCACCAGACCGAGTCTAGAAATAGCCCTTCTTCCCCAGCCTAATAACTCATCAGCACTTTTAGAGGTAAGATTATCAGCACATTATCTGTTAGTTAGCATGTGTGCAGTTTGGATTATGATCATCATTTGTATTCATGTAAAGGCCTTGTGTGCCAAAATCTGAGTGACTGTATATCTCAGTTTTCCATTTGTGCTACAGGAGTAATAGCTGTTCTTTTTATGATAAAAGGGCTTGTGCAGATGCATGTATTAAAGTCTGAGAAGTGCCAGGATGCTGAAGTAACAGGAGCAATAGGAGATGCCTTGGAGCCATCCTGAACAGGGAAAAGGGAAATATTTGAAATGCTTGTTAGACAGTAATAAGGCAGGCTGAACCAGGGGACCTGTCAGCCTTGAAACAGGTGTCTGAAAAATCAACAGTTGCACTATCACAGCTAGATTCAGTTTGATGTTTGTGCATTTTTAGGCAGCACAACGTGAAGCTTGGGGCTTTTCATTCATCTCATGTAAACAGCAATTCATCAGATTAAAATATCCAGATAAAATTTTTGAAAGCTGAAGTGGGTTTCTGTTGCATCACAAGAACAGAATTCTTAATTCTGTTTTTCTCTCTTGGTCACATATGTCTGGTTGTGATTCAGCACATGATACATAATCACAATCAATGTGTCCATTAAGGTTTTCATCTTTAAATCATCGAAAGCAGATGGAGAAATTCTAACAGGGGACAGAGAAAAGGCAGAACTACTCAACACCTTCTTTGCCTCAGTCTTCTTACAAAACCTGAGGAAAATGGAGCAGATGACACAATAGGGGGAATGCAGCACAGAATAAGCAAAGAGGTAGTACAGGAATACCTGGTTAACCTAAATGAATTTAAGTCTCCAGGACCAGATAAACTACATACAAGGATATTAAAAGAACTGGCAAATGTAGTCTGACATCAATATTGGGAAAGATTCTAGAACATTAAACAGAGAGTCTGTGAACATATAATAATAATAATAATAATAATAATAATAATAATAATAATAATAATAATAATAATAATTTATATCCCTTCCCTCTGCAGAGCAATCGGGGTGGCTTACAACATTAAAATTTACATAAAGATATGTTGATACAATGTAAACAGAACCTAAAAATCTAAAAACCCACCCGCCCCTTAAAAGGTAAGGGCTCTTCTTCTTATTCCAGGCCCGATGGTGCTGGGCCTGTTGCCTCTCCCCCAGATGACATCGGATGGAATGGAGGGAGGGCTCTTCTTCTTAGTCTAGGCCCAATTTAGAAGGGAATGTCATCATTACTAAAAGTCAACATGGGTTTCTCAAAAACAAGTCATGCCAGACTAATCTAATCTCTTTTTTTATATATATAAAATTACCAGCTTGCTAGATGAAGGGAATGCAGTAGACATAGCATATCTTGATTTCAAGATAGTAAAATATGGGATAGACAATACAACTGTTAAGTGGATTAGTAACTGGTTGACTGACTGAACCCAAAGGGTGCTCAGCAATGACTCCTCTTCATCCTGGGGAAAAGTGACCAGTGGGGTGCCACAGGGTCCTGTCCTGGGCCCAGTGCTATTCAATATCAATGATTTGGATGAAGGAATCTTGTTTGCAAGAATATCGTGGGGGAACTTGTCAAAAACCTTACCTTTAAAAAGTGCTAGGTAGCCAGTTCCACCTTCACTGTCCTGGAATAATTTCCTCCACATTTTATGCTAACTGGTCAAGGTAAGGATAGGATTATATTCATATTGACAAAGTCACTGAAAATTAAGGATGTAACAGTGCCCTGTATCACCATCACTTTAAAATGGAGTACAATGTTTTTTATGTAAGAATGGTCTATTCTTTTTGACAACTGAAGGAAACTTTCAAATTCATGAGAACATAAGACAAACTGTACTAGATCAGATTAAATTTTCACACAGCAGCCAAGCAGTTTCCTATGGAAAGCCCACAAGTAAGCTAAAAGTGCAACTGCACTCTCCATTGTACATTCCTCAACAACTGTTATACAAAGGCACTCTGTCTCAGATACTGAAGGGTATATGTCTCCATCATAACTGGTAGCCACTGATAGCCCTATCCTCTATAAAATTGCCCAATTCCCTTTGGGAAATGTTTGTGGTCATTACTACATGTCGGTTGCTATCACCAGTTTGTCAGAGTTTGTGACCATAACTACATCTTCTGGAAGTGGTTAAATGCCTGTACTGCAGCCACTCACTCATAAACCACAAGGTTGCGAGTTCAATACCAGCCAGGGCTGAGGCTCGACTCAGGCCTGCATCCTTCCGAGGTCACTAAAATGAGTACCCAACTGTTGGGGGACAATCAGCTCACAGTTGTAAACTGCTTAGACACCCCATAGAGTGGTATGAAGTGGTATATAAATGAAGCTGCTTTGCTTTAGTCTGTCCTGAATATCCCACTTCTCAGCTTATGTTGCTCATTCTGAGATCTAGTATAATGAGTATAGGACAAAACCTCTCCCTATCCACTTTCTTCCCAGTACACATTTTTTTATATGCCAAGCATGTCTTCCCTTCTTCACCTTACTTTTCTGATCTAAAGAGCTCCAAAGAGAGCCAGCATGATACAGTGGTTTGAGTGATGGGCTAAGACTCTGAAGACCAGTGTTCAAATACTTGCTCAGCTATGGAAGCCCACTGGGTGACCTTGAGCAAGTCATATGCTCTAAGCATCAGAGGAAGGCAGAAGCAAACACCCTCTGAACAAATCTTCCCAAACAAATCCTTGAAGGCACACAACAATAATAAACAGCTCCAGATGTTGTAATTTTCCTTATACAGTATTTTCTTAAACTCCTTTAGCATTTTCATTTCCCATTTCTATACCTTTTGCAGAGACAAAATGCTGCTGAACACCAGCTTCAGGAAAGCAGTGGATGGCTTAAGAAGGTTAATATATTGAGAGCTTGGAAAAGTTAGGTTTTTGACAACAGTTCCAGGAAACCCTCAACCAACAAGACCTGTAGATATGGTCATGTTGGTGAGGGGTTCTGGAAACTGTAATTTAAGACAGTAGCTTTTCCAAGCTCTGATTCGTTTTTTACTCTGTGGACATCCAAGAAACATCTAGGTGGTTACTAGAAGCAAGATGGTAAACTTGGTGCAGATTTGGTCTGATTCAACCAGGCCATAGTTATGTTTTTATGAATAATGTGTGTTTGAGAGAGTCAAGATGAGAGGTGAGAGCAAGTACACAATACTGAAATAGTATTTCTGCTTCCTTTCAGTCTTTAGGAGCTTTTGTTCAATTCCCTCCCTAATTCCACTCTTCCACATTCAATTTTAACATTTTCCATTTTGTTAAAGTATAAAGTAGGTACTCTGACACATGAACATGAGCCACTACTAAGCAGATGATAGTGATCTGAGGCTAAAAGTAGAACAGCTTCTCTCAGATGTCTGTTGCCCAAAGACATTTTTAAGCAGTATGATTGCTGCCAATTTGGGGAAGGCGGCGTCACTCTAGAAAGCAATTTGCTTTTAAATTTATGATGCATTGCATTATGATGCCAAGTAATGGAATGTGAAATAAGTTTCTTAAAAACCTTTTGTTTTGTATGCACATGCGTGCAAGAACACAGAATGGGAAAATACAATACATTTGGGTGATTATCTGAATCAGAATGTTCTTGTTGTTTGGCAGGTTTGTGGAAAGCAGACTGGTGGCTCTGTTCTAAAATATTTGGCTCTGCTTTGTGTTTGGGGAGGCTGGGAGAAAAGGAAGGAGAAACAACACTTTCCTGGCACTGCAAACAGACAAATCCCCTTGCCTCTTCAACTGACTGCAATTTACCTCTGCTGAGCCTCCAACATAGGAGGAATACAGCACCCAGATCTTTTGGCCCCAGAGAGCCCATTCTCAAATATAAATGCGTGTTTCTGTAAAGAGCAGAGACCAAAACTGCATGAAGCAAAAATATGTTAACATGCAGTGCAGACATGCCTTAAGAAAACCAGCAGGACAGCTTCTGTATTTTTCCAAATGAGGCCCTTGGGGATTCTCGTTCAACAAAGCCATTCATGATTATTTCACTGTCAAAGCTCAGCTCCCTTCAAGCAATCCTGACAGAGTTTGGCAGGAGTGCTTCTGACTGTAACAGGACTCACATGGTTTTTTTTCTTCTTCTTTCTGATCCCTGTACACAGTGATCCCTCAGATTGATCCATTCCTGTGAGCTGAGATTAATGAGCTTCCTTTTGCCAACCTTATTTAATGGATGGAATTAAGCCATCTCATGAATCTGGAGTCTTCTTAAATGAGACTTACCCCAGCAAAAGCATGACTAGTCTAGGGAGCACTGAAGTAGGTGGGGAGAGAAACACTGCTGTTTTATTTCATTTGTTTTTGGTTTCTTGTTGTTTTTAACTCTCCAGCTGAATACAATTATTCTCATATCAGTGCTGTAACCAAGGAGTTTATTGCACCCAAAATAAACCCAATTTACCTCTCCCAGATTAGATTCGATTACAGGATGCAATCAGGTGTTATTGCATGCAAATGCTGCCAATGCCACCGCCCAACTGCATCTTGCCTAAAACCCATCTATAAGTCACACTCAGATGGCCAATTTGCAAAGTCAGGAGCTTCCCAACTATGGGGGGATGCAGACGAGAGGCCGTGGGCCACCCAGGAAAGCGGCAGATTGGAGCTGAGGCTGCCCCACGCCTTGGTCCCGATCCTCCCTTTCACCGCCTGGGAAAGGAGCGCTAAAATAGTGCTCCTTCCACAAGCTGCAAAAGGGGTGCCCGAAGAGCTGCCATGAGGCTCTTTTGCACCTCTTCCAGCTCAGCATGTCCGGACGCTGAGCCAGAAGGACGTCATCGGAGTGCCCACTGTGCAACAGTGGGCGCTCCAATGACATCCTTGGGAATGGGTTGGGGCACCCGGCATGAGGCTGCCCCTCCCCTTCCTTGGGTACAGCTTGCAGTCTGGTTCTAGGCGGGATGCACTCGGATAATGGCATCAGCAGCACTTTGCATGCGACAACACCTGACTGCATCTTGTAATCAAATCTAACCCAGGATAAGGAAGTTGAGTTTATTTAGGAAACTCCCAAGTTTCCTAAAAGGGCTGAATTGTTGTACAATTTGACCATAAAAGCTTCTTTGCTACCCTGCAGCTGAAACTGGGACCCACAAGTTCAAATCTGATGTGTCAGAACCCACAAGTTCAACTGCCAAAATGAGATAACAGCTATGTTGATGCCATATTTTGTAGGAAACAGGGAGCAGGGGGAGGGCCTGAATACATTATAACCCAGGAAGTCCCTTTGGTCTTCTTTGAAAGCTCTTCTCTGGATAGATCTCAGTAGACCAACTTCCCCAAAAGACAGATTGCTCAGCACATCAGATTTACTCAACCATATGCAATCACAATAGATTATTGGCACATTTTAAGGTGTGCATTGAGAGTGACTAGAGCAGTTTCTAATATGTAGTGACTACATATTCCAGAAAATGCTTTGAGAAGTAGGCAAGCCAGTGACCTCTAGATATACTGAGTTTCAGCACCCATCAATCCCATCTATCCCTGGTGGCACAGTGGTTAAATGCCTGTACTGCAGCTACACACTAACAAACTACAAGGTTGTGAGTTCAATCCCAACCAGGGGTTCAGGGTTAACTCAGTCGTGCATCCTTCCTTAAGTCACTAAAATGAGTACCCAGCATGTTGGGGGCAATTGGCTTACACATTGTAAACCGCTTAAGGTAAAGGTATTCTCTGTTGACAAGGTTGTCAAGTCATGTCCGACCATAGGGGGCACTGTTCATCTCCATTACTAAGCTGAAGAGCCAGCATTGTCAGAGACTACTCTGTGATTATAGGGCTAGCATGATTGCCAGAATGCTGTTTACCTTCCCACCGAAGTGTTACCTATTTATATACTTGCATTTGCATGCTTTTGAACTGCTTAGTTGGCAGAAGCTGGGATTAGTGATGGGAGCTCACCCCATCATGCAAACCCTGGCCTCAAACTGCCAACCTGCCAATCTTGCAATCAACAGAATCTTAACCACTTGAGCCACCGCATCCCTGTAAACCACTTAGGGAGTGCTTAAGTGCACTGATAAGCGGTATAAAAATATAGTTGCTATTGCTATTGCTATTCAGGCTGGCCACTTGTCAGGGACTGGAGGAATTGTAGTTCAAAACATCCACAGGGCATCAAGTGGATGAAAGTTTGTGTCAAATTGACACAGTATACAGTCTCCAGGCATTGTGTGAAATGGGCAGGATGAAATGTTTACTGTTCCCTGAAGGTAGAAATAACTCATTAAAGCTGCATACACACTGCAGAAATAATCCAGTTTGACACCACTTCAACTGCCATGGCTCAAGGCTGTGGAATCCTGGGCACTGCAGTTTTTTGTGGCACCAGAATCTGGTTTGACACCACTTTAACTGCCATGGATTAAGGCTGTGAAATCCTGTGCACCATAGTTTGTTGTGGAGCAGAATCCAGTTTGACACCACTTTAATTGCTATGGCTCAAGGCTCCACTCTGGAGCCACAACAAACTACAATACCTATAATTCCATAGCCTTGAGCCATGCCAGTTAATGTGGTGTCAGACTGGATTATTTCTACAGTGCAGGTGCAGCCACTGTAGTTTAAGCATGATGAGCCAGGGATCAGCATAAATGCTCATGGAGTGGTAGGAATATTAATACAAGTGGTGTGGTAAAAGTGTTTGTGTGTGTTCGATTTGTGTTTTTGGCCTGGAGATGGTCTCGAGTGAGCTGATGGAAGAACCTGAGTTTAGGAGCTCTGGTGTTAAGTTCCAGTAAGAGAAAGAGGCAAAAGAAAGAAAAAAGAAACTGAGACCCATGATGAAGAATCTCCTTACCAGCATACTTGTAAAAAAATGTTTCTTTCTTGTAGAATGGAAAAGCTGGAGATCCTGCCCTACATTTTGTATCACAGATGCCTTCCACTATAATGCACATTTCTTCCCTTCAGCCTAGGATCAGGAAATGGCTCCATGGAACACACTGTAGCCCCTTATGCCTCCACATGTGTATACATTTGAAATCAGGAAGATTATTCAGTTATTGATACCCTTCTGCTCTCCCTGCTTCCATCCACCTTCTTTTTCAAAATTCCCCAAATCAACTGCGGTACAGTGTTCCACTGGCCCATGCTGTTCAGATTATCAGATGACATTCTAAATTCCTCTAGTAAAAACACTGCTTTTGTTCCTGTCATGCAATAATGGAAGAGTGACCATGTTTAAAACTCCTGGGAATTTTCCAGTGCAGAAAACAAGATGGATGTACTCTTCAAATTTAAGAAACTCATACTCACAGACTTGGTTGGAAGTTTGCTGTATGTTTCATTTTAAGAGTCATAAAAAGATGTGTTTCTGTAGGCATTAAATGCACACATTTTATGCTAGGGAATTTCCAGATGATGATAAAAACTGAGGATACAATCCAACTCAGATTGTGTATGTATGTGCCTTAAACTCACCTGTTGATTTATGGAGACCCTTTAGGCAAGGAATACTCACAGGCGGCTTTGCCAGTTCTTTCCTTTGAAATATAGCCTACAGCACCTAGGTATTTGTTGGCAGTTTCCCATTCAAGTACTAACCAAAGCTGATTGTCCTTACCTTCCAAGATCAGATGGGATCTAGTGCCTTTATGACATTACACTGGATCAAATGCTTTTAATAGGAGAAAATATAATTATGTGCTCTTCCATTAAAATAAATAAGATTTAAATACTACATTACACTTTTATTAATTAATTGTATTCAAAGGAGTGGGGAAAATTTATTGTTGGTTGGTTTATATCTTTCTCTCCAAACTGGGACTTAAGATAGTTTGCCAATACAGATGAAAACAGAAAAAGGTTATAATTTTTAAAATGCAATCAAACTAACTATAATAGTAGAGCACTAATTAGTTTTTAAATGATTTGAAACAGTGCCATTAAAAATTCCTTTCTTTAAAACAGCCAGTGAGTTGCTGAAAGCTTGCTGGGATTTTTTAAAAAGTCTTTTCCTGCTAGTGGAAGATTTGCCAGAATGGGACCAGCCTCCCTTGGGCCTTCAGTACCACCCGGTACTATATCCAAAGAAATGGGTTTATACCTACAAAAGCTCATGAGAAACTAAAAACAAGTTAGTCTTAAAGGTGCAGCCATGTTTCCTTCCCAACCCCTTCTGTACCTCTCTTGCTTGTTTTTTTACTCCTTTTTCTCTTACATCCACATTGGATTGGCCTATATAGGTAAGTAGTGGGGTCTAAGAAAAGGGTCTCCCCCAAAGATCTCAGAGCCCAGGAAGATTTGCATGTGTGCATACAGTACCTACAAAGCCTTGTATTACTGGCAGACATTGAGGTGTAGCACCAAGGGTGTGATATGATCCTTGTAACTAGCTCCAGCAACGGGTGCAGCTTTTTGGGAAGCTTACATTTCTGAGCATTTTCCAAAGGCAGTCCCACATAAAGTACATTGCAATAATCCAAAGGGGGTATAACTAAAGCATGGTTCATCAAGGCATGATGATATCTGAATCAGAAGCTAGTGTGCTAATTTTTAATTGTGCAGATGTACTCCTGGCCACCACAGAAATCTGGGTATCTGGGTTCTGGACTGAATCCAGGGATATGCACAGTGCAAACATACCATATTTTCTGGCGTATAAGACTACTTTTAAACCTGCAAAATCTGGGGTTAAAGTGTGGGGCTGTCTTATACACCGGGTATAAGGAGGATCATGATAGGTTTGCCTTAGTGTCATCATCAGTTGGAAATGACTTGAAGGTGCACAGCAACAACAACAACAGTTTTGGAAGTCATACTCTTCCCAAACTCTATATTTTAACTGGAAAGGTGGGGGGTCGTCTTATACGCCCAGTTGTCTTATACGCCGGAAAATACGGGTACATCTTTTTGGGAGAGTGGGTGGGTGGGTGTAATCTCATCTAGCATAAAATGAAACCGTATTCTCTGATCTGACTAAAAGCACCTCTGTGTTTCCTGCACTAAACTTTCATTTGTTTGTTCTCATCCAGCCTGTTACTGACATCAAACATCAGTTTAGAAATGAAGCAGCTTCCTCAGATTTAGCGGAGCAAGAGAAATGGAATAGCGAGCATACTGGTGGCACCAGATCATAAAACCTCAAACGGGCTTTACCACAAGTATGCATTTCGTAACAAAGGGAACAAGACAAGAGGGAACTCTGAAGTACTTTATAGGCCATTGACCAAGGAACTTAACAGGAACCTGAGCTTGCCTCTCTGGGAACAAGAGGAGCCACTATAAAACTGCCTTTATGGGTGCACTCACACTATACAACTAAATCACTATTGTTCCACTGTAACTGCTATAATCCCATACTATAGAATCCTGGAATTTGCAGTTTAGGGAAAGGTATTCAGAATTTTCTGCCAGAGCACTTCTTCCTTACTAAACTATAAATCCTGGGATTCCATAGGATGTCACCATGGCAATTAAAGTGGAATGAAAATGCATTAATTGGTAGAGTGAATGGGACCCAAGTCCCATCCCAGTGAGATGTCCCAGAAAGATACCATGATTGACAATGTCAAAAGGTGCTGAAAAGGTCCAGGAAAAGCAAGAGAGGTTTAGGGCCTTTGCAGACTGCCAGAAATAGTGCACATTAAATTGAGGCACTGCCCTGGCTCAGTGCTAGGGAGTCATGGGAATTGCATTTTTTTCTGAGACATTGAGCCTTCTCTGTCAGAGAGCTCTGGTGCCACAATAAATTACAGTTCCCATGATTCCCTAGCACTGAGCCAGGGCAGTGCCTCAATTTAATGTGCACTATTTCTGGCAGTCTGCAAAGGCCCTTAGTCTGCCTGCCTTTTAGTTTATATCATTCACCAACACAACCAAAGCTATCCCTATCCCCTTACCAAATTTGAAACAGAATTGAAACATATCTGGATAAGTCAGTTCATCCAGTAACTGCTGGAACTGATACCAAGGTTATCTTGATCCATTTCAATCTGATTTCAGGTTCATTTTCCCATTGGAGAAATCAACTAGGACATCAGTAGCGCTAACTGCTGAAGTAACAGGAACATCACCAACAACTGTCAAGAAACCATCTGCATCCATTAGCCTCAGTAGATTATCTTAACTGACACCCACTTCACCCCTACAGAGGTCCAGATCCCAGTGAGTCTGCACTCTACAATTGCTGATGTGTCCATGAGTATGCAAATTTCCTCCACTGCAAAGTCATCCCATCCAACACCAAAACCCATGCCAGAGTCTGCCCTGCTGTATGAGTGAGGCCAGATACCACTTGGGATAGTCCCATGATTGTCATGGAGGACATGAAGCCCTGTCCCACTCCTGAAAGGTAGCCATACTATGAATGTTGTAATCTGCCAGCCCAACAAGCTGAGAGGATTCCAGCACCACCTTGAAAACCATCCTAGCTCATTGATGGAAAGGACAGCATACCAACAGAATTGCTATTCTGTTCCCAGCTGCCCATCTTCAGATTCACACAAACTCAGCAACCTGTAAGATAGGACAGCAGCCCAGCAAGAAGAAATTATGACAATCCACTGCAGCTATTTCCCTCACACCCTTCTGGTCTCCTTTGCTGCTGCACAGAGAAACTGAGCAAAGATGAGAAAGACTGATACCAGCAGCTTCATCCATACAGTTATCTCTGATGCAATCCAGGTCAGCATACCAGAATGAAGTCCTGAATAGCTTCTGTTTTCCCATTCACTGTCCTGGAATTCAGCAGCAGCAGCATTTGCCTGTCATCAAGGTTGTCCAGGCCACTTGAACTTGAGAACAGTTGGGATTCAACATTTTGTTGTGTTACCTCTTTCATAATGATACAGTCCCCGCCCTGCTGCTCCAATATTTCACTCTACTCTCTATAGTTTTAATGGCCAGTCTCAAATTCCCCTCATCTCATCCTCCTCCCCAGCTCTTTGAAAAATATGTCCTTCCTTTATTGAACAAGTCATACCTTCACTTCACAGAAAACAAATATGATAATTGCTGTAAGGTTTGAACTCTAAAAATAAGTGGAGAATATTGTCTAGATTGTTTTAAAAAATGAAAAGGCAACTATAATTTCATCACAGGATATCCATACAAAAAGGAAGAAAAACATGCTCAGTTTGGGCTGGATCATGCCCTTGCTTTCTTTGTCCCTTGGGCTAAAATGTCACTAAAATATGCTGCTTCCATGCAATGAATGGGCATGTAACCTTTCTTCAGGGGTTAGAGGTTTGCAGTACACAGAATTCATTAGAAAACAACAACAAAGAAGTAGATTAATTTAAAAGGGTAAATGTATTAACCATGTTTAAATGGAAAAGAAAACCTTTCACACACAAATGGCCTGCGGGTGTTATGGGGTATAGTAGATGCTTGCAACAACAAGAAATTCTATTTTTTTAAAAAATCTTCAGTTTGTAAAAGACTGTTCAAGTGCACCTTAACAGTTACAACGAGGGAGCCTATTGCCTTTAAAACAGTCACCAAAATGCACTTAAAATGCCTTTGTGAAAGTTAGTCCTTGAAATGGCACATGCATTAGGGAAGAGTGTATTCTTTTATGTCCAGTGTTACAATGGAGATTAGCCAAAAGGTGTCCAATCTAAAGTGGAGTGGGTGCTGTAACTGGAATGAAGATAGATATAGATATAGATATATAGATACATTCCCAAATTGCATGCCTTATGGATTTTGTTGAATGTGAAATTTTCCTAAAGAAAAAAAATGCTAGCTAGGAGATGGGTCATGGGACATCTGATTAACAATTGTGCCCTACTTGCACAATAAGACTATTGCCTGAAAAGGCCTTTATGCTTAATTAGATAAGGCATTTCTGCCCAATGAGCTTTGCATTTTGATTTGCAAAATGCATGAATATCCATCATCCTTGGAGGGAGCTGGATTTTCTTTGAAATACTAATCACAGCAGTAGATTGTAGAGGACTTTGTTATGGCTGAGAGCCCTTCTTACCATCTTCTGCTCAATAAGCTCTTTGTGCATTTTCCTCTTACCATCTTCTTGTTTAATTAGAAAACATCTTCTTTGCTTTTAAGATTTTTACAGTAATTACAGCCATTTATTCCAGCTGTGCATCCCTGCAGACTGCTGAGCGTCAGCCCACCCTGCATTCAGTACACACACAGATACCCTACATGATTACTGTGTTTGAGCCAAGAGGGGATCCTTAATTAGGGTTTTCCAGAAAGTTCTTACTTTTTCCTTTCTTTCCCATGTAGCTTGCCAATGAACTTTGATCCACAATAGCAAAATACCTTCTTATTTCTTCATTACACATTATTTCAGGGTTTCACAGTAGCTGCAGAAAAACACTCTATTCTGGCAAACTGTTAAGTATTGTTTATTCTCCATTCAGCATATAGAGAGGGATACTTAATAAGGTTATACAGAATTATTCTAACCAGTATTTCCTTTCAGACTTATTTCTATCCACATTATTGATGCTTTTGGCTGGCACTGAGAGCAGCTTCAAATGTGACATGGAGAGTTCTCTGTCTCCCATAAATGAATGGTAGGGGGTCAGCTGGTAGGAAGATTTCATAGACTTTATCATCTAAGGTACACATGCTGAGCAGCATCAATTGTCTGTAGCTTCTCATTTGTACAACATCTGTCAATCTATCAAAGTGAACTGTGTGATAAATCCAATGCTGACTAGTGATTACAGTGGAATTTCTTATCCTCACTGTACCCACTTCAGGCCAGCCAAAAACTAGTTATGGCATTTTTCAGCACTTCAGAGCTAATTTGGGATAGGCATGCCAGGGAGGCTGTAGTGGGCAGGGCAGATTGTCCTCCTACAGTTCTACTGTGTAGTCTTCCATTCCACCCACAGATGTCCATCTTTTGAATCCTGTGGTCTGTCTCATTCTTGGGTCTCTGCAAGCACACATGCACATAAATTACATGACAGTATTCTAGTAGTATACATGTTATTTATTATTGCCATCAATATGGTGGCTCTGTGAATGAGAGACTTCAAAGTGTCCTGGCCATTAGCTGCCATGGTCAGATCTTGCAAACTCAATGCAGCCATGCCTTCCTTGTTCAACTCAAACCACTTGTAATCCTATCTCCCTCTTTTCTACTGCCTTACACTTTACCAAGCATTATCATTTATTCCAGTAAGTCTTGTCATCGCCTGGTATGTCCAAAGTACAACAATGTCAGTTTAGTCATCTTTGCTTCAAATGAAAATTCAGGCTTGATTTGCTCTAAGATTTATTCATTTGTCATGTTACCCATAAAACTCTCCCCCAGCAACACCTTTCAAATGAATTTATTCTCTTCCTGTCAGATTTCTTCACTGTCCAGATTTCACAACCATACACAGAAATAAGAAATACTATAGCCTGGATGATTTTAATCTTGGTATTTAATAGTCTAAATGCACCAGATCCTGTCTGATCGTGGAAGCTAAACAAAGTCAGCTCTGGTTAGTACTTGGATGGAAAATTACCAATGTATACCAGGTGCTGTAGGCTAATTTTCAGAGGAAGGAACTGGCAAAACCATCTCCGAATGTTCCTTACCTAAGAAAACCCTACAAAATTCATGGGGCCACCATAGGTCAACAGGTGACTTGAAAGCACACACACACACATATTTAATAAGCCTTTTGCTTCCTGAACATAATTTGTCATTATCAGGAGGCAATCCTACCAAAATGCCAATATAGACAGATGAAGCAAGTTACCATGTTAATAACCATGTCATAAAACACAGGCTACCATCTCATTTTCTGCTTCAGTTCTTCATTTTTCTAATCTAGAACATCTTTACTAATCCAGGACCAGGATATTGTCTGTAGCAAGAGTTCAGAGTGCTTTTCCAGGTTGTCATGAGCATGATATTTTCATGTCACAACAGATGGTTTCCTAAGGTGGCATAACAGATATGTTACATCTCAATCCATGTGTATGCCTAGAAGGGCTGAATTTTCCACACCTTGTGAAAATACACAATGCATGTGCTGTTCTTTACTAATTTACAAGTACCATTCACATCCATTCCATTTCAAGTGATGGAAGATTACTTGTGTGTGAAACATATCCAGAAATCTGTCAAAACAGTTATTTTTGTATAACCATGAATTTTATGTTGCCTGCTTTCTGATGTGTCTCTTCCCTGCCTTTCTTCTGCCTATAGTCAACCCAGCAGATTTCTCATGTGTGGGGGACCATTTTAAAGATTTTGCCTTTGCAAGCAGATGCATTCGAACTCAGCAGAAACCTCTGTACATCAATAGTTTAAAGAGCTTTCTGCTATCTTTTCTCAGTCAGAATTAATTCTAAAGTTTTGTTGCATGCTTTCCCTCTGCCTTATGTGGTGGGGATTTCCAGGGGATGAAGATGCCGCCGCCTAGATTTAGATTCTTTTTGGAGGAGAGATCGCTGGAGACTTATGATATTCGTATTATTAGATTTATTTACAAAGATACAGGTAAAGCACTGATGGAGCCAAACAGCTTAAGATCTCCTACATTCCACAAATCTGCTGCTCCACAACTGATATCTCAACTCTAGAGAGATCACTCGCACATCAAAGTTTTCTTTTTATCCTGCAGCTAACTCTGTGCATCTCCTTTTATCTCATTATGCGTCTCTCTTGCCTCTGTTCCAAGCTGCAGTTTCACACAGACAGAGATACTGGGAGCAGAGGGAAGGAGGATCACTCTTACATTGCATACATTCCAGCTCCTGCTGCTAGCACCCACTAAAGAAACATTCCCCTGGTTGTCCTGAATCAATACTGTATGTGCAATTTCCTTAAAATGACAACATGTGCCTGGTTTGATACTTAAATAGAATATACTGTAGGATTCTCTTTGAGCAACTAACTCTATATTGTGAGGTCAAAGGCTTTCATGGCTGGCATCCATAGGTTTTTGTGGTTTTTTCAGGCTGTGAGGCCGTGTTCTAAAAGAATGTATTCCTGACATTTTGCCTGCATCTGTGGCTGACATCATCAGAGGAATACATTCTTCTAGAACACGGTCTCACAGCCCAAAAAACCCACAAAAACTTAACTCCATATTGCATGTACAGCACAAGTAAGAAAAGCAATGCACTGTGCTGGACATACCATCTTTCAGCCCCTGTAGCTTTTCTGCACATCTTGATTCTGCATCTGCCGCTGCTTAATTATCATTGTATGGCCTAATTTATGTTGAAAGATCTACCCATCTGAGCACAATTATTATTTATGTTCATTAACTCTTCTCTCTACCTGAAAACCTAAAGGTTAGTCTCTATCACCATTCAGAAACATGGCCCTTTTAAAAATACAACTCCCAGAATCCCCCAACAACTTTTTCAACCTCCAGTTCCATTGGACTCTAAGCCCTTTCTCTATTCTAAAAGAATATTTAAAATCATGTCCTTAAATTGGTTGGATCTAACCAAATGTGTTTGAAACCCCATATTACTATGCTGGATATGCACATCTCACTGGCCATTCAGAATAGATCTCATCACCTCCTGGCCTTTCAAGTTTCACCATTCCTATTTTAAAAAATAGAGAGCTAACCCACCAACCTATTATGTGATATTACTTCTTAACCTAGCATACAAACTCATTTATTTACTTGTATTTTATTTATCTCTTACCTTTCTCCCAGTATGAGAGATCCAAATCAGCTCACACTATAAATTGAACCAAAACATAGCTAAAATACAAAAGTTTAACAAACAGTTAAGTAAACGATCATATTGAAAATATTGTCTGCCATAGGAACTTATGCTATTGTAAACCAGTTTTCAATAGCCCAGTTTAGAATTGCAGTATTGTGTAATGGTTGGATTCCCAAAAGGGGAGTGCTGTTGTAGCTGCACCATTGAGACCTGGTGCACAAGTGGAACAACCAGTATGGCAATTGTGATGTGTAATGGTATGGCACTTTCAGGAACAGCCTTCCCTTGTGTAATGAAAACACAAAGAGGGGATGCCAGAGTCATGGCGCATTGCTAATCTGGAAGAGAGGGCACTGGGAAGTCATGAGTTCCCTGCATCCACACCTTTTGTGGTGACGCTTTGGGTGGCAGGAGCCCTCGTTGTGCAAATTGTGCAAAGGGGCACTTATTCAGTATCCTGACATGCTAGGAATCTTCACACTTCTCTAACATGGTTGTATATCATGTCAGCAACGTAACTCTGTCATTGTAAAGTTATGCATCATAGCCCACAATGCAGGATCTCAGCCATTATTATTATTCTAAAACCTAATGATGATGATGGAAATACCTTCTGGAAATAAAAATACCTTCATCAACAGCCACCTAAAAGCCAAAAGTTTGATTAAATAAAAAGGTATTTGCCAAGTGTCAGAAAGAGAAGAGAATGACTAGCAACCTAACTTTACAGGGCTCTTGTGAGCATAAAACAGAAGGAATTCTTAGGGTCCTAGGAAGAAGGAAGGGCAGGTTGTTTAAGTAACAATATACGGTACTTGGGAAATAGGACCTTTAAGACTTTATCATTAGTGGTGGCTGATGGTTTCCATGTCAATGGGGTGGTAAATACACTCTGGTATTTAGTGTGAAGTTTACAAGGGTTATCCAAGGTGCTGGATTCTATCTTCAGCGTAGACTTAGCACCCTGAATAGCACCTTTAATGTATGGACTTAAACCCTGAGTAAATCCAGTACCCCACTGCTGGGAGCCATCAGTCACCACTGTTTATTATAGCAGTGTGATGGTGGTGGAAAGGGAAAAGAGAGAGGAAGAATAAGTGCCTATTCAAATGTCTCTCTACACTACTCTTGTCATCATGTGTAAGTGAACTCTTAGACTCTATGCCATTGTAGCTTGTTCACACATAACCGGGAGGACTAAATGCCTCATGGGTTATAACAACTCATTGCCTAGGATATCATACTCCATTGTGTCTGTTTGAACACAGTGGGAAATGTAGTTAACCACTGAGGCTTACCTCGTAACTTCAGATACTGCCATAAAAAGGAATGAGTCCAAAATAATCTGGGATGACTTCTGCTGATCTTCATAAGTAAAAAGTTTCTATTAATTTTTCATTCATATTCTTTGTTGATGAACAAAAATTATCCCCAGTGGGTATTCTGTCTGTCCTGGACAGGCTGAAATGGGCAGATGTTATGGATGTACTCACACATATTAAATTACTTTCTGTGTTTTGTGATGCATAACATATGAGCAAACGTTTCTGTGATAATATTAATACTTAAATGGATTTCATCTCAAAACATGAAATAACTTTTTCATAGATTTTCTGCCTTCACAACCATAAATTTGGAGTGCAAGCTCCCCCCTCTAGTGTGTATCATAGTACCTACCTTTACTTCTACCCCTATATATTATTGTTTAAGCACCCATACTTCAATGCAAAATTTGCACAAGCAACATCATATAAGCAACGGAACAACTGAAGTGATGGATAAACATTCATGACATATACTGGGAAGATAGGCAAACAGTTTTAAATGTTAAAAATGCAAATATTTAATATTCTGATGGAGCGAGTGTAGTGGTTTGAGTTTTGGACGACAAGTCTGAAGACCAGGGTTCAAATCTCCATTCAGCCATGGAAACTCACTGAGTGACCTTGGAGAAGTTACACTCTCTCTCATCCTCAGAGGAAGGCAGAGGCAAACTGAACAAATCTGGCCAAGAAAACCCTGCAATTAGGTCGCTTTAGGGTTGCCATAGGTCACAAATGATTTGAAGGCACACAACAATAATGAAATATTTTGATAAGATATGCAGTTAAATATTCTGGGAGCATATGAAATCAATTAAAGTTTTGAAATGGTGTCTGGTGGCTCCAACATCAGCAGGGTCTATCTGGGGGATAGGGTTGAGCACCTTGGATAACAATTTTAAAGTCAAAGTAAAATCTGGGATAGATGCACCACCAGTGACATAGGAGGTCACCAGCTGCTGCTACATAATGGAGAATTTATTTCTCCAGCAGAAACCTCACCATACACTGGTAATGTTTGGAGGTCCTTCTTCAAATGCCCTCTCCCAGTATCTCAAATGTTGGCTGCAACTGAAAGGAGGGCCATCTTGGTAGTGGCACCTCGCATATAGAATACTCCTGCCTGCCTCCATCAGGCTTGCCTGGGGCTGGTTTGGGACATGACTTGCAAAGGGATCATGTGTCTTGTTGTGAACATGTTCAGATGGGATGGTCTTCAGGAGATGCCCTGTCGAGTATGCCACAACCCACAAATGGTATGATGGTTATGTGGGAAAGGCTTTCTTCTGTATTGCTCCCTCATTATGGAATACAAACTCCCCTCTGAGATAAAGACCATTTCCCACTTCCTTTGCTTTTAGGAAGATTGTGAAGACTCATCTCTTCAAACTAGCCTTTTAAAAAAATGGTATCGTTTTAATAGTTTTAATTATTGTGATGGCTTAAATGGTTTTATTGTCTTATTTGATTTTAAATCATTTTTATTTGTTTTTAGTTATCTTTGTTAGCTGCCTTGAGCATGATTTTTTATTGGAAAAGCAGGACAGAAATGTAACAAAATCAAAATAAATGTTTTTTTCACCACCAAGTAAAGACCATTTTTATTCTCTTAGGCGTAATCTGTGGTGGAACTGTTTTAAGTGCTGCTGTTATATTATTATTATTATTATTATTATTATTATTATTATTATTATTTATTGTGTAGTAAACCTAAGCTTCAGTATCTGTACCAGTATGTAGAACCCAATGTTTCAACATATGGAAATGTTGTTTTCCAAATAATACATTTAAATTAAAAGGGGGCTAATCACAATAGATACACTTCCCAGGGAGCCTTTGGTGGTGGAACAAATTGTTTATTCGTGCTTTGAAACTTTCCAGGCCACAAATGCATCTCTTTCTCTGTGTGCTTTTCCTAAAACAGATGTATCATCCTCTGATCTGCCATTAATTTGCTGTGATGTCTCCTTCTCCAATGGGTGTCTACACACTTTGATTAAATATCACTTCCTCCCACTGATCCTAGAAACCTGATTCACGGCACCATGCAGGGTTTGACATGAACCTGCAGTTAATTATCTGCACTTGCTAAAAATAATTGGGCAACCTAAAGTTCTAATCATCATAATTGCATCCTAATGAATTTACGTGTCAACTTGTTATGTGTCACTTCAGCTTCAACAATAAATATCAAATACATTTTTTCCATTCAGAGTCTATGTTAAAGGACCATATTTTCCTGACACTATTTTTTTTAAAAAAATGGCTAGTCTTGGAGCAGGAAGCTGTCCGTCAAGGATGGAATTTAGATGGAAATTAAAACAATAATTCTAGTTGCTTTGATCGACTTTAGTGAGTTGCATTGCATCATCATGTTGCTGGTGTAATATATTTTGGATGTCTGGAGATTTTTAAAACTGAAATTGACAGATGGTTGGGACACTCATATTACAGATTTTTTCCAAATATGATATTCAGTCACATGTGAAAAAGCTTGCATTTTACCTGATTATAGATGGATTCACATGCTACTGTTTTTTGTCTCACTTTAAAGTTAAATTTTAAGACAATATTAGTGGCAAAGGTCATGTGGAACCAAAGGAACTGCACTGCCTGACTTTTTTTTTTAAAAGAAACTGTTAACTGTCAAATTATACAATTTACACAGAGTATGCATTGTTTGCTGAAGGCATAGGGACAACTGTGATAGTCAGACAGCAGTTACAATTTATTATTAGAAAATGGACAATTTGAAATAACACAACACACACTGCAAAGGCTTACAGCAGTGAATGTGATTGTCTAGTGAAGTTTGAGATAGGGCCTTTACAGACTGCCAGAAATAATGCAACCACTTTAACTGCCCTGGCTCAGTCCTGGGAATCATGGGAACTGTAGTTTTTTTCTGAGACATTGAGCCTTCTCTGTCAGAGAGCTCTGGTGCCACTATAAACTACAGTTCCCATGATTCCCTAGCACTGAGCCAGAGCAGTTAAAGTGGACTCAAGTTGCATTATTTCTGACAGTCTGTAAAGGTCCATAGTTTCCCTGTTGCTTTTGGGAGCAACAAATCCAAGAAGCCATGATAGTTGGAGAATTCTGAGAATTCGTGCAAAAAAGTAGCTTTCACAAAGTTTGCATACTATTGTATTTTATTACATTTGTCTCTAAACAGTTGGGTTACATATAGATATTTGGGGGTCATCAAATTATGAATGATTTTCATCAGGCTGCTGTGATGTCTGAACTCCAACTTTGGGGCAATAACTCCCCAAATTCCTGGAGTCTTCAGGAACTGTAGCTAAGGGATTCTGGGGTTTGAGATCTAAAATTTAACCTTTCTAGGCTCTGTTCTTTCCAAGTTCCTAGTCGTCCAAAGATTGAGTTGTGTGCTTGGGCTGTAAGCAAAATCCTAAAACTGGCCAAACTTGGGAATTGTAGATTAAAAACTGAGTTTTTCAAGCTCTCTTCTTCTATAGATTTCAATTCAGAGAGCAATTCAATTACTCTGGCTGTAACAAAGTTCCAAAATCTGGCAAAACTCCATTCCTTGGGAATGCAAGCCATCCTGGCCATTACTTTTCTCCAACAAGATAGCACTAATTGTTTTCTAGTCCTATCATAGATAGCTATTCATTTATTTATTACTATATGCCATGACTGTATCTAATGAGCTTGTCTAAGCACACACATAAAGGCTTTAAATAAATAAATAAGCAGCTTGTTAACAGTGTCAAGTTAAATGGGCTCCAGAATTTAAAGTGCTCTGTCTCATTGTGATTATCTCTTTCCTTTTCTCCAGAATGAACGAAGAGACAAGCCTTAAAACTCTATACAAACGGAACAGAGCATACAACAGGCAGTCAAGGGACTCCCAAGAATGTGACTATGGGCCTTTGCAGACTGCTAGAAATAGTGCAAATTGAGTCCATTTTAACTGTCCTGGCTCAGTGCTAGGGAATCATGGGAATTGTATTTTTTTCTGAGACATTGAACTTTCTCTGTCAGAGAGTTCAGGTGCCACAATAAACTACAGTTCCTATGATTCCCTAGCACTGAGTCAAGGCAGTTAAAGTGGACTCAATTTGCATTATTTCTGGCAGTCTGCAAAGGCCCAAAGTTATTTATCATTGTACTGAATTTGCAGGCTTAAAGGAAGAAGTCCCGTTATTATTTTGAAAATCATTTCTTTGATAATATTTTGTCACATTGTCTGAGCTTTTTAGCATATCCTTATAGTTTTTATCTCTAGAGAGGTATGTAGATAATATCTTAAGGGATGGGTTAGGTGGAGATCATAATTCATTTCCCCATATTGTGAAGTGATACAAAGTAAGTGATCATACATGAGTGTTTATTTAAAGATTTATATACCATCATCTTGGTAAAAATCTCATTTGTTGTTATGTGTCTACAAGTCATTTCCAACTTACAGCAACCCTAAGGTGAACCTATCATGGGTTTACATGGCCAAGCCAGGATTCAAACCCTGGTCTCCAGAGTTTGTGTCCAATGATCAAAGCATGCTGGCTCACCAGATCTCATAGTAGCGTACAATAAAATCAAACTGACTAATTTAAACAATGTACATAATAAAAATGATTTTCAACATGCCAGACACATTGAGAAAATTGATTTAAATGTTTGAATAGTTTAAAACAATTCAAAACCATGCACACACATGAAATTATATAAAATCAGTTAGACTTCTAAGGCTTTAGTAAACCAACCTGCTTTCCCTTGGTACTGTAATGATAGCAACAGTGTTATAAATTGGGTCTCTGAGGGAAGGGTATTCCAGAATTGGGTTGCCATCACAGAGAAGGTATTCTGTGTCTTCTCCCAGCATATTGCCCAGACAGTGGAGAGCCTCTCTAGCAGACCTCAGCCCTTGTACAAATGTATAGAGGGAATCCAGACAAAAGGACCAAAATCAGGAATTGGTCTCACTGGGCATTTGTTGAGGATTCAAGCTCCATAAGGGATCCATGTCCAAACTCTAGAGTCCTCTGGCTTTACTGTTTCTGCCAGTCAGCTTTACTTTCTATGGACGTTTTCACACGGGGCAAAAAAGGGAGTCATTCCTACCTCCATCCGGCCCCACTCCGGCTCTGTGCAGGAAAAGTTCACATGACATCGCAGCAAGCCCCTCCTCATCCTTCGCTATCCCTGCGCCATCCCTGCCTCACTCCGGGGTCTTGCTGCGCATGTTCACACGACGTCGCAGCAAGCCCCGCCCCATCTTGCGCAATCCCTGCGCCATCCCTGCCGCTAGCCGGCTTTAGCACCATCTTTTTAATTCCTTTTTTAAAAAGGAATTACAGGCGCTTCTGCCGGAGGCAATCAGGAGTCATTCCGGCGGCTGCTGTTTTCGCCGCCGGAATGACTCCTGATGGCTTCCAGGGGGCTTCCAGGCGGCTTTAGAGCCGCCTGTGTGAAAACGTCCTAAGGAGGTGAGCAGTGAGAAGGACAATGAGAAAAAGCAGCTGCCTGTATATACCCTCTGAGCTGAGTGGAGTGGACTTAAAGGGAGAGGATGAGGGAATAGGCAATGGCTACAACAGTGAGAATGAGCTGGGACTACTCTGGGAGAGAAGACAACAAGGACACTTTGCCCAAAAGCTTCTGATCACTGAAAGAAATGCAGAAAGGACAGAAGACTAGGAGAAAAAACGGGCTCAGAATAATGCTGCCTTTGTTAGCAGTATCCCCATTTTATGTTCTTGTACATTTAGATCAAATTCTGCTGGAAGTGTATGCCAGCTTAAAAAATACTCAGGGAAGAGATGAAGAGATGAATAAAATATTAGATGTTCTAAAATAAATTTTCATTTTCACTTCACTTGAAAACAATAAATGCAATAAATGATTGATAATCTACACACCCCCATTACAGAAACCACTGTTCACAAAAGTGTACTTAGAATTCTCAAAAACTTTATGTTAAAAAGTAATTCTAAAGTGCCAATAAATTCATTTCTAAGGATGGCAAATCCTTCCCACCCCCTATTTACATTCATGTAGCTGCTCTGTTACTGAGGAAACCCTTTATATTTTCAGAAGCCTTTAGAACATATTTTTGAATTCCATTGAGAAGTTGATCCAAAAGAATAGCTTAAAATGATGTCTTTTATGTGAGCCCATCATCTCAAGGACATCCAAAAGTACAATGATCACAGACCTATGAAGTTACATCCATAGGGGAGGAAGATATACATTCAACCAGAGAGTCACTTTCTGTTTCCTGCTGCAGCATTTCAAAGTAACAAACAATACAGTTTTGAAATGGAATAGATATCATTAAAATGCTGCTTCAAATTAACCATGGTGAGTTGTATTCTAGTTATCATGTGAGCTAAGAAAAGCAGTTAACTTGTTGAGTCTGATTTTGCCATTAAAGGCACATACCAAGCAACAGGCACATTATGCTTAACAAGCACCACACATAATGCTCCAAATAATGCTTCCCCAATGGAAGCAGTTTATGCATTCAGTATTTAGTCATTAAATGTTGAATGACCAATGATACACATGTGTACAAAACAGTTTTGAAAAGTAGTTGCTCCAGGAAACTCTTGAAGGGATAAGGCCAATCAACATGGAAAGGAATCTTATTCTGTTACTTAACACTGATGCATCTCTGTGATGGCTGAAGTCCATGTAAGCCAGGGGTAGGCAACCTTTCCCCTTTAAGGGCCGAGGGACTTCAGCTCCCAGAATCCCAGGAGCTATTGGCCAACATGGGACAAATGGCCAACATGGCTGAGGCTTCTGGGAGCTGAAGTCCCTCGGCCCTTAAAGGGGAAAGGTTGCCTACCCCTGATGTAAGCCATATCTGTGGCATCTTTAAAGGAGCTATCCAAGGTACTAAAAATACTTTGGGGGTCGCATTCAGCATCTTGGATTAAAACATGATCCAAATTCATCATCTCACTGACACCAGAATTGCCAGCCCCCGCTGTTCATGATGTCTCCAAATACCAGTTGCTAAAGAATATGATTGGTAGGGTGCTCTTGAGTTCATGTCCTGCTTGTGGACCTTCCATAGGCATCTTGTTGTGGGAACAGAATTGTCTTTGATCTGATCCAGCATAACTCTCCTTCTGTTCTTATGAGAGCTTCAGCTAGCCAGTTAAGCATGGCTTGCTATTTGTCCATTTTTCTTCTCCATCACAACCATCTATAATCAAGCTTTCACAACATCAGTAACAACAAGCTCATCCCAGAGCTGGTTGCAGAAGTAGAGTGGATAGTCATTTGAATTTTGTATCATGTGATACATCCATATTTGTGCATGAAACCCATAGGGATTGCTCATAGTTCAGCAGATGTGAATTCAAAACGTACATACAGACAAAGCTACATTTGATTTTTTTTCACAATTTCAAGCAAATCTGGGGCTAGGTGGATCAAGTATGAAGGAACAAGAGTTCAGAAAGGAAGTACAAGTGATCCGTTGGCAGTCCATCAGCAGAGCTGTTTTATTCATAGTCTACGGACAAGCAGAGTTGTGGTATTGACACAAAGGGTTTAGAAAGAAAATTTTGAAATTGAGGATCTGTGAAACTCAGAAGTCATGGACTTTAGTTAGCACTGAATTACATGTGTGGTCTTTATATTTTTAAATTTTTATTTATAAATATATGAGGCACATCTTAGCCACACAGTGAGTCACAACTGAAAATTTTAAAACAACAGACAGCTGAGTTAGGCACTAAAGGTGGTGGTGGAATCTTAACAAGAGAATATAGATGGAGCTGATAGATTTGGCATACAAAACTGCCATGAGAAATAAAAAAGATTAGAACTCACCAAATATTTGAATGCAAGACTCTAGTGTTCTCCATGTGCCAAAGTATGACCTCCTTATAAGGCTGAATGAGTTCAGAGACAAATTCATTGAATTTCAGTATGTGATGTTGTTACATACAGACTTGTAATTGTTTTAATGGAGTTGAAGATAGAGCTGCTGCAAATATCCTTTTGAAGGAATGGCTACAATTTGAATATTACTGACCATTCAGTCAGAATGATTGATACTACCCTGCTATTCTTTTTGCCTGACTGGATTGGCTGGCCGCCATTAAACACAGTTTATTGTTGCTTGTTTTCATGTTTTCCACCAAAAGGCCACCTACAGCTTCTATGAAAAATTTTGCATGTTCATTAACCTCATTAAATCCAAAAAGATTAATCAGCTCAGCTATGCCTCAACGAAAGAGCTTTTAGGCAACATCTAAGGCCCGTAGTTATGTAGTTTAGAAAGTGATTTTCTAATGCCTAAACTTCAAAGGATTTTTTGAAATCTACAATATAAGGGAGACAGCCCAATGCTAATCCAGTGGAGTGCTGCTTAATGGTCTGTCTAATTTTTGTCTTGATGGATCTTTAATAAGCTACTCAGCTTGAAGGCTGCCTTCATATAAACACTGCATTGGTTCAGAATTACCTCCAGGCACTGCATTCTCATACACCATTCCACTCAATCTCCCTCTCCATATGGAAGTCATCATTTTCAAGGATGGCTTCATACTGCTATAGTGGAGAGCAGGGGTGAGAGCTCTGAAATGTTTAAATATTTTTTCAGAGGGTAGTTATCCTCTGCACCTTGAAGGATCATGATATCACTGAAAGAAGCAGCTGGACCCATGTTGCAGCATGAAAACCTTTACATAAGGTTTCGTGTTAATAACTTCAGACCACCTTAAACAATCCACCTTAATAAAATTACTCCACCCTGACACACTTGTCAGACCCAAAGCTGTACAGGCTTTTAACCAGCTTGGTCTTTTTATTCTAACCAATGCTGACTGATCAAAGGCAAAAACTGGAGAAAAGGAAATGTGCATGATTTTTATTTTTGTTCCAAGTTGGGATCCTTAGGTGGGAGTGATCATGTTCTCCTGGAGTTTCTTATACAATGGAAAGGAGAAGCTAGGCATCTAGACTTTAGGAGAGCTGATTTCAATAAACTTAGGTAAACACTGGGAGTGATCCCATGGTCAGGAACACTAAAGGAGAAGGGAGTTCAGCACACGTAGGGGTAAAATCAGGAAAGCTAAAGCACAAAATGGGCTCAGGCTTGCTAGAGGGGTTAAGAACAATAAAAAGGGTTTTTTTGGTATGTCCATAGCAGAAGAAAGAAGAAGGAAATGGTAGGGCCACTGCGCAGAGAAGATGGAGAAATTCTAACAGGGTCAGAGAAAAGGTAGAAATATTCAACACCTTCTACACCTCAGTGTTCTCACAAAAGGAAAAGGGTGTTCAACCTGAGGAAAATGGA
>CM034706.1:226080166-226092442 GCA_020142125.1 Phrynosoma platyrhinos
TTTTTTTTTGCAAACTAGATAGAGCTGTTATAGCAAAACAATGGATACATGTTGGAGGTGGAGTAAATGCTTCCATTTTGATGACACAGAAAAGATGCAATTTATATGTATTGGTGGATGCATAGAACCAGCTAGTTAGGGGTAATAATGTGATAAGTACGGCAATTCAGATAGCTGCTTGATAACACACATAATTTGGTCCTTTTATGAGTTTCTACCTTGAAATTCAGGGGCCACCATAAGTTGACAGGTGACTTGAAGGCACATGCACGCACATCTTTATAATATAGGCAATGACAGAAGATGTGTTATGAAACTGGTCACCTAAGAAGCTAGGTATGAGCAACCAGGAAAGATAAGGACAGATTCCTGCTTCTATTGGTGTTTTTCTTATTGAAAATTTTCAGAGCCTAGATGCTCTGATGATTCTATAGTACTCTCTATAATAACATGCCACTGAGAGTGAAAGAAATATAGGACATGAAATTGTTTACAGAGGACCAAACCCTGGATGCAGCATTACCCTGCCACAAACATATGCATCAATTTCTCAAGCAGGCAGATTTTTGCTATCACTGATTATCTGTAAAAGTATATATATTTTTTAAACAAGCTAAACTCTCTCTTTCTTGGGTATTACACTTACAGAAATTGACATCTACATCTATCAAAAGAGGAAAGAGAGCTTCGTTTCCACTCCAGCGCTCTGTTCTTTCCAGTGGAGAATCCTCACAGCTAATACAGGAGAGATAGAATGGTATCTGTAAATGAAGTTGGAATCAATCTTAGTTGTTCTCTCCTGCCACCACCCCGCCACCACCCCCCGCTTTTTTAAAAGCTTCAGCTTTCTAAGGCAAATTAATTCTGACATCTTAATTATAAGCACAGTAGAAAGGCTGGTGCTAGATTCATAAGTATTGAAGATTATCATTATATTGTTATTATTTTCTAATGACTGCAAGTGACTCTCACTTAGAATAATTTACAAACAGCAACAGCAACAACAACAATGCTATGGAAACATACATTATATTCTGTTTGCTCAAAAGAATCCCTTTGCTATGATTCTGATAACATATAACAGGCACCACAATACTGCTTTGACATTATGCATTACATTAAAGGCATGAGACATATTTTTGTTGTGGCAGCAGTCTAGAAAATATCTGTCAAGTGCTTGCTTATTTTTGTAAATTGTAAAATTGTAAATAGGGCATATTTTTGAGAACCAAATTAACCAGGCAGCTATAACTGCAGTACAACTTTTCAGTTGATACAGAAAGGTCTTAGCATCTACATGAAGGCAGTTTCTGTGTGCCACGATCCTAGGCACACAGTCCATTCTTTTGCCAAATAAGTGGGTAATGTTGCTGGTGATAAGTATGATGTGAAAGACACAGGTGAATTGTTGTTGTTGTTGGAGGCTCTAGTTACTGTTTAACACCTAGCAGGTTATTTTAATGGATAAGAACAGCAATGGCAACAATTTCCCCGGTAAAAAACACAAGAGGCCATATTGTACCACAGATGGCTTGTGAGGACACCAGATGTAGCTCCTACCCTGAACATATGTAAGCACTAAGCAACAGACAGTGATGGAATATGATTCAGGACACCCTGGCTTGGTGCCAGATTAGTTTTTTATTCAGAAGAGATCCATAAGGCATCAATGATTAAGTCAGACAAGATTGACTGAACTCCAATTGATTTCATTGGATTTACTCTAATTCTAGCTGAGTCTGAAACCCAAAATATGTCCAAAGGCAATGCTGGCCAAATGTTTCTCTTTGTAATGCTATTTCATAGAGGTCCATAGTCAAAGGACATGCAGCAGATTAATCAAAGTCGAATATGAATATCTGTGACAAAAAACACAGAAAGGTACTACAATTCTGCTGTGATTATTTGATCCTCCCTGCTTGCCCACAAGGAAAACATCTTCTAGAAGATATGCTATTTAGCAAATGAAGCAAGGGAATGTATGCAGTTATTGGCAAAAAGAGAAGGCAGAGATGAAAAAGTAAATAGAAGGTAAGGACAGTTGCAGTTACAATGAAATGGGGATAACAATACAGTAAACTGCATGATGAGATTCATAAAAAAAAAACCTTTGTGTTAAGAGTCAGCAATCATTGCATGTCTATACTCAGTTTGTGTGTAACTTTATAGGAGTACAGCATATATTTATAGTGACTTTCTGTTTGTATTTTTTCTCACAACTTCTCTCTTCCTGCATCATTCTAACCTGCAGACATTTTCCTCTTCTCTCTCTCTCTCTCTCCTCCACTGTACCATCTGTTCAATCATGAATGAGTAATTTTGTAAGTAAAGCTACTTTTATATGTTTGCAAAGAAGGCTAACCTTGGGCCTTTGCAGACTGCCAGAAATAGTACACATTAAATTGAGGCACTGCCCTGGCTCAGTGCTAGGGAATCATGGGAACTGTAATTTATTGTGGCACCAGAGCTCTCTGACAGAGAAGGCTCAATGTCCCAGAAAAAAATACAATTCCCATGACTCCCTAGCACTGAGCCTGGGCAGTGCCTCAATTTAATGTGCACTATTTTTGGCAGTCTGCAAAGGCCCCTTGTTACTTTTCTCTGCTCTCATGAGTAGATGCTTGTGGGGCTGGTTTTATTCAGCTTCTGTTTTGTCGATTTCAGTACTTGCTTGAGAGATCCACTATTATCTCTTGCTTTTCCAAACACTATAGAAAAGGATCTTGCAGCACCTTTTAGACTAACTAGGGCTGTACAGGCCAGCACTTTAGGCCAGCCTGGGGATGAAGTGGGGGCATGGCGACCACACACCGGCCACCCCAACTCTGTTCCAATGCCATTGTCATGCCGCCTACCTGACTAGATGGTGGACAGCAAAAGGGCATGTCTTTGGTGCAGCATTTAGATAGGCTGCACCAAAGAAACGCCAAATAGCTGCCACCACAACAACAAGAGCAGCTTTTTGCCACTCTAAAAAGGAGTGTCATTTTGCTGGTTCTTTTTAGAGTGGCAAAACATTGGATTGGGGCTGCGGCATGCAGTTGCTGTATCCCTGATCCAGCGAGCAAAGGGGCAGCTTGCCACCGCCCCTTTTGGGTGGTCTGTTCAGCCCCTTAAAGACAGAGTTTGGTAACTTTTGTAGATTTGAGCCTAATTCGTCATCTGGAGCAACGGTATTCCCTGTTGACAAGGTTATCAAGTCATGTCTGACCATAGGGGGCGGTGCTCATCTCAGTTACTAAGCTGAAGAGCCAGCATTGTCAGAGACTGCTCTGTGATCATGTGGCCAGCAAGACTGCACAGTACACTTTTTACCTTCCCACCGAAGTGGTACCTATTTATCTACTTGCATTTGCATGCTTTTGAACTGCTAGGTTGGCAGAGGCTGGGACTAGTGATGGGAGCTCACCCCATCACGCAGCACCTGGCCTCAAATTGCCAACCTGTTGATCTTGCAATCACAGAGTCAGCATCTTAACCACTTGAGCCACTGCATCCCTATTAGCAGTTGGCTATGCAGAAGTTGTCAGCCAAGAGGATGTCTAAATGTTTGAATGCTGACCAGAAACAAAATCAAGAGTATACTTCCAAGTTGATTTTGTAGTATTTTGAGAGATCTAGTGATTACTAGTAATCCAGTAGTTTTTTGGAATGATTCATCACTGTTGATGAAACATGGTTACATCAATTTGATCTGGAGACCAAACAGGAGTCCTGGCAGTGCTTGAGTTCTCCTTGGCCAAAAAAATTCAGTACTCAAAAGTCAGAGGGAAAGGTCATGGCAACAGTTTTTTGGCATATGGAAGGCACTTTGATGACTGACTATCTTCAGAAGAGCCAAACAATGCAGAATACAATGCAGAATGAAACTCTTCTAGAACATGGCCACACAGCCCGAAAAACCCACAAAAAACTATGGATGCCGGCTATGAAAGCCTATGACTTTACAATGCAGAATACTACTCTAACTTTCTGTGCTGATAAAAGGAGGCATTGAAGGGAAAACAGTGAGGGAAGCTGTGGAAAGTTGTTCAGTTTTTGCAGGTCAATGCACCTGTTCACAGAGATGGCAAGACAATGGATGTTTTGAAGAATTTGGGGTTTGAGTGCATAGACCATCCACCCTACTCACCAGGTCTTGCTCCATCTGACTATTTCCTGTCTCCAGACCTTAAAAAGAGTTTGAAAGAAAGGACATTTTCAAATCACTCAGAGGTGGAAGCAGCCAAAGAGCAGTATTTTAGGGACCAGATATCAGAATTTTTCTGGAATGGTTAACAAAACTTGAGAAATGATATGCCAAATCCATTGAACTTTGGTACGAATATGTGGAATAGCATATGTTTCATAACTCTTGGTCATTTTCTTTTTGGTCAGGCTGAGAACTTTTCAGCATCCTCTTGTAATATGGAGGACACCTACTGAAAGCAGGAGAGCCCCTCATTTACATATCTATGAAAGGTATAAGATCACAAGGCATTCTTTGTTTCTAGTCACAAAAAATGACAAAGATATATGTGCACTAAAACTATTGGGAATGTGAAGCTTGATATAGTAGGGCTCTACATCCACACACCAATTTCCTGTGCAACAACCAGATGTTATAAAGTCTTCCTCTTTCCCTTCTTCTGGGCTCCAGTACAGGAACCATGAAACTGACTGGTTAATCAACTTTTATTTCACAAGTTGTCCTTTATTTCTAGGTGCCATAACTATAATGAGTTTTGTGCAGTAAAACTATTGGAAATAGTCATAGCAGAGCTCTACATCCTCCCACCAATTTCCCATGCAACAGCCAGATGCCATCAAGTTTTCCACTTCACCTTCTGTTGGGATCTGGTTATAAGTAATATTTGATAACAATACATTTGGCTTAAAGAGTTTGATATCTGCCAAGTGCTTGTGTCAACCAGCCATTCGAATGCAGCCTTAAATATGCTTGACTGAAAAGTTATCAGGTAACAAAATAGACTCTCTTAATTTTTCTGCACTAATGAGCTCTTCACTATAATGTTGCACAGTAGAAATTCTGACAGTATTCTTGACAACAAGCAAAGCTTTCATTTCCTAATTATTCAATGGGCTGCACTGAGAAAACATTAATAATTTAATGCTTCTATGTTGAATTGTGCTAAAACAACCAGGAAATACTCCCAGGGGTTGTTTCCCAAGCTTTGCCTTAAGAACACATTCATTTTGGGCTTTCAGCATGTTTCTTGTAATAAAGGCTACATCCCAAGAAACAACCCACTCAGATATTTCTCTTTATTCTTGTGATAGTGAAATATTGCAAAGGCAACCTGAGTGCACTGAATATGTAGCCTTATTGTTGTTGTTAACTGCCCTCAGGTTGACTTTGACTCATGGCTATCCTGTGGATGAGACATCTCCAAGACCCCCTGCCTTCCACTGCTCTGTTTAAGTCTTGCAGATTCATGCCCGGGACTTGTCTTCATGCCCGGGACATAATTGATTCTAGTCATCTGGCATCTGGTCTTCCTCTCTTTCTACTACCCTCCACCTTTGCTAGTATTATTGGCTTTTCTAATGCCTTTTCATAATGTAGCCAAAGTACAACAGCTTCAACTGTATTATCTTGGCTTCTGGAGCTGTTTCAGGCTTTATCTTCTCAAGGATCCCTTTTTGTCTGTACACATTATCCTCAGCCTTCTTCTCCTGCACCACATCACAAATGAGTTGATCTTCTTTATATCTACTTTTTATATCTACTTTTTTCACTGTCCAGCTCTCACATCCATACATAGTGATAAGGGAATACCATGGCTTGGATGATTCTATCTTGAGTGCTCAATTGCATATATTTGCTTTTTACAATCTTGTTAATGCTTTTCATCATTGCCCTTCCCATTCCTAGTCTTCTTCTTATCTCTTGGCTGCAGTCTCCGTTCTGATCAATGTTTAATCCAAGGTATGAGAAATCTTTAACTATTTCTATTTCTTCATTGTCTAGGTTGAATTTATGTAAATCCTCCATGGTCATTATTTTTGTTTTCTTTATGTTCAGCAGTAAGACTGCCTTTGCATTTTCTTCTTTGACTTTCCTTACTAATTGTTCTAAGTCTATGATGTTTTCTGCTAGTAATATGATGTCATCTGCATATCTTAGATTTTTGTTGTTCTTTCCTCCTATCTTCACTCGTCTTTCTTCTAAATCTAAATTTGCTCTTCATATGATGTTTTCTGTGTACAAGTAGGGTGATAAAGTGCAGCCTTGTCTAATCTCCTTGCCAACTGAAACCCATCCTGTTTCTCCATATTCTGTTCTAGCAGTGGCCTCTTGTCCTGAGTACAGATTCTCATCAGAACTATGAAATGTAATGGGACTCTACATTGGATACAACTATCAAATGTAGGGGACTCTGGAATGAAAAGCATTCCATGGTTTTTCATAATCAATGCAGTCAAAGGCTTTGCTACATCTACAAAGCACATGCTGATTTTCTTTTGGAATTCCTCGATGCTCTCCATCATCCATCATTTTTTGCAATGTGGTCTCTAGTGCCTCTATCTTTCCTGAATCCTGCTTGCATCTCTGGGATTTCTCTTTCCATATGTGACTGGAGTCTGTGTTGTAGAATTCTAAGAATAATTTTGCTTGCATGGAAAGTTAACGCTATGGTACTATCATTCCTACAGTCTCTTGTGTCTCTTTTTATGTGGATGGGGACATATATTGAACATTTCCAGTCTGTTGGCCAGCATTTTGTTTTCCATCATTGTTGACATATTTTAGTTAACACCAGAACTGATTCTGTATGTATAGCAGTTCAATTGGAATATCATCTGCTCCTGGCATCTTCCCAGTTCCTCTTATTTCCCCTCACATTCTAGAATTTGGGGTTCATCTTCATTTTACAGACCTGAAAAGTAAATGAGGAGACTACACTAGTCATTACAATAACCACTTCTGGGCTAATTACTACCCATAAGTGTTCCATAGAGAACATTATGGGGAACCACTGGAATTCAATAAATAGTTAAGTAAATGAAATTGAGAACTGTCCAACCAAATCAGGGCTATGATATATAAAAAAGGTTACTTCTATAAACTGCTTAGTTTTTTGTTTTTTGTTTTAAAAAATGCCACCTGCAGGGGGAATCTGTTGGTTAAGAGTTGTTCGGGAATGGTCATTGAACTGGAAAATATTCCAGATTTTGCCCTGTAGATGGTAAGGCCTGACAACAAGGGTGTGTATCATGAAATGACTAAAGACTGAATTATTAGCCAGATTAACTAATGTGGATGAAATCAACAATGATTAATTTGGCATATTGCTCACTCAAATCAGCAGGAGTGGGGCATTCTTTACAGTATTAGGAGAAAAAAGCTATTGTCCACTGTCTTAGCAGAAAAAAGTACCAGCTGGATTGACCCATAGTAAGATCTTAATTGAAGATGGGCAGTAAGAGTAGGGCCATACATGGCTGAAAGTGCTTCCTGGGTAAAAAGCTGACTAGGTGGCCCTAGACTAGAGCTGTCTCATAGTCTTCTTCATTGCCGAATTCTAGTGGCTGCTCTTCCTGAGAAAGTAAACATATGTATGGGTGGTTGCACTGGGGAAGACTTGCATACCTTTGTTGTTTGTTGTTAACTGCCTTTGAGTTGACCTTGAGTCATAGCAACTCTGTGGATGAGACATCTCCAAGGCCCCCTATTCTCTCCAGCTCTGCTCAGTTCCTGCAAGCTGAGGCCCATGACCTCCATGATTGAGTCTATCCATTTGGCACACAGTCTTTCTCTTTTCCTACTGCCTTCTACCTTTCCTATCATTATTGTCTTGTCTAATGTCTAATGTGTCCTCATGATGCCAAGATTCATCTTGGCTTCCAGGGAGAGTTCAGGCTTGATCTGTTCTAGGACCCATTGGCTTATCTTTTTGGCCATCCACAGTATCCTCAGTACTCTTCTCCAACATATCACATCTCAAATGAGTTGATCTTCTTTCTTTCCACTTTCTTCACTGTCCAGTTCTCACATCCTTACATGGCTTGGACAATTCTGACTTTTGTCCTCAGTTGTATATCTTTACACTTTAGGATCTTGTGTAATTCTTTCATAGCTGCCCTTCTCATTCCTAGTGTTCTTCTGTTTTCTTGACTGCAGTCTCCATTCTGAAGAAAATTTGATCCAAGGTACCGGTATGGGAAATCTTTAAATATTTCAATTTCCTGGTTATTTAGGTTGAATTTATGTAAATGTAAATCCTCATTATTTTTGTTATCTCTGTGTTCAACAGTAAGCCTCCATTTGCACTTTCTTCTTTAATTTTTCCTTAGTAATTGTTCCAAGATGATGATGTCTTCCTACCTACCTACATGCAGATACAAACAAATTTTAACTGTGGAAAACTGGTATATCTAGGTTAAGAACCCATGCTCTATTCCCCTCAGTTCTGGACTACTATAAAGCATTCTACACAGAGTTACCCCTACAAATGATTGAGAAGATTCTTTTGGCTCCAATGCAGGAATCAAAATACTGCCCATAGTACTGAATCAAACTATACTTTACCAACTTTGCTTGTTATTAGTCTCTTAGCAGACAGTTTAAGTTTGAGTCTAAGTACACTGTAGAACTCTAAGGATTTCCCCCCCCCCATTTTAAAACAGCCCAACCAGATGTTACATGCAAATATCTGTTTTAAGACTCTATTCATTCCTCAATAGTGTAAAAACAATTTCAGCAAATGATCAGCAGCAAGATGCATGGGAAGGACCATTGTTTTCTGCATCACTAACTGTTTGGTTTTTTCATCTTCTCAATCCCTACATGGCATTTCTTCTGTCAAGGAATTTTTCTTTTCTTATTTTTAAAAGTGGCTGTTTTGTATAATATGGGTTTAACAGAACTGTTCAAACTTTTCTTGAGTGGTGAATCAACTTATAGGTAAATTGCATTTCTCAACAGACCACCAGAAATAATCCAGTGTGAGATCACTTTAACTGTCCTGGCTCAATGCTAGGAAATCATGGGAACTGTATTTTTTTTCTGAAACATTGAGCCTTCTCTGTCAGAGAGCTCTGGTGCCACAATAAACTACAGTTCCCATGATTCCTTAGCACTGAGCCAGGGCAGTTAAAGTGGTCTCAAACTAGCTTATTTCTGGCAGTCTGTATAGGCCCTAATCTGCTTGAGGCTATCAACAGGATCTGGGCATGGCAGAAAACAAGACTGGTGAATAGCAAAGGAACAAACCTTCTTCTAGTCCATAATTTCTTGTAAGTCTCCAGATGTTGTGAAGGAACAGTGGGAAGATTAATAAATGAATCAAAATATCATTGCAGCAAGAATCAATCCAATGCCTGCTGGTTCATAGAATGAAAAACCTCACCAGTGATAAATAAATTTTAAGTTTTAGTTTGGCAGTTCAGAACTAGGGTTCCTAAATGCAAAGGAGGGATAGGAAGTTACTTCTTGTAATTTCTATGAAAAAAGAATTTGTATCATGTCTTGTCATAGTGGTGCAGGGCTCAGGAAAGCCATACCTGATCCTAGAAAATTACATTTGAGAACTATAGTCCTCAAATTCTCCCAGGCAGCATGCTGGGAATTATTCTCCAAAAAGCAATTTTTCTAAGGTCTGAGTTATACCTCCCAAAAGATTACTGTTGCAACTTTTGTGTTTAAACCTTGTCCTGTATTGTAGTTGGTTGCCTAAAGGAGGAGTAGGGATCATGTAGCTCTACAGATGTTCTGAACTGCAAGTCCCATCAGCCTAGCCAGTATAGCCAACAGTGAGGAAGGCTGAGTATTTTAGTCCATGGAGAGCCATATGATTGCCACCCAAAACCAAAAGTGTCATCTCTGCCAGACAAGTTAAATACTTGAGAGGCAAAATTGGTTTGATTGCACACAGAAGTCTGTTAAGAAGCTTACAGGCCATGTTTTTTCTTGTGGTTGTTCAGAAAACAATGACAAGTATATTTTTCAAGTCTGCTTAATACAAAAGCTATTACCATTCTAATTCAAAATTCAAAAATCATTAACGTAATATAATGTTGCTGTTCTATTGCTATTCCTCTTGATATCAATTATCCTAGCTACACTGAAGGTATTGTTACATTATTACAGTGTTGTCATTGGCATTTATTTATTTCAGTTTTGCCCTAGATAGTAATTAAGTACTAAGAGCTGCATTTGTCTGCACGTTTGTAAATCTTCTAGTAAGTCTACAAATGTAAGTAATAGATAGAAAAGTAAAACAAATGCTATACATCATGCTGAGCTAGGAAATTATTTGTTTGGTGGTAAGTCTTCTAGAATATATGTGGGTAGAGTAATGATGGGGCAGGCAGGAAGAAAAGATTCTAAGGATGGTGAGAAGAAGGGGGCATTCTGTTAATAAAAGTACCAGCTTTCTTAGAGCTTTCTCTCAGCTCAATCTTTACAAAGTTGATATTTTTTATATTAGAAAACTTTTTAATTAAAATGATGAATTCAATCTAAAAGGCAATTCACAATGCAAACTGGGGTAGTTCATAATTACAAACTCATGAGATGGGTCTTCTCTTTTTCTATAAGAGAGGGTCTGAGTCCATCATTGTTTAAAGGATGTCCTCAGATGTGTTTATGTGATGTGGGAGGGCAATGAAGATCATCTGATTCAAGATCTGCATAGTAAATTAAAATAAACCACATTGCTTCAGATGAATTTGAGTCTTGTCATATCTTGTGTGTTTGCTTCTCTGAAAATGTTGAATTTAAACATGGTACAAAGATGATCTTTATCAGATGTCAATAGATAAGCCTCCTGCAAAATAACAGTGTAACCCTTAAATTTCTTCGATTTAGCAGTAACTTGTTTCTCTTATCAGAGGTTGTCAGATCTCTGACATTCCACATAGTAATGTTGATGCATGTACTAGATTATGAAGATCTTTAGCAAGTTGGGTGAAAGTCTGTCCATATACATTTTAGCATACAGCCTTATAATGAGACAAGTGAAGGAGAAATAGAGAAAGTGAGAAGGGAGGGAAGAGAAAAGAAAAATAAAAAGGAAAGAAAGAGAAATGGTCAGATTGGATTTATTTTTTTTAATGGTATACTGAGTTAATATGATACTCATCATATCTCATGTTCACACACAAGCACACACCACCTACCCAGTTAGATCTCTGGAAGGTTAGGAATCATCAGTTTATTAAAACCCATATTTAGCAATTAGAAGTATTAATATTTCCATGAACAGAACTCTTTGCGGCCAAATGATAAATATAAAGACCACATCAGGCCCCAAAGCTACACATTTTTTTCCATCCCTTTCCTAGATGGCTTTGTTGTTGTTATGTGCCTTAAGTTATTTCCAACTTATGATGATCCTAAGGTAAACCTATTACAGGATTTTCTTGGCAAGATTTGTTCAGAGTGGGTTTGCCTTTGCCTTCCCCTGAAGCTGAGAGAATGTGATTTGCCCAAGGTCACCCAGTAGATTTCCATGGCTAATGGGGATTCAACCCCTTTCATAGTCAAAGTAAAATGTGCAAACTACTACAGCATGCTGGCTGTCCTAGATGGCTTTAGGCAGGTTATTGGAAGTACCGACAGCAACCACATGAACCTACTTATTCTTTAAGAACAGTGGGAGAAGCTCTAATTTTTAGTCCATTTTATAGAATAGTTAGGTTGGTGAGCGCTAAAGATGGGGCCTTCTCAATAGTGGCTTCTGCTATATGTTAATTCCTCTCAAGATGTGAGAATTGGCTTTCAGTTTAAGGAATCTTTGTGGGTTACATACTGATTTCAGCCGAGTTCCTGTTGAAAAGCAACATAATGTAATGTTATTGTTGGCTTCAACTTATGGTGCCTCTATGAATTAACTTAATCATATCAAATAGCTTTGATGTGTTTTGTTATACTGCTATTTTATTCCTGGTTAAAAAACATTTATACTAAAATAATCATATCAAGGGTTGTATTTAAAGGCGTCCATGTAGTTAGCACTTGGATAGCAAATATAACAGGCGCACAGATCTTAGAATGGTCATTTTCATTCCCACTACAGCAAGGTGGAGTGTATTTTTCTTTAAATTACAGTAATTTTATTATTTTTAAATGTGCTTTTTCTACATCAGTAAGTTGACACATTCAAAATTTATGTTAATTAATCCATCTTCTTTATTTTATTTTGTTTTAGATTGTTGCAGTGATGTGTTGCTTCTTTTTGGCCACATGACAGTCTTGATTTACACAGAATAACTGTTGATTTTAAGAGGGTCGGCCCAGTATCCCACTTCAACTAAGGGTGCTCATAAGAC
>CM034706.1:226097279-226113073 GCA_020142125.1 Phrynosoma platyrhinos
TTGATTGCTTCCATGCGGCTTTGAGACCCCAAGTGTGAAAACGTCCCTCGGGAGTAATCAGGACTGTCTCTGATAAACCAGGACAGTTGGAAGGCATGTTTTTGTGATCCTCCACATCACAGGGTTTTGTTTTGTTTTGTTTTGTTTTGTTTTGTTTTGTTTTAGTAAAACAAGACACAAAGGGAATGCCTGTTTTGTTTTAGAGGAAAATTGCTTCCCAGAGACATGATTCTTGTCTAAAACAAGGTATGTGTTCCCCATGTGACTCTTTAGCTTTAGCAAGAAAACCTGGCTTTGCTGCCACACTATCAAGCCAATGGAATTTGGTGGTACTGGGACTCCTAGCATGCCCAAAATGGCCAGCAGACCATATGTGCCCCATGTGCTGCTTGTTGCCTATCTCTGGGATAAGTCATATAAAAAAAGCAGAGGATAAAGAAATAAAATGAATTGGCAGATTCAAATCCTATTGGATTCTAAGAATAAACAGAAGAGTCTAAACATTTGGCCAAGGTTGTGGATATGAGGTGAGCAGTATTGATTCAACCTTGAAAAGGAAATTTGTTCAATGAATGAATTTTAGTCACTAGTGCTGAAGGCATCAGAAGTAGTACAGGTTTTTCCTCATTTCTGTTTCCCTTTAATACTCTGTATCCAGAAACCTGTGTGTTTTGCCAAAGGCAAGAGATCAATCTGTTTAGTTGCCCATCCTCTTGTTCTCAGGAATAGGCTTTTCTGTTTATACTATCACTCCCTGCTTTTTGCATTATCTACAATGATGATGAATTGTGAAGAACTCAAAAACTCACATATTTGTGGAGCATTTTGGTTGGCCCTAATAAAAGCATTGCCCAGCAATTTAATTTGGATTGGTTCAATAGGAGTATGAGCACCATACTATTTAGACTGCAGTAGAAATAGAGCTTCATAGTAACCATGTCCAGGGTCCAGTGATTCTGAGTTACAACAGTGACCTTTCTGTTTCAATGTGGGGCTTTACCTATCAAATGACTGCCCAATACCTTGACAGAGAGGCTTTGCCCCAGGCTGTAAAATGTCTCAGGTGCATGCAATGTGCACAAAGAAGAAAAGCTGACTCAGAGGAAGCTGATGAAACTTCAGCATGAAGTTGTGTAATAACAATTCAAAATTGCATAGTCACTGTGGACATATGACGGGAAAATAATGGAACACTAGCAGGAGGTTGGTTCAGAATCCTAGCCAGATTTTATGTATATAAGGAAGAATGTTCCAATGCACTAGAAGTTAAGTGGATGTCATTTGGTGGCAGAGCACTATGTCGGGTGTTGTAAATATTTCTGTATCATTCTTGTAAATATTTGCTGCAACTAAGGGCCTCTACAGATGGCGCTTTGTGCCGTCTTGGAGGCATGGAAGGGGAGGGACAGCCACACGCTGGGTGTTCAACCCCTCCCCGAGGACGTCATGACATCGCACACCATTAGGCATGGTGTGCGCCGTCGAGATGTCCTTCTGGCACAGCATCTTGACACACTGCACTGGAAGAGATGCAGAAGAGCTGTGTGGCCACTCTTGATGCATCCCTTCTGCCAGCTCCAAAAGGAGTGACATTTTAGTGCTCCTTTCAGGGCCGGCAGAAGGGAGGATTGGGACTGAGGCATGGGGCAGCCTCAGCCCCAATCCTCTGCTTCCCAGGATGGCCCATGGCCGTCCGTCTGCATCTCCCCTAAGGGCCCGAACACACTGCCAGAAATAACCCAGCTTTAACTTTCTTGAATCAGTGCTAGGGAATCATGGGAACTTTAGTTTATTGTGGCACCAGAGCTGTCTGACAGAGAAAGCACAATGTCTCAGAGAAAACTACAATTCCCATGATTCCCTAGCATTGAGCCAAGACAGTTAAAGTAGTCTCAAACTGGATTATTTCTGGCACTCTGTTCAGGCCCTAAGATTAAAAATCTCTTCAAAAGAACCTCAGCAGTCATGAGTAAAACTCTATTCAGCAGAAGAAGCTTTTCTTTTCAATTATTTCCAGACTCTGCAGTGGTGTTTGTTTCCTGGCTAGCTGTCTTCTGCATATGAACTCAGTTTTCCCTGCGCTAACATACCTCACCCCTACAGACACACTAAGCATATGGCTTTGGGGGGGAAAGTTAAATACAAAGACCTACTCCTCAAAATATCTATTCCTCAAAATATCTACTCCTCAAAAAACCTACTCCTTAAAAGACTTACCCCTTGGCAACTATGAAGAACTGAAATTCTGAAAGCAGGGTTGCCACTTAACTGTGCAGTCAACCCACAGTTAAAGCTAGTCTAAGGACTTTATTGTGGCCTGAAAAGTGGAATTAGAGCAGCATAGTAGCATCTGTGGCCATACCTTATTACATGATGCTGTGTATGTCCAATAGCCGGTCTGTAGACCATCCATTGCTGAAGTGCTCCTTTTCATTGATAGGCAAGACCTATCAATGCTTTCCAATCACACTGCTTTTTCACTATTCAGTGAGTATGGAAAGTTCCTTCCAAACAGGTCTGATATGGAGGCAGTGGTGAAAGTAGGCATGATCATGGTCCTCTCCCCCTCTCTTCCTTGCTATTCCCTAGCACGCTGTTTTACTTTTCTTTTTTCAATTTCTTTTTTATTTAATGGATTGCCATGATCACACAACTGCACTAAAAATAAAAATAAATGCAGACCAAAAGGCATACTGGGAACAGATTAGGGCAGGGAGGAGAGGAAATAGAGGCTGGTGTGAGGAAGGGAGAGGTCAGGACAGAAGCAGCACCATGGTAATATTTAAGAGCTGTGAGATAATGAGTGTCTCCAAACCGGTATGTTTGTGTTTCCTAGACTAATTCAATTGTGATGCCTTATCAGCCTGGAGTGATAGCTCTAACGGAATTGCATGTTAGGTTGTAGAAAGAAGCAGCATAGAAGAAGAAGAAGCAGTATTGCATTGACTTAATGAAAACTGACAACAGAAGAAAAATATATACTAAGAAAAGCATCTGTACAAGAAAAGGAACTGTTGATATGTTGAAGCATAAATAATAAAATTAAACTGATGAAAATGTATATTAACTTTGAAGTCCCGAAAGCTTTAAGGGTTAAAATATGGGTCTGTTTCCACAGGGTAGCTGTAGAATTGTCTGTACAGAAGGCAGTAAATATCCATAATCAGGTAAGATAAGGCATTCATGTATATTTAATAAATATGATCCTCTGCATGCAGTGTGTGTCAGGACCTATGAGGAAACAGATTGCTTGCTAAGACTTTTCCACCTGTAATACTTAGTTATGTAATACATACACTCATAATTTGCCTTGGGCAAGGTAAGAGGAATATCAATCTTGCAATGTATTCCTAACAAGAATTCTTTATAATGTGCCACCTAAAGAAAATTCTCATGAAATTTGTACATACTGGCCACAAACTAAACGTAAAAATTAGGAACAAGGAATTCTCAAGTGAAATAAAAGAGTTAGATGCATAAATGAGGGATAAAAAGGAAGGCAAGTGGACAGACTGATCACAAAGCAATGTCTTTGAGAAGCATACCTTCCATTAGTACAGAAATGTGCAAGTTTTCAAGTTATACACCATCAGTTGCATGATTAATAGTTTTGTGTAATGTATAAGCTGTATGGTTTCCATATTCTTTTTCAGGTGCTGCATTGTAAGAAAGTAAAGACATCTATCAACACAGTCAGAAGGTTTATAAAGATAGACAAGGATATGGAAAACAAGTCCTCTGCAGAAGAGGACAAAGATTTATTATGCAAAAATGATTTATATTTTTTTAACCAGCACTAGCTGCCATCCTATTTCCAGGCCCAGTTCAAAGTACTGGTTTAATCTTTAAAGCTCTAAATAGCTTGGGGCCAGGTTACATAAAGGAGCAACTTTTCTCATATCTAACTAGCAAAGGTAGGCCGCCTCCCCTGGTATCCCTGCCAAATGAGGTGAGCTTTGGGGCTACAAGAAAGGAACTTTTTAACAGAGGTACTCTCTGAGAGACACGTCAGGCATCTACAATATAATATTTTCTATGCAGGTGAAGATCTGCTTTTAGATTACAGTTCACTTTTATTTTGCTGCTGTTTCTATTCTTTCTTTCATGTTGTACTCCCCAGTGTTTTCATTCTTTGCTGCTGGTTCTCCCTTGGTTTCACACAGGGGTTTTTTTAAATAAAGATAATTTTACTTTTGCATTTCTCAAAAGGGATTAAACAGTTACTTTTTTACTTGTATGTCTGAAAAATCGGAAGGCTGCAAACCACTGGCTTGTGGTGCAAAAGTTTCTTCCTGTATAACTTCTTCTTGCCTCAACACCCACAAAACCGCCAGAATTTGACCCATGTGCTATTTTAACTCCAACATTTAGTGAGGCTATACTCTCATAGCTACATAAATAATTAATTTTATTATTACACAGTTAAAGGAATGGAATAATAAAACTTGGCAATACAGAACAGTAATTTAACTAGTTGCTCTTTATCTATATATTCCCCTAAAATCTTATGATACAGGGTAGAATTGACAGAGTCACCTTTAGTGCTAACCAACATTGTCAACATGGAAAACAAAACAATGGCCAACAAATTGGGAGCGACCAATATACATCCCCATCCACAAAAAGGGAGACACAAGAGACTGCAGCAACTATAGGACCATAGCACTGATCTCCCACGCAAACAAAATCATGTCAAAATTCTGCAACATAGACTCCAAACATGCATGGAGAGAGAAATCTCAGAGATTCAAGTGGGGTTCAGGAAAGGAAAAGGCACTAGTGACCACATTGCAAACATACAATGGATAATGGAGCACACCAGGGAATTCCAAAAGAAAATCAGCATGTGCTTTATAGACTATAGCAAAGCCCATAGATCATGAAAGGCTATGTAATGCCCTTAAAGACATGAGAGTGCCAACATGTCTGCTAGTCCTGATAAGGAATCTGTACTCAGGACAAGAGGCTACTGTCAGAACAGAACACAGCGAAACAGCCAATTAGCAAAGGGGTCAGACAAGGCTGCATCTTTTCACCCTATCTGTTCAACCTGTATGCAGAACATATTATAGGAAAAGCAGGCTTGGATAAAGAAGAAGGAGGAGTGAAAATAGGAGGAAGGAATACCAACAATCTAAGATATGCAGATGACATCATAGTACTAGCAGACAACCTCACAGACCCAGAACACCTATTAAGGAAGATCAAAGAAGAAAGTCCAAAGGCGGGCTTAATGTTGAACATAAAGAAAACAAAAATAATGACCACCAAGGACATTCATAAGTTCAACCTAGACAATGAAGAAATAGAAATAGTAAAAGAATTCTCATATCTGGGATCAAACATTGATAGAAATGTGAACTGCAGTCAGGAAATCAGAAGAAGATTAAGAATGGCAATGGTGGCTATAGAACCAGAAAAGTTGCTAAGATATACAACTCAGAACAGAAGTTAGAATCATACAACCCATCATATTCTCTATTACCATGTATGAATGTGAAAGCTGGACTGTTAAGAAAGATGATCGGAAGAAAATCTATGCATCTGAGATGTGATACAGGAGAAGAGTGCTGAGGATCCCATGGACAGCCAAAAGGACAAATGAGTAGGTCCTAGAGCACATCAAACCAGAAACCTCCCTGAAAGCCAAGATGACCAAATTGAGACTGTCGTAATTCGGAAACATCATGAGAAGAGTGGACTCATTGAAAAAGACAATAATGCTGGGAAAGATGGAGGGAAATAGGAAGAGAGGAAGGCCACGTGCCAGATGGATGGACTCTATTAAGGAGGTCATGGATATTAAAGAGTTGGAGGAATTAAGCAGAGCTGTGGAGGACAGAGGGTCTTGGAGATGTCTCATCCATAGGGTCGCCATGAGTTGAGATTGACTCGAGAGCAGTTAACAACAACAACAAAACAGGGTAGGATATAAATATTTTAATAAATAATAAAATAATACCTTATTTGTATCACAGTTAGCTATATTTGCATGTTTATGTGCACTAATTGCTAGTTTGTATGTTAGTATGACATCTTCTCTGTTTGCTTTTCCATACATATTCTCTTCCTACATCATTCTAATCTGCAGCCATTCTCTCTCTTTCCCTTTCAATTTGTCTCTCTTTTCCCTCCATCACACCATTTTTTAATTATGGATAAGTATAGTAAAGAAAACTCATTTTATATGCTTTCATAAAGAGAACTAATTGTATATTTTCCTTTGCAAGTTATTTTCTCCTGTGTGCAAGTGAGATTGGTAGTTGTTCAGCTTCTGCCCTAGCAATTTGATTACTTTGCTAGAAAGATCCACTACAGTCTCTCACATTTGCCAACAGGTTATTGAAATAAAATAGTTATAAATAAAAATAAGTAAGGTTTTTTTCTCTCTTGCACTTTAAGACAGGTTGAAGGAAATGGGCATAAATTACAGGAAGGAAAATTTTGATTAAACCTTAGAAGAAATTTAGACTGCATTCACACTGCAGAAATAATCCCGTTTGACACTACTATAATTGCCATATCTCAATGCTTTGGGATTCTGGGATTCTGGGACATTTAGCCTTTGGTCAGAAAGCTGTGATGCCACAACAAACTACAGTTCCCAGAATTCTATAGCATTGAGTCATGGCAGTTAAAGTTGTGTCAACATGAATTATTTCTGCAATGTGGATGCAGCCATAGTAATTGTAAGAGTAGTTCAAAGTAAAACCACCATTGGTTTGCATTGAAGTGTGCTTCCTCTCTATGGAAATCTTCAAACAGAGGCTGGATAAGTCTTCTGCTTGGAGGGCTCTAGCCCTGGATTTCTTGCATCAAGCCAACAAGCTTCCTCCCAATGTATGATTATATGATACTTCATCAGAAACATTGACTCCTCCTGCATTAACTTCTACCATCTGGGAATTTCTAAATGAAACCAAGCAGACATTGCCAGAGAGAAAGCACATTGTAACATGCAGATATAAAGGCCGGGCTTTTTAAGAAACATAAAAAATGATACACCATGTTGTCATAACTCCTAATGCTGACTGTGAGCACAAAGAATGGGAAGGCTGAGGTGGCACCAAATGACAAAAGAATATGAATCAGATTTTAGATGACAAGGTTAAGGTTGCAAGGCTCAAAGTACAAACACAGGGTGTGACCATTGCCTGACCAAAAGAGGAAAAAAGGGACAAGAGGATCACACCCATCCTCTAGCAGTGGCTTGCAGACACATCTTTTTCTTTCATATAGTTCTGTGTTTTTCTTACCAATTGAGCACCATTGAATTAAAATCTGCTATTAGCTCCTCGCCCAGAGACTGCCCTTTTCAGGCATTCTTTCACTGGACGGTTATGTGTGTGGTGGGGTGGGGATATAGTTGGAGCTGGAGGTTCCTTCCCATGCTTGTATCTGTTTATTAGAACTGAGGCCAATGAGCATACTGTCTGGGGGATGCTGGGGATTATAATCCCAAATTTTAACTTTTTCAATAGATTCTGATCTCCAACCCAACTTGGCAGGGGCATCCCCAATTAATCCTCTGCAGTCCCACTTTGTCAGCTGCTTTTAAAATGTCCCAAATTCTCTCTCCTCTTCCCACTTTCCCCCTTTGTCCTCAGTTTACTTCAATTGTTTCAAACTGAGTTCAAAGGGAAGAAGTAGGTTGCACTCCACTGCCTCAGCAGGAAGGAGAGGAAAAGAGTGAGTGAAATCTTGCCCTTCCCTGTTGACTCAGGAAAAAGGAAATTGCTGCAGCCTCTTCTAGCCTGTCTGGTTTTCCTCATCTATACATTTTTTACCATCCACACTGATGCTGCTGGGACATGCATTTTCCAGTTTTTATCTGTAAAATGTTGGATGTAGGGTTGTCAGATCTCAGGGTGTGGATCTGAGACTCCAGTTTTCATGGGCCATCTTCAAGTGGGAGCAAGAGTGTAGTTTCTCCAGTTTTGGTGGACTCAGCTCCAGACAAAAGAAAAGGAGTGTGTGCAAATCTCCAGCTCAACTAAAGGAGCAGCTTTTAGTTACACCCCTTAAAGTTTAATGTTAAAAGAGCAGCAGTTTGGTAAAATTCACAAGGATTGATCAATTTCTAGCTGCAACCAGTGGTATCATTAGGGAGGTGCAGGGGATGTCACCCACATCGGGTGACAGCCGGTCAGCGGCCTCTCCCACTGTGGGATGAGAAAGGTGAGTGCACCCTCCCAGCTTTGCAGCAATGGCAGCTCCCTTCTCAGGAAGAGACCACCACCACAGCAAAGGAGAAGGGTGAGTGCACCCTTTTAGTCACTACCACCTCTCCAGGTAATACCAGGAGTGGGAATGCCACTGGCTGCAACTTGTAAAGGTTCTGGGGGTGAGGTCTACACTTGTTCCCCCCCCCCCCATTCACTGGGGTTAGGGGCACAGGACCCCTGTGAATGTGGAAAAACTGCAAATAACAAAAACACTATGTTTTTACCTGAGAGAACACCTCCCTATGAATCTCTAGGTCCTCCTGTGCAACTCTATGGTCAACATCTGCCAGACATTGACCACAAAATTGTGCTGGAGGAGCTACAAATGCCTAGTGGAGAGTTCTCTCTAGGAATCTCTAGGTCCTTCATTACGACTTTTGGTTAAAGTTGACTATAGAGTTGCGCTGGAGGACCTAGATATTCCTAAAGAGAACATATTAATAACATCAATTCTTAATAACCAAATCTGCAAAAGTCAAAGCCGCAAATGTTTTAATATGTTGTACCCCACCCCGGTTGCCTAGCAGAGGGGCGGGCTAGAAATAAATTACTATTATTATTATTATTATTATTATTATTATTATTATTATTATTATTAATACTTAGTTTTCCTTTCTCCTTCCTCCTAGTTTTTGTGACACCAGGTCTCACTGTCTGCTTTTGTCTGCATCCACCTTCAAGCAAGTAGGCTAGATTAAATGTTCCTTATCCTCTCTCTCCAAAGTAAAAGAGAAAGAATAATGCCCTCATTTCACCTTGATCTAGAAACAGCCCCTTTAGCTAAGATTTCTCGCTTAACTTCCAAACAGGAAAATATTTTCTGTGTGTGTGTGTTTGATGACAAGCTGTGAACAACTGCAATTGGTGTTTTATGTGTAGCACTTAATGATATTGCTAGGGCAGTCCTTACATCCCAGATTTGGGCCTCAAACTCTCAGGACCTGAGGTGATCCTGAAATGGCAACCCTAGTTGGAGGGTATATGATCTGTCTCTGTTCACTGTACAATAGAACATGCAGAATGAGCCTTTATGCACAGTTATTTTGCTGTTGTTTTGTGCCTTCCAATTCTATCTAACATGGGGCTTGCTTGGCAAGATTTCTTCAGAGGGGGTTTGCCTTTGCCTTCCTCTGAGGCTGAGAGAGTGTGACTTGCCCAAGCTCACCCAATGGATTTTCATGGCCAAGTGGGGATTTGATCCATAGTTTCCAGAGTTGTAGTCTGGTGCTCAAACCACTGCACCATTATGGCTTTCTTCACACAGTTATTTGACTGTTATTTGTTTATGATGAACACAAGTAGACTGGGGAAGGAATCTGCTTCTGCAATGCTTTTTTCCCTTCCCCATGTCTGCCCAACTATTTTAAAGCCCTGTTCAAATGGGCTGTTGTCAGTATACAAAATAAGGCTTCAGCACCTTGGCTTTCTGCATCTCTTCTCCATGAAAATACTGTCAACTTCAAAATGAAAGAACTGTGGACAGGGGTGAGCAGGTGGGAAGGTATCACCTTTAAATGGAATCCTCCTGTACTTTCTAGAGTTGCAAAGAAAGGTAGAGTTGTATTTGGTGCATCTTTTTCTGGGTGCTGCAGCAAGGAGAAAAGCTGCTCATGGTGGAATTTCCCCTCCTATGTGTTTCTTAAAAGCACGAGAACCCTCTTGGGATCTGCTGCCTTGGCAACTCTACACAATATGTTAAATAAAACAAGTACAGACAGTTCAAATGTCCAAAGGCAAATAACAAAGCAGAGACTAGAACCAAACACACACACATGAGGTCAAATGAACTGAAGCATCTTGCAGCATATAGGTATGTCTTGAGTGAAGAAAATATGCAGTTTATATAGGGTTATAAGGTCCAGGTTAATTACTTAGTGTTGTAGTGGCTATATGAAATGCATGAAGGTTTAGCTTGTGTATCTATCTAGTACTTCAGTGCTGTCAAAGGTTGTTCAAGTTAAGGAGGTGAGGGAACTGTATTTCAGCTCATTCACATTGCAGCTCATTCTTTCACTTTTGTGACTTTAAGCAAATATAACCTTGCATGTTTATATTTAGCTTTCAGTGATGGGCGCCTGTCAAGCATAAGGATTGTGTTCTTTCTTGCTGAAATCCCAAGGCTGTTTTTTGTTCATTAGAATAAGATAAAGGGGTCAGCAGATGGCAGGAACTATTCTATAAACATAAAGCATTGATTGTACTGTACTGCAAGTCTTTTGATTTAAATGAAACTTATAAATGTTTTGGGGTTTAGTGCTTGAAATGCAGATAGTGGTGATCTGAAGTATCTCAGATTCGTTACCTTTTGCTATGACATCTCACCCACCCACAGCAAGTGGAGGAATATCAAGGTGGTGGCGGTTATTGTTGTTGTGTGGATTCAAGTCATTTCTGACTTATGATGACCCATAAGGTGATCATGGGGCTTTCTTGGCAAGCTTTCTTCAGAGGGGGTTTGCCTTTGACTTCCTCAGAGGCTGAGTATGACTTGCCCAAGGTCAAGTTCCCATTGCTGAACAGAGATTTGAACCCTGGTCTCCAGAATTGTAGTCCAATGCTCAAACTACTATACCACACTTGTTCTCTTCACACAGTTATTTTACTATAATTAATAGGTTTCCATGGCTGAGCGGAGATTTGAACCCTAGTCTCCAGAGATCTAGTCCAACAACTAAACCATGCAACCACACTAGCTCATGCAACTCATTCCTTTACTCCATAGTAAAGGAATTTCTTGGAACTACAATCATCAGAAGTTTGCTTATATTCATTTGTGAATTTGGTAGGATAGAACAATAACTTTACATGTGCCTGCCTTTTCAAAATGTTTGGTTTCATTCTGTTTCAAAAACTTGTATATCTTTCATTGAATGGCAATAGTTGGGCTTCTGCTTCATCTGTTTTGACAAGTTGTTTGATTCCTTATTTTAAATTTCATGCTTCAGCAAAAAAAATCACACTGACAGAAAGATGTCAAACAGTCATTGCTATATATATATATATATATATAAAATTCAGCACAGTCATTCATATATATATATATATATATATATATATATATGAGAATGAATGACTGTGTGTCATAAACATTACAGAAATAGGCAGCTCAGGAGCTCTTAGATGTTTATTGATGGAACTGTTTGCTGTTATAACAATGTGCAAAATAATAGCATGGTAAAAGGTAGTTGTATAATCTGAAAGATATTGTGTAGATTATTGATTTGGGAATAATACTGAATGTGTTAATTGCTGCAAAATTATGCATAGTTTCATAGAGGACAAAATGTGAAGATAGAACCTATATTTGATTGATTTAAGAGACTATGTACCACAGATCTGTTGGTTAACATTGACTTTTATAATTCTACTCTTGGATACAAATTTATTGAGAAATTGATGTTTGTAATGAACTGGAACAATTTTCAAAATTATGATTTTTTCTCCTCTGAGCTATGAAAGAATTCCTAAAATTAATTAACAAAAGTAAAAAAAATATATTGTTTTCCACAGACGTTAGACACACTTTTGCAAACAGCACTATACTGACAGCACTATCCAATGCATAATTATGAAGTAACTTCATTCAGTAATCCTATGTTTATTCCCAGATAAAGGCCCCTAGGATTCTACCTTAAAAAGAGCTCTCTTTAGACTATGGAGATTATCACACATCTTAAAAACCTGGCTCACCTCTCCCAAATTGAAGTCTAATTCAGGCTGCAACCATATCCTATCACATGGCTTTTGCAATGGAATCTGCCATCCAAGTACAGCCAGGCTCCAGTGCAGGTCCCAAGATGCACTCCAGTGGCCATTTTTCAAAGTTGGAAGCTCCCAATTTTGAAAAATGTCTGTCAGAGCGCGTCTTCAGACCTGTGCTGGAGCATGGCTGTACTTAGATGGCAGATTCCACTGCAAAACCCATGTGACAGGACCTGGCTGCAGCAAAAGTTAACAAGTCTGAGATACTGAATCAATTAGACTTCAATTCAGGAGAGATAAACCAGGTTTTTAAGATGTTCTGTGGAACATAAAGAAAACAAAAATAATGACCATGGAGGAATTACATACATTCAACCTAGGCAATGGGAAATTAAAATAGTTAAATAAAGAGTTCCCATACCAAGGATCAAACATTGATCAGAATGGAGACTGCAATCTAGAAATCAAAAGGAGATTAGGAATGGGAAGGATGTCTATGAGAGAAATAGACAAGATCCTAAAGAATAAAGATATACAACTGAACACTAAAATTAGAATCATCCAAGCCATTGTATTTCCCATCCTCATGTACAGATGTGAATGCTGGACAGTGAAGGAAGTAGATAAGAAAAAAATGAACTGAATTGAGATGTGGTGCTAGGGAAGAGTGCTGAGGGTACCGTGGACAACTAAAAGAAGAAGCTGAGAGACATGCACACATGCTTCCCTGCTATCCTTGCCACTGCCCCCTTCTCCTCAGAGGAGAAAGGGGTGGTGGCAAGGAGGTACTGGGGGCATGCACACATGCTCAACCTGGCTCCTTGCTACCAGCCTGTAGTCCTCAGAAGAACAGGACCGTGGCAGAGATGGGCGGGGGCATGGGAGGCTGACTGGGTGTCACCCCCTTCTGGGGTGTCACCCAGTATACCCCCCAGGACGCTACTGCTATAAAGCCCTATACGTATTATGTCCAGACTATCTCAAAAATCTACAAGGGAAGGTTTTCTCTCAGTCTTGCCACCATCACAGACTCATTTGGTGAGGACACAAGAGAGAACCTTCTCAGTGGCTGCTCCCACCATCTGGAATTCCCTTCCGCAAGAGGCTAGGCTGCCCCCCCCCCGATCTTTTTTTGCTGATGGGAAAAGACCTTTTTGTTTGAACAGACTTTGAATATGTAAGCAGGGAAGCTTCTTATTGGGATGTGTGTTTTATTTATATTTTAACTTGTTTGTCTTTTAAATGCTTTAATACTGTAGGGATTTTTAATTCTTTTAAATTTTTTATTGTTAAGGGTACTTTTAATTGACTTTTTGGGGGAGTGACCTTGGGTCCCATCCTGAGAGAAAGGAGGCATTGCAAATGAAATGAAGACAAGAAAGGCTGGAGCTGGGCTGGCTTGGGCTGGACTAAGCTCCCATAAAATAACTTTTTAAAAACAAGCTTCTTTGTCAGGGGCTTTGTTAACTGAGGTAAGCCTGTAATTCTTGGCCCAGGATCCATATTCCTAGTGAAACTTGCAGAAGAAAAAATTAGGCAATCACAACAATTTTATTCTTGGTTCTCTCTGTACCCCTCCCTCTATGGAATGTTTCACATGCATTATGAAATAAACAATTTGGGGTGGGGTAGAGAAATTGTACTCATTTTGCATTGGTACAGTGTGTGCATTTATTCTCTTCTGTACTGTATGTGCAGTGCTCAAACCTGTTTTTCATGTTTTTGTAGTTTCACAGAAGTAATGGCTAAATCCCCAAAACAAAGCTCCCATGAACCATGAACTGAATGGCACCTGTGACCGTGACATCATTGCTGATGGGTAATACTCCATCTCATCCCACTTTTAAATGTACTTTTCTTTCAAATTGTGATATTTATCATGGGATTTGAAAGAAGAGTATGAGTAATTTATACACTTAATAATTATTATTAACGTACTGTACTCCAAAGATGCTATGTATGCAGTTTTCAAGAGGAAAATAAATGTTCAAATATGAAACATTATATGGCTGACATTATACAATTCTTGCTTGAATTAATTGGCACCCAAATGCCAGTGTTGTTTCTAAGAGACACACAAGTGACAGTTATTGTTTCTATTAGTAGAAGTTAATGTACAGAGGTCTAGTGTCTTCTCCATTTCTTATGTGACAGTTATAGGGGAAATGGAGCTTAATCAGCCCAAGCTGATACATATAATCATTAAGAGTTTGAACTTGTATCCTGAACTATGTAAAAGATTCCTGAAAACTGTGGTTAAGATTGCCTAGCGGATGTGACAGTCCATGCTGCAATGTAAACTACTTTCTGTTGCCTTTTAGGGTTATCTTTAATTTGCTAGTGTCATCTGGTGTTCTGGAAAAGCCTTCCAGAAACAAATGTTTACAGAATAATGTTTACCTTTGAACTGCTTTTCTCCGCTAAATATGTTAGTATTTAGTGCTTGCTCAGTTTAATGAATTTTATTTATCCAAAGAACACACCACTTGAGTTCTTTTGTCAAAATCAGCTTAAATTTTGATGCATCCATTTTTAATTGTTGTTTTAATTTGTAATTTTAAATAAAATAAATTACTTTAAAAAATAAAAATAAAGACTGTCCAGTGGTGAAGTAGGCAGGAATGGATGGAAAGAATACCAACAAAACATTGCAGAAGTCAAGAAAAATATTTCATCAGCATGAATTACAGTCCTTTATGGTCTGGAATAGTCCTATATAAGTTCCAGCAAAGAGTATGTACATATGTACATGTATACATATGCACACACACACATTATTAACTGTAATTATATGACTTGTGTAAGAATTGGGTTTTGTGTCCTACTGTTCATGGAGGACTCTTTGTTCCATTCAAGACTTCCATGAATCAGAGGGAGGTGATGATTGTAAACTCGTTCTTTCCCCCCACATTCCATCCAAGTCACTAGCTCCCAACTGGCTAGAGCAGTTCTTTTCTTATAGTGGGAAAATGTGTGCAGTTATGATTTCTTTTTAATATATACAGCATCTTCATCATTTTAGCACTAGATCCTTGAGAGGTTGCAATCCTGCACTCAGTTATCTGGAAATATTCCCCATACAACTCAGTGGAACTAAGTAGGTACTTCTAGAACAAATTGCTCTATATGTTAGTCAACCTGAGTATCCATTGAAATTGGCTGAAGCTCCATTAGTGTTTTTTTTTTTAATTCTTTATACAAGTTTACATTCATAATGCAATATAAATTATATATCCGCTCAACTACATTAATTATATGATCTTTCAAATACCTTGAGTACATTAATACATCAACCAAATCTTTTTTAAAAATTAAACTTGAATTTATTCCTTTTCCTATCTTCATTGAAATGCATAGATATTGCACTTCTTCCATTCAGATGACTTTCTTTCCAACATCTTCTGACAAGGTTCTTTCTATTTATTGCCCCTATCCCTCCAATAGATGGATCTTCCACTTTCTGGGTTACATCATTTGTCTACAAATCATATTTTTGATGTTTCTGTTTAAACCTTCCTAATTCCACTTCTTTACTAATGTATTCCATTAACTGCTTTTATTTTGCTTCTTTCCAAATGCTGTCTTATTTACTGTCTTACTTTAATTTTTGTGGGTTTTTTCGGGCTGTGTGGCCATGTTCTAGAAGAGTTTCTTTCTGATGTTTCGCCAGCATCTGTGGCTAGCATCTTCAGAGAAAACTGAATTGGAGGAGCATGGGTCTATATATACTGTGAGACCCTGGGTAGGGAGGAGTGGTTCCCAGGTGAACTGTGTGTTCTGTGTTGAATAGGTATTGTTATATTGTTAATGGCATAACTTAAGGGTATTGTCTGCTATTCCCATGTAAACTGTGTATTGTTCTGTGTT
>CM034706.1:226115056-226125134 GCA_020142125.1 Phrynosoma platyrhinos
CCTTGGGGGGCCGCATCCGGCCCCCGGGCCTTAGGTTGCCTAACCCTGTTGTACATCATCATTTTCCATACCCAGTGGTTTTTCCTCGGGTACACACATACACATACTACCTGTTCATATATATACATGTGTATGTGCCTTCAAGTCATTTCCAGTTTGGTGTCCCTAAGTCTTATCATGGGGTTTTCATGGTAAGATTTGTTTAGAGGAGGTTTGCCACTGCCTTCCCCTGAGGCTGAAAGCATGTGACTTTCCTAAGGACACCCAGTGGGTTTCATGGCCAAATACATACACATAAATCTGAATTAGAGAAAATGGAAACAGTGTGGGGGAAAATCATTTGAGAAAAAGATTTTATAGCCAAAAAATTTTCTGTAATAAACCTCTATAGCATTTGTATATCTAGAATTTGTATATGTAGCATTTCCAAATCTTGCCACATAAGTAGCCAATTTCGGCATAGTTATTAGAAACTTTATCTTACAATGTATCTCATATCTCTAGAATTTTATTTGCCCTAGTTGTGTAATAAACAAACAGTGTTTTTCTATGTACCAAAGAGCTCTATTGACTTGAACCCGCCTCTTGCTCTAATTACAACACAAATAAAGACTACAGTTTTCCTTTTTGAAGTAGGATTTGCACGTGTTGAATACTGATAACCAATGTGAATGCTGTAAAATTTTCTTTGTATTGCACATTTCATTAAACACATTTGTTTTCGGGTGTGATGTAGCTTTAACCATGAGGTTTTAGGCATTAGCTGTCTGCAAATATACATTTTTCTCACTGCCATGCATTTAGGTAGGTAGCTGAGATGCACACATTCCTTCTGGTTATCTCCACTTGAGCTCAGCTATTTTACATGCTTATGAGGTGATAGAATAAATCAGCAAAAGAGATGGTAGAGAAAGTATGTATATCTTCTGCCAACAATGGCATAGATTAGAATTAACACTGGCAGACTGTTTTCAAAACAGGGTTCTGTTTTCATTCCAACTATAGTGCTGGCACTAGTGAAGCCAAACTCATTGCAGCATAAGGTACAAGGTTGGAGAGGAGGTTAGACTGAGTTGGAGAGCAGTCTGCAGATAGTGTGTGCTGATGCTATGATAGCTGTCTATACTAATACCTGTGAGCAGTATAAATATTTTAGTTTATTCAACATCAAAAATCAGTGAATTATTTCTGAGCAGCCTGGAGCATGAATATACTCTCAATGATTTATTTGTGACATTGTCAAATCTCCTCACAGCTATTGTGAGAAGTGAATCAGATTAGCTCTAATAGTTCAAGATTATTCCACTGACTAAGCCTTACAAAACCGTAACTGTTTCCCAAATTGTTTTGTTTTGTCAAACCAGAACAAAAGCATTGAATCCAACATAACATTAGTGGAAAATGCATGGCAGGTGACAATGCTCCACTAGTGTTTGTGTGTTCTGGTAGCTGTTGCACATACATTAATGAAATCACTAGTGCAAAGAATGTCTGGCATTATGAAAGTGTAATGAGTTGTGAAAGTGCTTGTTCAGTGGTTTGCTCAGGGCTTATGAATCTAGATTGAAATGTAAAACCACTACTTTGTTTCATAAACCCTAAGCAAGCCCCTGGACAAAGTATCAAAACATTCATCTTTCACCCTATAATGGAAAAAACATTATAAAAATACAGTATTCATACTCCACCCTTGTTATGCATCCCTGCATACTTCATGATGCATTTTGGGGTCCTCATATTTTGCATATTTGGAAATAGCATGTTTTTTAAAGACTCGTGACTTTTAAGGAACAATAAAAGGTCAGGTTCCCACCCTAGGCATGTGGAAATCCAAGTAAAAGTATCAAATCTAAAGTGCTTCATCCTTCCACCAAATATTCTACATTTCCTCTCAAATCCTGAGACAAAGGAGCTCTTTGCACCTAAAGCAGTAAGCAAGCTCCTCTGCCTACCCCATTTTGTGATCCCAACCCAACCTCTCAATCTATCCTTCCTAGGGCCATCTTGATTCCATTGTTGCTTTTGATAAAACCATCAACCATCAGTCCCTTTGATGATTCCTGGGACAAGCCATTCAATCTTTGCTACCTGGCTAGATAGCACATCATTTCAAGCTACTCCTCAAAACTTAGCTGCTGCACATACAACCCTGCACTTTGTGTATGTTCTGTGTTGCCCGCAGACACATACACCCTGTCTGAGTGACTCCAGCCTTCCATGGTCTTCTCTTTGGATAGATAATTATAGACCCATTGCAATCCCTAAAATTCTGCTATCCCCTTTCACTTTTTGATTTTGGTTAGCTCTGTATGCTATGTATGATTGAATTGCTATCTTGTGTGTGTGTGTGCTTGAACTCTGCACATCTTCCAAATAAAGATTCCTTAATTTACCAAGAATCTGGAGTTCTCCCAGTTGGTACTGGTATAAATTGGTGCTTCCCAGTCTAAAAGGTTACTGAAGACTATCATAAAGCTAATTTCTCCTACATTTGGAGTATTGCTGACAGCTGGCAGGGACTCCCCAAACTCCCCAACTGTTATTTGGATAATATTATACCCTATATCAGGGAGCAGAACACCCTCAAATCCTATTTTATTTATTTTTATCCATCAAGAGCAGGAAAAACAAACACCAACTATGCTCACAACAGACTGAAACACACACACCCTCCAAGTATGTGGCACACAGTAAAATGGGCTCAAATTGCATACAAAATGCTATGAGTGGCTGTCTGTTGCAAGCATGGCTGGTGCCTTCCTGCAATCAGCTGTAGAGGCCCATGCAAATGAAGAGATCTAGTACAGGAGGTAGGCCTCTGTAAAGCACATCTCAATTCTTGCCTCTCTCAAGATCTCTCTTCTTGTGAGAGCCTGGAATTCCCATGAGGGGCACTTCATTTGTAATACTTGAGGCAGGTTTTATATAGCCCTGCCTCACTTGAACCAGCTGCCTTGAACTAGACTGTCAAAAGAGGGCTGTTTTGCATTGCTGTTTGAAAGGTCTGGCAATCCTAGCTGCCCCCTCCCCCACAAATACTCACTGAACCCCAAACCTGCTCTTGTAGACTTGCAGAAATCTAGAGACATACTAGAACTTACCTCCTGTTGTTAGTCCCAACTCAATCAATGGTAACTTAGGGCCTTTGCAAACTGCCAGAAATAGTGCAAATTGAGTCCACTTTAAGGGTTAGGGTTAATGCTAGGAAATCATGGGAATTGCTTTTTTTCTGAGACATTGAGCCATCTCTGTCAGAGAGCTCTGGTGCCACAATAAAATACAGTTCCCATGATTCCCTAACCCTAACCCTTAAAGTGGACTCAATTTGTACTATTTCTGGCAGTCTGCAAAGGCCATTAGTAAATCAAAACATATGCAAGTTCCATTGACTCAACAGGTCTATGCTACTTGGGTCAAATAGCAGGACTGAGACCAAAGCATTACTTAAGGTAAACCAAATTGTATGGAACTGCCTCTCTGTCATCCTCCAACACTGTTAGAATTTCCTCAACTTCAAAAGATGAAGGAAAACCTCTAATTTTTGGCTGTATCATGACAGGCTAAGAGATGCTTTTAATCTTTAGTTTGTAGTGTGTTGATTATCTGTAGTAGGTATTTTAATTATCTACATTCACTAGTAAAATGCCTTGGGATGCCATGTACATTTGCGAATGCAGTGGGGGGGGGAGCTGAAGAAAAGGGAAAGAGCACAATATTACTAGCAATCCTGTAATTGCTGAACTCTCTTTCTGCATCCCCCATGGCATCCCTCCATCCGTGGTGGAGCAATGAAGTAAGATGTTGCAGCTTTTTACTGTCCTCATGTTCCCTGTCTTGCTTGTTCACCTTCTCCTCTTATAAGACAAACAGGATAGCTGGCTCTTCTTTTCTTTCTTCTTTTAGTTTTATTGCTCTACTTTATAATGGGGGAATAGCCTAGTGAGTTAGTATAGCTCTTAACTAGGATCTAGGCGATGTTATTTTTCTGCTACTAAACTGATGGAGGAGACCTTGGGCCAGGTTTTTCTGCATTCCACTTTCCCTGTCCCTAAGGCAAAGAGCAATGATGAAACTTCCTGTTTGAAGTACTTTAATTTCTATGGTTGAAAAGTAAAATACATGACATAAGAGCTAACATTTCAGGATTTAGGAAAGCCATTCATTTAACACTTGAGCTGGGAAGAAAGGTCTTCTATTGCTCATCAGATGACTCTCTCTCTCTTTTTTTTAGAAAAATGAAATTTCTATCTAAAGTAGATGGAAGTGATGGATCTCTGTAAGAAACAGTATAAAGGTCTTTGGCTAAGCAATAAATATGAGTTAATGCAAGAAGCATTACTGTGAATATGGAGCACAATTGATCATATATTTTTATGTGACAATTTTCATGTAAAATATTACATTTCTAGTCTAAAATTACTTGACAATGCATCTTTAATGTCCAGGGTATGTAATATGACAACACATCCAGTCTTCTCACTTCTACCATGTAAGTGTGAAGAAAGCATATATCTCTGTGACAGTTATTTTCACATCTGTTGGCAGACAGCCCCAACCACTTGAAATAACCCAGAATGCAATGAGCCAAACTGTCTTTGGTGTAACGACACAGATTTCTCTCTCTGTGTGTATGAGAGAGATGGAATTGCATTGCAAATGTATTTGACTCAGTTATGACCATCTGATCTGACACTCATTTAATTTTTCCCTTGCTGTTCATGCAAGTTTTAAACTTTGTATGTCCTTCTTCCAAGCACCTCTTATAAAATGATTTTATTACAAGATTAAAATATCATTACCATCCTGGGTTCCTTGTTATGGTGCTATTATATGAGGTGAAGAAATGCAAAGCACTGCACAGGTACAAAGCTTTGCATGCCCTGGAAAACAGAAATAGATTATTTGCTGGTTTGTCATGGATAGGGTTTTATAGCCATTTCTAAGCTAAAAAGAAATTAGACATCTTTCAAATCTTCTTGGATTTATCAACCATGGAAAAGAGCTCAAAGTTCAAAGCTGTTAACAGAGATTCTATTGTTGTGCAAGATGACAAGAATTTTGCGCCTGAAGTTCAACAGTCAGTCAGTGAAACAAATTATCATTGTTTTACAACAAAGAATGCAGCCCCTTTGGAATCTATAGCAGTTACCTGCTCTTCCTGTTTGTAGACCTAGAAAGGAATGAAACCATTTGAGCTATTGGGTCACACCCTTCATGTTTGAAAACAATAGTGTTATTTCACCTTCTGGGGTATGTCAAACTGAACCACTGTGTGTGCACTTAAAACTTAATGATTTTGTAGAGCTCTAGTTAAGACTGTTTTAGACTTGAAAGGCACAGTTAAAATGCCCAGGCTCCAACATCCAAGAAAAGTTATATAACAGAAAGCATTTTAAAGAAATGTCACTAATAAGATAGATTTTATTAAGTTGAAAAATGGGTTGTTGTGCTTTAATGAAGAGAAAACCCAAATGCTTAAACGGCAGAAGGGGTCATTTGAGTATAAAATAATAGTAAACAAGACATTCCTGAAAGAGGTTTTTTTTTCATGTTTGTATCCAACTGAAACCAGAATTGAGAAGGCAAAAGGCTGAAATTTAGGTTTCTGTTGTAGAGCATCACCATCCATCTTCTACATATCCTTCAGTTAATTTACACAATCTCAAACTACATTAAACCAACACAAACCAGTTGCTGTACTGCATGTAAAAGTGGCTATGGAGCAAATAGCTCAAGATGTTTCACCAAATGAATCAAACCACACAACGTGAGCCAGCATTTTTAAAGGTCCATGTCCCTGTGTTTTTAACAGCAACTTCATCTAAAGACTCCAACAAATGGCCAGGATCCCATCCAGGTTTTTTCCTTCATTGCCTGCCTGTTTTAGTAAGATTTCTCAGCAAGGTTTATTCTAAGCCTTAAAAAATACTGCAGAAGAAGCCAGAAGGAGAGCATCAAAGAGATATTTTGTCCTGATCCAACAGGCACTTTGTGTTTTTTGCATGACCATGCCAGTGCATCATAGAAAACAACAAAGACTGACTTATCGAGACACTGATTGCAGATACTGTGTTCCTGTAGTATAACGATGCTGTGTGTTTGACAAAATTTATATAAAAGTCATTATGAAATCATTATAAAAGTCATTACTACAAAGTCGTATGGAGAGCCAGTGTGGTGTAGTGGTTTGAACATGGGGCTAGGACTGTGGAGAACAGGGTTGGATTGCCTGCTTGGCCATGGAAACCCACTCTGAAATCTTGGGCAGGTTACACACTCTCAGCCTCAGAAAAAAATGTCACCAGTTGCCATAAGTTAGAAATGATTTGAAGGCACATATCAACACCACCAAACTCATTATATATTCTGGTGATGAAAAGCAGAACTTTTGGGGTACCAGTGAATCATGCAGCATAGACTCAGAGTTGGAAGAAACCACAAGTGCTTTCTAGTCCAACCCCTGCCATGCAGGAATACACAATCAAAGTATTCTTGACAGATGGTCATCCAACCTCTGTTTAAAAAACCCTAAAGAAGGAGACTCTGCCACATTTCAAGGCAGCATATTCCACTGTTGAACAGCTCTTACCATCGCGAAGTTCTTCCTAATGTTTATGTGGAATCTTTCTTCTTGTAGCTTGAATCCATTGCTCTCTGCCCTAATCTCTGGACCAGTATAAAACAAGCTTGCTCCATCCTCACACAAGAGATTAGTATATAACTTTGGGCTTTTGCAGATTGCCAGAAATAGTGCAAATTGAGTCCACTTTAAGGGTTAGGGTTAGTGATAGGGAATCATGGGAATTGTTTGGTTTTTTTTGAGACATTGAGCCTCAGAGAGCTCTGGTGCCACAATAAAATACAGTTCCCATGATTCCCTAACCCTAACCCTTAAAGTGGGCTCAATTTGCACTATTTCTAGCAGTCTGCGAAGGCCCTTTGGTTAGTATATAACAGAAGAAGGAGAAAGGCGTGTAGGAGGTCTGAAATGTGTTACATGTATTTAAAGAAAAGGATTCAACATTAATACTTAAACAAAAAAAGAGCAAGTGAAGACAAGTAGAATTTGTATGTAATTGCATTTTTCACTGAAGAAAAGCCCATTATAAATATACTTAGGGTGAAGCTGATGACCAGAAGACTTCAGAAAACTGAGGGTGCAATCTTTTCTTTGTGTAACTACACAGGAAGTTACATTGGGTTCAGTGACACTTACTTCAGAATAAATGGGTTGAGCGCATTGCTGAAAAGGTAGGAAGTGTCACAGAGAAAGTATAAAAGGAATAAATAGTTAATGGCTATTGCCCAGGAACTGCTTGGGCCAATGTCCATGGTACTTAAAAGAAGAGGGAATTAAAAAGTACATTGGAGCGTCTCTTGTACTCAATATCTCCCTCAATCATTCTCTCTCTGTATGTATAAACAGACTGCATGGCTATGCACACTTAATTTCCACTAAGCCTCATTGAATGCAGAAGGATTTCTGGGTAAATATGCATCTGTTCAGGCACAAAATCTGCAAAGACAAGACTGTGGATCTGGATGTGAATTGCACTGGCATCTATGAGAGTTCCAATGAAAGTACTTAGAAGGTGTTTATGAAGTATCTTAAGGAAAAATGCAGAGGCTTAGAACTGCACCATTGACCAGGAATGTAAGGCAGTTCTTTTGGCACAAGAGCCAGGCAGATGTTAGAGATCAGCAGTGTCAGGAAGTTGCTTTGGTCTTAGCACTCTGAGAGGTTGTATCAGCCACCTCTGAGTAAGTGTCTCATCGAGAAACTGGCAGGTGCCAATGCCATCACCTCTGGCAGGAAAGACCCTGGGGAGTTTTGGGTGGGCACATCCCTCATCTCTGTGCAGTAACATCTACTGTCTTTACCTTCTCCCACCCAAGGTAGGCAAATGAGTGGCAACCCAAAGGGACAACCATCTCATCTTGTATTTTGGCCTCATTTTCTTGTCACTTGCTGGTGCTGCAGCTGTTGATTCCTTATGCCCAGTTTCTTATCTGCATATATTTTCATAATCCCACCTTTCCACCCCAAAACAAGCTGTGGAGCACCCTAAACCATGTACCCTACAACCAGGAGAGATTCCTCTACGAGATTACTCTGGTCCAAAACACACTGCAGAAATAATCCAATTTGAAACCACTTTAACTGCCCTGGCTCAGTGCTAGGGAATTCTGAGAACTGTAGTTTTGTGAGACATTGAGCCTTCTCTGTCAGAGAGCTCTGGTGCCACAGTATACTACAATTCCCAAGATTCCCTAGCAATGAGCCAGGGCAGTTAAAGCGGTCGCAAACTGGATTATTTTTGCTGTGTGTTTTGGACCTCAGACTCTAATCTGGTCCAAAGCTGCCAAGTATGCCAGCCTGCACCACTAATGCTCATTGAAGTATGAAAGAATAAAAAATGGACTTCCTGGACCCCCAAACAAGTTGTGGCCACCCAAATCACATACCCCTAAAACCAGACGAGTTCAATGTCTTACAAATGACATTGGTATACATCTTGCCATGTGTGCCAACACAAACCACTAACGCACGTTGAGGTACTAAAGAAAAGGTTACTGGCTCTCTGGTTCCCAAACTCAAGCTCTCTAGGCCCTCAAAACATCATATTTCCTATATTTGTTCCTAAAAAAAAATCAGTATCAATGCTATCTCCTAAAGAAGTCTCCCTTGGTTGTTGGGATGTCTGATTTGGGGTGGGGTCTAGGGAAGCAATTCTTTACTCTTGGCAATGCCCAACTCCACACAAGTCACAATCTCTCAGCCCCAGAGGATGGCAGTGGCAAACCCCCTCTGAAGAAACTGGCCAAGAAAAGCCCATGAATAGGTTCGAATTAGGGTCACTGTAAGTTGGAAACGACTTGAAGGAACACAACAACAGGGTGACCAGATGGCCTCACCGTAAAGGAGGGCAAGGCACTGCAAAATGTAGGACATTGAAGAAAAATGTACAATATTACCAAATAAAAGTTTAAAATATTTATAAATTCATGCATCTTAGTCATGGTCAAAATGGAGGACATTGTGAAATTTCTCTTGGACAGAAGAAAAGGAGGAAATCTGGTCACCCTGCAAAACAACAAGAAGAAGCATAAATTTACATTTATATGAGTGTTTCTCGATTTTTTTGGAGATAATGTCCTTCATTTTTCTTGAACATCCTACATTCTGCAGTTAGGACATCTGGTCAAGCTGTTCAGAAGGGCACCTTTTCTTGCTTTTGGTCATGGTCATTTGAGCCCAGGGTGACCAGACGTCTTCCTTTTCAAGGACAGGTTATCCATTTCCAGCTTCTGTCCAGGAGGAATTCCAAAAGGTCCTCTATTTTTACCAGGACTAAGACCAGGGTGGCCAGAGCGCCTCCTTTCCCTAGACCTGTCCTCCATCTCCACCTTCTGTCCAGGAGGAATTCCAAACAAGTCCTCTATTTGGAGACATGACTAAGAAGCATGCATTTCTATTTCTAGGAATGTTTTTAGCTCAGAGTCACCAAAAATGGAGGGCCATCTTCTTTTCCAGGACATGGTCCTCCATCTCCACTTTCTGTCCAGGAGGAATTCCAAAAGGTTTTCCATTTGGAGCAAGATAAAGAAGCATGGATTTATATTACCGGTAATATGAATGGGTTGGGCGGGTGAACTTTCATGTGGTCATGACCTCCATTTTTCTTGAATGTCCCACATTTTGTGGTCCTCCTTGGCGGTGAGGAGGACCACCTGGTCACCCTGTAGCAGTGGCATCATTAGAGGGGTGCGGACTGCACCAGGTGACACCCTAAGAGGGGGGTGACACCACTGCTTCTCAAATATCTACTTTTTGGCAGAAAGGGGCTGAGGCATTCATCTGCTTCCCTTTAAAAAACTTTAAGAGATGGTGTGAATGAGGTGAAGCTCAGTGGGAGCAGAAAAGAGACGCCCCAGAATTTTTTAAAAATAAAAATTTCATTTTTTTAAAATATACTTTTTAAATTTTTCTTTAAAAACATCACATTTTAACCAACACTTCAGAGAAACTCTGAAGATGCCAGCCGCAGATGCAGGTGAAATGTCAGGAATACATTCT
>CM034706.1:226134296-226154082 GCA_020142125.1 Phrynosoma platyrhinos
CTAATATGGCGAAAAATACGGTACATTAAAATGAATTTAGAGGGGAAAAGATTTTGCAACCCTACCAGTAAAGAGTACTGTTTTGAAGTGCAGATAAAATGTTGAAAGACACTTTATATTATACTTTAAATTAAGAACATTATAATTGTTTTATGGAATTCTGTGGCTGATATACTTCAGAGACGTTTACTTTAAATAATACTCTGTTAAACCAAAACATTGGTTTTCAAACGTTTACCACTTTAATTCCAAATAATTTTTTGCTTCTTTGGTTTATCTGTACTAACTTAATATAATTAACATACCATCACGACTTTTGTATTTTCTGAATGTTGCGTGTAATTGCTTTTCCTTTCAGTTATCACTTATAACACAGAATTTAGCACTTTTCTATTCAGCTCAGCTAATTTATTTCTAAATCTATACTCACTTCTCTCTGTTAATACATAATATATTTCAGATTGTAGTTGGTACTATATTTTTAGAATTGATTACATTATTATTTAAGCTATTGGGACAGCTGGGAAGAAGAGCTGGATTTGCATTTTGTCTGTGGAGTTTACTTGGCCTTTGTATCTCTGGGCACTATAAGAATTGTGATTCCTGTATATACTGGTATTTTGCTGTTGTTAGCTGCCTTTGAGTCAACCTCGACTTATGGTGACCCTGTGAATGAGACATCTCCAACTCCTGCTGTCTCCACTGCTCTGCTCAGGTCCTGTAGACTCATGCCCGTGGTCTCCCTGACTGGCAACATTTCCGCACTACACTCTTATAGTGTTGCTGTTCCACTTTTACTGCTCTGGCTGCCTCCTGTGGCATTCTGGAGTTTGTAGTTCAGAGAAGCCTAAGGGCTCTCTGACTGAGAATTCCCAATGCCCCTCCTTAAACTGCAAATACCAGAATGCAACATGAGGCAACCAGAGCAGTTAAAGTGGAATAGCAGTGTTATAAGAGTGCAGTGCGGTAATCTAGTGAGTCTATCCATCTGGCATGTGGTCTTCCTCTCTTTTTACTATCCTCCACCTTCCTCAGCATCATTGTCTTTCCTAATGAGTCATACCTTCTCATGATGTGGCTGAAGTACAACAGCCTCAATTTAGTCATCTTGGCTTCCAGGGAGAATTCAGGCTTGGTTTGTTCTAGGATCCAATTGTTTGTCTTTTTAGTCATCCACAGTATCCTCAGCACTCTTCTCTAGTACCTCATCTCAGATGAGTTCATGAACACTAATACTTTCCACATATTAAGTGCCCTGAGACTTGTTTAGAGACCCTGTGGAGCAATGAAGTTCAACCATTCTACTCTAGGTGAATCCTTTTAACAGACATAAAACTTCCATGAAGTCATTACACATTCTTGAAATGGGATGTGAATAGTATTTCTCAGACACACATTTATTTTGCATAATATTACAGACAGGCTATTGTGATAGCTATCACCCTGCATGATGAATGTACATTCAGTGCTATCCTGCAATTTAATAGTATTATTAATATTACTTGGGAAGTTGACAGCTGACAGAGAAGCTTGCATTTCTGGTTACCCCATGTTAGAGGATGAACAACTGCATACATCTGATTCTCCACTGGATCATACTGCATAAGATTAGATCATAATTTGTTGTCAGTAGCTGCCATCAAGTTGACTTCAACTTATGGTGACCTTATGAATGAGAGACCTCCAGGTCACACTATCATTAACAGTTCAGCTCAGATCTTGCAGACTTCCCATTAGATGTCCAAAGTATGATAGTATGTCCAAAGTATGATTTCAAGAGGGATAACAATTAATAATAATGATGATGATGATAATAATAATAATAATAATTTATTTATTTATATCCTGCCCCTCTGCAGAGTAATCGGGGCGGCTTACAACATTAAAATTTCCATACAGATATATTAAACAGAACATAAAATCCCGAATACCACCCGTCCTTTGAGAAGTAAGGATTCTTCTTATTCTAGGCCTGATGGTGCTGGGCCTAGCGTCTCTCCCCCAGATGACATTGGATGGTAATGGAGGGAGGGCTCTTCTTCTTATTCCAGGCCGGATGGTGCTGGGCCTAGCGTCTCTCCCCCAGATGACATTGACAATGACAAGAAGATATCATTGTTTAGTGGATTTTTGATGTTATTGGATTTCCTTTATGGCCAACATGTCCCTCCCTGGATATTATCTAAGTAATGTACTGCGGGTTCTGTCTCTTGAAAACTTTTATAGGTTAATATATAGGATGCACAATGGACACTGTTGGGCCTTATCCTTTCTCATTGTAAGCTGAGAGTATGTCCCAGAACAAAACCAGCATGCTTGATTTTGGATTTGATTTATCAAGGGATTCCCTATGCTCTAAGGAGGGGTGTTCTATTTGTTTACTGGCATTCACCAATTCCTCATTATCAGAATGGGAGTAGCAATATGAACCTAGCAAACCTTCAGCTTCTGCAATTTCGGTTGCTAGGTATGTTTTGGATGCATGGACTTCGTTGGGAACCAAAGATTCCAGCTTTCTCCAAGGAGAGTCTGTTGACCAATTATGTGGTTTTTGCTCAACAGAGGGTAAATGTTCATTTAAGTCACTGGGTTCACTGGGAACAGCCTTATGAGAAAAAAAGTTGAGATTTTTGTTTGAATTGTCTTCCTCCTTCTCGATTGTAAATCAAACACAGGTGGAGAAGTAATTCCCAATTCTTTGCTGGCATTCCATGTAAGTATCATGTTTTCAGCAGGAGACACAGCTGAATGAGGGAAGGCAAGACTCCACTGCTGGCTTGGCCCTGATGATGGAAGGGAAAGAAACAGCTTCCCCAGGCACAGCATCCCTCATCCCTCATGCAAAACAAAAGAAGCACTGATGACCAGATTGCAGTATGAAAATTTGTGTCTTTCAAATCCATCATTGCAAGCCAATCTCCTTGTTGCAACAGGGAAAGATGGAACTGAGGGTGACCATTCTGAACTTCTGGGGCTAGATATAAAAATTGAGGTCCAAAGGTCTGCCTCTGTAGGTGAAGGAAATCTTTTCTGCTGGCAAGGAAGAGGATGTTTCCACCTACCAGCTAGCATGGCTGCAACAAGGACTTGCAATAGGGATCTTGCTTCTGATTGCTGCAGCCTCATTCCTGGCAGAAGGAGAGTGAAGACGTTCATTCATTCAGGGTATTTATACCCTGCTGTTCTGCCACAAAGGTGCTCAGAGTGGCTTACACATTGTTGATTACACAGTTCCCTGCTCTCAGGCTTACAGTCGAAAATAGACATGACATAAAAGGAGAAGAGAATGGCATTGGGGGAAGGAGATCAAGTCTAGTGGATAGTGCTGGTTCTTCTCTCCCTCCAAAGGAAGAGAGATGGCAGTTGGAATGTCAGGAGGGCCTTTCACGTGCCTCTGGGGCTAGGCAGGGTTGAGTTGTGACTGCCTGTTCTCTCCCTCTGAGGCCATGATGGTGGCAGTTGGAATGGAGGAAGAGCTTTTCACTTTCCTCTGGGGCTAGGCATGGTGGAAGCATTATCCTTCTTGCCAGCAGAACAGATCACTAGCAGAACAGACATCTTTCACCTGATACTGCTGCTAGCTGCTAAGGAGGGCTGCAGTGATGTGACAGCAAGTCTGAAATATTTACTTAATGTATAAGATGAGTTTAATAAACTATGTTCTACATTGAATTGTCACCGTCACCCATCAGGCTTGTTGAATCAATGGAATTTATATAATCAATGATGTACATAAGTTCCCATAAATTCAGTGGGTCAACTCTAATTGGAACTAATTGGATTTATGTGTTGTTGTGTCCATGTGAATTATTTATTTCTTATTACTAATGTACAGATGCAGCTTTTACAGTGTAATATAGGTAAAAAGTATATTACATGTTATTGTTTCCTAAATTAATAAAATGACAGGTATAAACTCCCTTCTAGATTTTGTAAACTGCTGTTCAGTTTTAATTTTGCATATTTTAATGATCAGATTTGCACATTATTCAAAAAATATGTGAAGAACTCTCAGGAGAAAACTTTATTTGAACCATTAATTTAGAGCAGGGGTTTCTTCTGATTTAAATCAGTCCTAACTGGCCTGAGACAAGCTATACTGAATGTGAAGTGTTTGAGGCAGCAGATGCTATTAGCTGAATAAAGATCTTAAGGGACTTGAAGCTTAACAGTCTTCTTGCTGTTTGCAATCTGGTGGAATACATGTGTAAAAGATTGCAATAATTCCTTGTCTTACAGCCGTGTTGGTGAACCTATGATGTGTGCCATCTTGGGCATGTGAAGCCATTTTGGAGGGCATGTAGGGAGATGGGAGGGCGAGGGAAGTCGAGGAACAAGCATGCACCTGCTCCTACTCTTCCCCCGCCTTCCTGTTGCTTCAGATGCCTCTCCAGAGACAATTAAAGGCACTGGAAGGCAGGAAAGAGGAGGAACAGGCACGTGCCTATTCCTCCTCTTCCTCCACCCTCCTGTGCTTTCAACTGCCTCCCCAGAGACAGCTGAAGGCCTTGTTCCTCCTCTTCCCTGCGATTCTGGGCCTTCAGCTGTCTCTGGGGAGGCAACTGAAGGCCTGGGAGAGTGGAGGGAAGAGGAGGAACAGGTGTGCATCTGTTCCTCTTCTTCCCCACTGTCCCGGACCTTCAGCTGCCTCTGGAGAGGGCCCAGGCAGGGGAAAGAGGAAGTCCCACTCCTGGGAAGGCAGAAGTCCTACTCCCTGGAAGATGGAGGTCCCCCTTGAAGGCAGAAGTTCCACCTCCCGGAAGTCCCATCCCCTCAGAAGTCCCACCCCCCAGCACCAGGTAACACCCAGTGCCAAAATACTTTTAAGTTTGGGCACTCAGTCTCTAAAAGGTTTGCCAGCATTTACTGTGTTAGGTGGGCTCATTGTTGTCTCCTGAGCTTCAGAAGTATGTGTTGATAGATTCATGAAATATTGCATATTATCAGAAAGGGAGTGATTTGCAGAAGGAAAGGATTAAGTACTCTTCATTATTACCACCTTTTGAAGTGTACCCTTCTAAAAGGTTGTTTGGCTTGTCTTAATGCATTTGCATTTGCATGTAGTTTGGCTTGAAATAGCCCCTGTTGCTTGGCCCATGAACATGTTGCATGTAGCTGCGGCATGTAGAATGTCTGCATTGTTCTTTAAAGACTGCCCAAATGAGGCTTAGTCTGCTCATGACTGTTAAGGTGGTAGGAAAAATATGTAAACTCTTCAGGATTTGTTTCTTAATACTCTAAAATATGCAATTTCTGTATGAAGATCAGTTCCATTTATTTCTTTCTGTCCATACTTGTAAGAGAGGAAACATTTAGAGAAATAGATTCAGCGGCTAGAGAGAGGAGTAATATTGTTGCTCTCTTTCTCTATGACATTCCACTCTTTACTTTTTTTGCTTGTTTGTTTTTAATAATCAATAACTGGTTCCTGCAACAAAATACAGTTACTCCTCCGTTTTCATGGAGTATCCGCCCCCTCCTGCGAAAATGGAAAATCGCCAATATTCAAGCCCTATTGGCTTGAATGGCTGTGTGTGCCCGTGGACAAGCACCCCATTTTAATCCCTTCCATTTGCCCCCTGTGAATGTGTGATGGATGGGGGACTCGAAGTCCGCAAAAACAGAGGGGCAACTGTACAGCATTGTGGAATGTTTCTGTTCAGGGTTCAAAGCCATGCTTTTTTCCAGAATACTCCGGTCTTTTCTCCATTGCTAATAGTCAGCATTCTGTGGACACCGAATATTCTCAGTCCTCTTTGGGCTGTTTTTGTAGGTCTTCCCTTAATATTGTTCCTGAATATATTTAAATGCCAGGATCCTCCAAAGCCTGCTGGTATCCTATATTCTTTTGTGCATGAATGGTGCCATTTTGTCTACATATGGTTCCATGCTTAGTGAACTTTTTCAAATGTACACCCTAACATGTCCAAATGGTATTATCTGTGCTCAAGAAAATGGAGAAACTCCTGGTATACACAGGATTAATGTCATGCACTTGGTCTGTTTTTGCCCTAGTATTGGCACAGTATGATCTACTTGTCACTTTGATATAAAACTTATAAAGTAACTATTTATTTGCTAGTTCTAGTTGGAGGCATAGCTGTGTGTCTTAGAAGACCAGGTGTTTTTTTCTTAATGTGTGTGATGGGTGGAGATTCAGGTTGACTATTATGGCTGGAACTAAGTCTGAAATGACTCTGAGAAGGTGGGAAATGAAAATGTTAAAATGCTTCATGAATACTTCAAAATTTCTGTTACTATGTAAGATCTTACAATAACAGATGGGCTACTGATATAATGACACTTGTTTTATAAATTAACACTGCCAGGTGAAATTGCATAGTGCTTAGAATGGTTCATTATCAGGCAAAAACCACTTGTCATCTTGCACTGCTTTTGGTTCAAGGAAAGGTGGCTTTTTCAGGAATTTGCTCAGAAGGGAGCTGAGTTCTGTAAGATGATTTTCAGAAATGTTTTTGGAAATGTGGATGAGAGCAGGGCAATCCTATGGTACAGTTAAGTGGATTGTTCTCATACCAGAGCTGCTTGTTGTTAACTATCCTAGAGTCGCCTTCAACTCATGTCGACCCTGTGGATGAGACATCTCCAAGCCCTCTATCCCCCACCTCTCTGCTCAGGCAGTGGCAACCCCCTCTGAAGAAACATGCCAAGAAAACCCCATTATAGGTTGGTTCGCCTTTTGTTGTTGTTAACTGCCCTCAAGTCTATCTTGACCCATGGCAACCCTGTGGATGAGACATCTCCAAGACCCCCTATCCTCCACTGCTTTGCTTAATTCCTACAAACCCATACTCGTGACCTCCTTAATAGAGTCCATCCATCTGGCATGTGGCCTTCTTGTCTTCCTACCTCCTTCCACCTTTCCCAGCATTATTGTCTTTTCCAGTGAGTCCTCCCTTCTTATGATGTGTCTGAAGTAGGACAGCCTAAGTTTGGTCATCTTGGCTTCCAGGGAGGTTTCTGGCTTGATCTGCTCTAGGACCCATTTGTTTGTCCTTTTGACTGTCCATGGGATCCTCAACACTCTTAGAGGGTACCAATCAAGACATGGTGATGGTATAAATAGCAGGACGATGTCATAGAAATTATACCAAATCTTCTCCCAGTCACAATACACAATCATAAAGACTGGGAATGAGAGCTTTCAGCAGTTCCCCCATGGAGGGTTTCTATCACCTAGGAAGCAGCAACTGAGCTTATATTTGCCACAATGATCTCCTATATTGTCTGGCAGCCTAAATACAGCCAAGAAGCAAACCTTTGGTTCCAGCATTTCCACAGCAACACCAGGAAAAATGCAACAACAGGCTCAGTAGTTAGGAAGCCAGTGTATGTAATGCACTAGAGAGAGAAAAGGGTTCGGATGCATGTGGAGAGAGAGAGGCAGGCCAGCCCAAATAACTTTAAAGGCACTAGATCCCATCTGATCTTGGAAGCTAAGCAGGGTAAGCCCTGGTTAGTACTTGGATGGAAGGTTGCCAACCAGTATCAGGTGATGTTGGTTACATTTCAGAAGAAGGAACTGGCAAAATCACCTCTGAGTATTCCTTGCTTAAGAAACCCCTATGATATTCCTGGGGTTGTCATAAATTGATAGGCAACTTGAAGCCACATGCAGTGTGTGTGCGCACGCACACACCTTTCCCCCAAGAGATGAGTTCAGGTTCCACAAGAATACCAGTAATTTGACATAGTCTAAATATAGTCATAGACATACATCTGTACCGTTGTCTGGCAGAGGTGAACTAGCATTTATAAAGGAAGATTTTGTGGCTTTGATGAATAAAGAAGAATGAACAGTACAAGAGTAAGCCAACAGGAAGTAATATTGTGAGATCTCTTGTAGTTCCACGGAATGTAGGAGATGTAAGATTTGAGTGTTGCATTTGGGAGCAATAAATGTACTGAGGAAAAGTTCACCTTTTGAGTGTCATTAGATAGAAAACAGATTGTTAGACTAGAACCTACAGTAGTTCTCCCTTTCCTAAACAGATAAAAGATGCTCAAGGATAAACCCCTAAAAGCCTCCCAGAAGTCAGATATCTCCTTTTTTGTAAGCTTATTATTTTTTCCTAGCTCCAGTTAAGATACATAGTTATACAGTATTTTTAACGTAATTTTTGTTTGTTGTATGAGATTTTGCCCCTATTCCCACAAAGTCACTATGTTCATTTGCTCTTAAGTCATTGGTGGAAAATCTGTGGCCCTCGGTCAGAATACAGTTCCCATAAACTCAGGGTATTTATTGGTCATGCTATCTGGTTGTTTGAGCCTAAAAAACATCTGGAGGGCCAGTGGTATTCCATCATAGGATCTAGAGTAGGGGTTGGCAACCTACGGCCCGCGGGCTGCATCTGGCCCGCGGACCCCCACTTACCAGCCCCCGGCAACTGCCACCACTGTTGCGCGTGTCACAGCCGCCATTTTTTTGCCAAAATGGTGGCCGCGACTTGTTTGTGCATGCGCAGTACTCCTGTGCATGTGCAAATGAGTTGCGGCCGCCATTTTGGCAAACAAAATGGTGGCCGCAGTGTGTGAGGAGGCGGCGGCAGCGTGCGCAGCAGCGGTGGGGGTTGCGCATGTGCGTGAGCGCACGTGCCGCTATTCCCCCCCCCCCAGCCTGCCGGAAGGGCCTGCTGGAAGGGACTGGCCTCAGGTAAGGGAAGGTTGCCAACCCTTGATCTAGAGACTCAATTATATAATAATTGATGTATAGCTATTTCTCTCTCTTGTCCTAAATGTATTCAGATTTTTTGTGTCTGTGATTTAATCATTACCTCTGTCAGTTTTAGAGGATTGTGACTGAAAAAGAAAATGTTTTAAAACTGAACACTAATATGCTTTTTAAAAAATGGAACCTTGAAGCAAGGTTAAGGTTCCAAGTAGCTTTTCCCTCCAAGCTGGGTATGCTGTTCTTTTTGTCCCAGGATTTCTGTCTTTTGCACTTGGTACTCAGTAGTTTGTGGCTCTTGAAAATGTTCAGTCTATTTTGGGTTATTTGGGCCACACTTTTTTTTTTTAAAAAAAAGAGGGGATTTACTTGAGGAAACTGCAGGATTCCTCCAAACACAACCATACCTTTTTCTTGTTTCTCAGTGGCCCCACTTTAGCTACATTCTTGTTGGTGCTCACCATCTGTGTTTTGCCATTAGCGAGACTGCTTTTCATCTTACATTTATTTTAATTTTCAGAATCAGAGTCTGCTGCCAGTGCAAAAACCATACATGACACAATTCACATTCTCATGTCATGCTGAAAAGTTTAAATAGGCTACTGTTTTTATATGCATGGCATATTGAAATGTGCATTTTCCAGAATGGCTTCACATGTAAAATCAAATGCAACCAATAAGTACACTCCTGCAAAAGGGGAACTTATTAACATAATTTGGATTTTCTTAGTGGCAATGTATTTTATCTTTTTTTATTAACATTCTATTAGCATTCTGTAGACAGACTATATAAATATAAATGGTGTACAGTTGCAAGTACGGTACCAGGCATTTACTGCTGATCTTGCTGATCACTAGGATTTACTAGAATTCAAAGACATAGCTGTGTTAGTCTGAAAAATCAGTATGGAAAGGAATCCTGTAATACCTTTGAGACTACTGAGGATGTAGACAGTTCATGATACCAGTTTTTTTTCTTTCAGTTAGTCTAAAACGGTACTTCAAAATCCCTTCGCATACTTATTGAGATTTATTGACTGAGATAGTCTTTCTGTCTTCAGGGTTGCTTTTTTCTGTTCAGCATGCTTTCCTGGTCTCTGCATTTAGGTAATCAATTGTTGTAGAGAAAACACTAACAGCAAGATTTATTCAAATCTAGTCTCACTCTTCTTTTATCTTTCTGTTATGTGCTCTACTTCTAACCCTGTAAAGAAGTATACATGCTCTGTGCCTGGCCAGTAATAACAGCAGTATTGTGGAGTTGTGTTCACCAACAAATAAAAGTCTTCTTTTCTCTTTCCCAGTACATGGTGAAGCTTACCTGAAATTAGGCCCAAAAGCACTCCTTTCTTACAATGAATCCTCTCTTTGGAGGAGAGTATAGAAGCAGGAGTTCGGGAGTTGTCAGTAGAATTTTGTATATTTGGGGCTGAGGTATAAGAGATGGGCTTTGGCTGTGAGTTGGGGGACATACCTACTCAGGGAGATAGGATGTTTAGTGGTCCCAGTTTGAAATGTTATCTTCTTTGACCTGGCATCACTTGTTTGTATGTCTTAAAACTAGACATGTAAAAAAGGTGGCAGTACCTCCCTTGCCATGACCACTCTTCCCTCCCTCCCCCCCCTCTCTCTTTCAGCTTTGGTTGTTAGATTTAAGATTATGTAATGCTGTCGGTGACAGCATTATGAAGTAACAGCTTTGCTGTACTGGCTCATGTGACATCTTGTCATGGCATAGTGAATATGGTTGTAAAACTATCACAGTTATGATTGTCCTTTTAATTCTTGCAATAGAATCTTTTTTCAAATATGCAGAAAAACAGAAATTTGTTTTTTCAATCTAATGTCTTGTTTTGTCTATAACCCTAATCCAAATTTTGTCATAGCTACTCAAGCTTTTGGCTGTAGGAGAAAAAGGGCAGGTTTTATTTCCTGGGTGGATAAAGTTTCTGTGCTTGACATGATAAAGTGTGTTCACATTATTTTATTGAGAACATTGGGGGAAAATCCCCTCTTAGAATGACTTTCAGATATTCAAGATGTCTATTTTTACACTGAAAGCATCTCATATTGAAACTACATACTAGTTTGAAGAATTTTTGTTAGTTTTAAGTAATTAATATCTAACCCAAAGACTGTATTGCTGTGATTGTTGACTCTAGAGAATCCATAATTGGAAAAGAAAGGCACACTGCTTAACCATGGTAACTACCAATGCATATAATAGAATATTTTGAATAAGATTAGCACTTAGGAATTTTTTTGGAAATCATGATAAGGTCTTGAATTTTTAGTGTCTATACAGACAACACAATCTTTTAATAAAATTACTAAATTAATTGTAGTGTCACTATTGGTTGATTATCATTTTCACACACACACATCATTGTTCTGTGGCTGGAGGTGGATCTTAATCCATAATAGATTGAGCTCTTTGCTGGTTTGAAAATCTGGCAATCTAAAAGACAGTATAGTCTGTTTTTGATGAGACAGCAGTGCTACTTGTCTTGGTGCTTGTGCATGTGCTACATGTCCAGGTGCCTTCAGTGGCAAGAAATGCTTAGGAATCTTGCATGGTGTTACTGGAGGTGTTGCATGGAAGGTTCAGCCTTGGCCTTGGTTTTCTAAGCCCTGACTCATGCAAAATTTTCCACCTGCTTTGAGACATCAGTTTAGATAACAGATTACTTGGCATATTGGAAGAATCATGGGCAGTAAAATGTTCTTATCTATTTAATTGGTGAGAGTATAGTACTAAGTATTTAGGCAAGCAATATTAGGCAGAGGGGCTATGTTAAACAAGTTTTAATATGGTTTAAACTGAAACAAGTGATGTGATGTGATGACATCAAATGTCCTTTCTGTCTTTCATTACTGGGATGAGAATGGATGCTACATAAATCTGCACCATTTCACAAGTGATGATTTGCTATTTCTCAGGCTTAGCTTTACAGCTATTTTTCTGCAGAGGACCTATAAATAGTTATAGAATTTAGACTAAGAAATAACACGTTGCATGTGCTTGGATCAAGTTGATGGTGGTTGTGTTTGTTGTATACGTATATGTATGTGTCTGTGTGTGCCTTCAATTTGCCTGTTGAATTATGGCAACCCCGTGAATTTCATAGGGTTTTCTTTGGCAAGGAATGCTCATAAGTGATTTTACCAGTTTCTTCCTCTGAAATATAGCATGCAGCACTTGGTATTTGTTGGCAGTCTCCCATCCAAGATGGGATCTGCTGCCTTTATAGAATATTTAGGCCCTGTTTGTGAGATAGAGGAAACTTACCTGGGCTGTATTCTGAATAGAGATGAGGGAATGTAGATCACAGTGTATCTCAGGCTAATCTACTTCCATTGCCTTTGTTTGACTTTGAGTTGAAGTCAAATACAGGCATCCCTGCCTTTTGATGACTCCATGACTCACTCTTTCAATGCTTACAAATTACAGATAAGTTCAATTAATTTGACAGGGGTTTCACTCTTGTTACTTCTTCTTGCCTATGAGGGTTGCTTGGGACCACTCGCATGCACTTTTGTATATAGAGATTGTTAATTCAACTTTTGCACACATTCATATACATTTTTATTAGCCAAAATGCACTTGCAAGATGAAAACTCCTGGGTTCCACTTTTCAAGTACAGTCACCCCTCAGTTTTCATGGACTTCAGATTGAGTCCCTGCGAGGGACAAACGTAGGGGCATACAATGGGAGCGCACCCACACTCCATTTATGCCCATGGGGCTTGAATATGCACAGGTTTCCATTTTTGCAAAGGGGTCCGGAATGGATCCCCTGAGAAAGCAGAGGAGCAACTTTAATTCTAATCCATTTTCTGACAATCTTCCAGTCCCTAACCCATCAAATAAATGAGAGCTTCCTGTAAGTTAATCAGTTTTTAAAAGGTGTATGTCTCACTTTTTCCTTGGATAGCAGGGAGAAGTCTGCCAATGAATCCATATTACTACTACTGTCACCATCTGCCTAAATTACTACAATGAAATGGTTGTACAAATGCCATGTGTATGAAGCTAATGAGCTTCATCAAATCCATTAGAGCTTGAAAAACTGCCTCCTTTCCTCTGGCCTGCAAGTAAGCTTTCACGAGGGTCAAGTCTTAGATATTATATGTAAACCTGGTAGTGAACTTAAGATGCTGTCACAGGAGGTCTCTGCAAACAACTGCAGCTCTTTAGTATGCCATGCTCAGTAGTAATACTTGTGCACCCTTTGTACTGAACAGGTTAGATTTCTTTATAATTACGGCATTTGTCTGCACATATAGTTGTTTTAGTGAAGAGGTTTGGAAGTCCCTAATACCCAGGGAATTTGATGCTGGCACTTAGGAATTAGAGCAAATTCCTCATTATGGACAGTTAATAACAGTGTCCATAGAATAGGAATATCCTTGTAACCTTGGCCTTTTCATTTGTATGTTAAGCCAACCAGCTGTTCTAAGCTAGTCAGGCAGGATTCGGGTTACATATCCTTTTACATGCTAACTCATAGTAAAATGAATTCTATGAAGAAGAATTTAATTTATCAGGAATTAATATATAAAGGGAGAACTATGTTCTTCATTTGGTGGTACTGTATTATTATAGCAGGAAATTGGAGAGTATGCTCTTGTTTCCTATCAAACAGAGATGAAGACAACACAATAGGATTTTGGCTATAAGTGATGAGTATCTTTTTGTTTTCCTTGAGTACAAAAGTATTTCAAGTGAAAAAAGAAATGCAACAAGATTTTGTTTTCTACTTTTTGTTTTGCAGGTTATTTTGTTATAATATTTGCAGTTTAGCTGTAAGAGCTGGTTGTCACTAATTATCTAGTTATAATGCATTCCTCAAGAAATGTGCTACATATACCAGTGTAATATAAATATAACTTGTTAAAAACAAAGGCCTAAGCCCACTTGTTGAACCCAATTTGGGGTAGATGCATGGAATCAATGTAATCTGATAAGTCTACACTTACATAAATATCATCAATGCAGTTGATCTGATCTAGAAAATAATATTGTGAATGGGAGAAGAGGCTGTCTTCTGTTGTGAAGGTACCTGGTATAATGCCATAAACTATGGAAACATGCTTTGCTTGATCGTTTTAATTTGGGGGGAATTCCTGAATTCTTTGGGTATTCCAAGCTGTCAAGACTGGGGGGGGGGGGTTTCCTACATCAGATGTAAATTATAGGATATTATGTATAATTTATTCAATTTTTATCATTTTAAGATTTTCTCTGTATACTTAGGAGTGTAGCTCTATAGAACTCTAGAAAAGTTCTAAAACAACACTATTCTACCTAGAATTAGTTCTTTAATAGCCTTCAGAAATATATATATATATATATATATATATATATATATATATATATATATATATATATATATATATATATTACTGTGGAACCTTTAAGCTATGATACTACACCTCACTGTTGAGCTACTTGCAGAAAAACAGATCTGCCCCCTTTTTTTTCCTTTTGAAAATAAACGAACTGTGGTTTCTATGAATTATAAAGATCATGAGAAGAAGCTACATTGCCATATGGGCTTAAAGAATGCTAATTACCATTAGTCTTGCACTTCAAAAAAACTTTCAGACAAACATTTTAACATATCAGATACCTTTTATTCTGTGGAAGTAAATATACAGAGAAGTCCTGGCAATTAAAAAAATATCTTTACATATGATGGGCAGAGGGCAGAACAGTCTGTGCCATGTGCCCACTTATTTTTATTTCTGTCATTTATAATGCTGTGGTCTTCTCTATCCGTCTGGAAATACAGTGCCAGTATAGTGTAATGGTTTGAACATTAGACTATGACTCAAGAGACCAGGGTTTGAATCCCTGCTCAGCCATGGAAACCTACTGTGTGATCTTGGGCAAATCACACTCTGGGGGGTTGCAGACTGCCAGAAATAGTGCAAATTGAGTCCACTTTTAGGGTTAGGGCAGTGCTTCTCCATTATTTTCTGTCACGCCCCCCCTAGGAAAGAAGAAAACATTTTGTGCGCCCCCGCGCGACTGTAAATAGTCACATGGGTGGGTTTGACCAATCAGGATAGAGCACATCAGGCTGCTACTGGGGCTGCGCTGGGACAATCTCCCTCTCTCCAGCCGTAATGGGCCCCCCCTTTACGGAGCCTCGCGTCCCCCCTGGAGGGCCCGCCCCACTATTTGAGAACCGCTGGGTTAGGGTAAGTGCTAGGGACTCATGGGAATTGTTGTTTTTTTCTGAGACATTGAGCCTTCTCTGTCAGAGAGCTCTGGTGCCACAATAAAATACAGAGCAAGGCAAAGGCAACCGTCTTCTGAACACAACTTTCCTAGAAGAACCCAGGTTTGCCTTAGGGTTGTCTTAGGGTTGTCATGACTTGAAGGCATACAACAACAACTTCTGGAATGTTTAACTCAGAGGTCCTCAACATTTGAGGACCTGTGACATAGGAAAAAGAGTACAATAAACAACAAGATTCAACCCTGAAAAACAGAGCTCTAGCAGATGAGTAGGAAGAGGCAATTCTAGTGCTCTACAGCTTGATGCAGGATAGTCTTCTCAATTGACTTGGAACTGTTTCTCTTTACTAGTCCAGCTTGGTTCTCTCAAGTGTTTCTTTTTGGATATGAACCGAATGTAATTGCCAGATTTCATAAGGCTCTGTTGTGGGGTGGCGCAGTTTTATTTCTGTTTGATCCTGACTGTCTTATGTGATAACACAGTCAAGCCTCAGCAGTGAGCCACAATGGCAGTGAAGGAAGGGAAAGAGAGAAAATGACAATCAGATATTTTGATACTCCAGTTTCCTTTGGAGTGATCCACAGGTTTGTTGTTTTTTATTACCTGCACAGTCAAATGCTTTGCTGTAGTATTAAATCAGAGGCTGACTTCTAACATTGTTTATTGCATTAGCAAACATATGTTTGCATTATGATCTCTAGTACTTCTTCCTTTCCTGGACCCAGCTTGAAGGTCTTTTGTTGTAGAACCTAGAGCATAATTTTGCTTCCATGAGACACTAATGCTATGGTCCAGTGGTTACTGCAGTCTCCAGTGTCCCCTTTCTTGGGGGCTGAAATGTATGATGACCCCATCATACATTTATAGTCCATTATTTTCTTATTTATGGGCAGAATTTTGTTAGAATTGGAATTGTCTGTATAGCTTGAAATGGCTTAATTAGTATACCTGGTGTTCCCAGTGATTTATTTCTCTCAAGTGGTTTGAGAGTAGCATCCACATCACTTTCTGAAATTATAGGTTATTTGTGAAAATATTCTTCTTGGTAGGAATCTGTCACTATTTCATCTCTTACAATTCATCAACGTATTGCTTCCATAATCTTTATTTTTCTCATCGTATACTTTGTTACTCTATTAGTTATATAGCATCACTACTTTTGGTTTAAATTTCTCTTTGATTTCTTGGATCTTGTGAAAGTTGTCTCTTGCTTTTTTGTCTATCTGCTTTTTCTTTGCATTCATTATTGTAATAGTTCCCTTTCTCCATATTTACACATCACTGAGCACACGTCACACGTTCAGGATTCTGATCCAATGTTTATCACCTTTTTGCTTCTCAGTTGTCTTTAATTGTTTGAAAGTTTCATCAGCCATCTAGAGAAGGTTTTCCTTGATTTTGGCAACATAATATTCATGGTATTGGTCTGTAGTTTTTTGGGGTCAAGGTTGACTGGATTTAGCAGGACAAATTTGTTCTTTATCTGGTCTTTAAACTAAATAATCTGTAGATTGTGTTTTGTCACTAAAATTGATTTAATATACTACTTTAGCTCTATTCTGATATATATATATATATATATATATATATATATATATATATATATATTACCAGTTTTCATTGTCAGTGCAACAATTCACTCCTAGTTTTGAATTTGCATCCAGTTAAGTCCAGTTACATCATCATCATCATCTATTGTATTTAAAGCCTGCTCTTCAGAAATACTCTCAGAGAGGCTTACAAATTTTGACGATCTTACAAATTGTGAATTTGACAATTCCTTGCCCTTGGGTTTACATTCTAAAAGGACATGAGACACAAGGACAAAGGAATGGCAGTGGGAATGGGGATCAAATCCAGCAGATACTGCCAGTTCTTCTTTCCCTCCAAGTTGAGAGCGGTGGCAGTTGGAATGGAGGGAGGCCCTTTCATCTACCTCTTTTCAAAATTAGACACAGTACTTTCTGTATTTTTCCTAATTCTTCTCTGTAGCTGGTTGAGTTCCTTTCCATCTAAGGGGTCTTACCTTCCAGCACTGCCCCTTGGTTTCATTTTGGATTGTCATATCATAGGATTTTTATGGTAAAAGACATCTAGAAGTGGTTTACCAATGATGCCTTCTTTGCAGTATAAACATGAGATAGTAAAAGTGCCACTTCTATTGTCTCCATAGGGTCCTCTGCCAGTGTCACCTTCCATTACTGCTGTGCCCAGTAGCTTCTATTCTGAAGCTTCTCCTTTGCCCTCAACCATTGAACTCTCAATTCTCTTCTGCTGATGCAGATGTTACTCTCTGAAGAGAATGGATACATCTTAGTCTGATGTTTCCACTTTGAGCATTTCGTGACTTACTATGAGCTGTAATGAAATCATTCTCTACCTCACTCATATCTCCTTACCATGTTTAGGTGTGCATCTCAGAGAGACTTATGTACATACAGCATTCGAGTGATGTGACTTAATCTGAATTGGAAGATCATTATTATGAAGACTATATGGATACTGTTTGTTTACTTTTATAATTTATAAATCTATTAACTCATATCAACAGATGTATTATAGGTTATACGTTAGTTTGAGTGAAAGATGTGCTTGTTATTTGTAGGTGTCAGCATGTATTGTATGTTAAATTGAATGGTTTGGATGTTTTAATGTTTATAATAATGTTATTTAAAAAAAGGGATTCAAGTTAGGAAGAGATTTATTTTGGGTAGTGCTGTGAAGATCTTTTTGTACTGCATGTTTTTGTCTTCCAGGCTCAAAAACATTAAATTTTGAAGCTTAATTTTCAGATTGACAGATAGCATTCCAGGCTGCAATCTTGTACACACTCACACTCAAGCCAAATGGAAATTAGTGCGACCTTGTTCTGAAGAGACACATCTAAGAGATGAAAATGAGTTTGTTTGTGATCTTTTTTTAAAGCAGTTTTGTACCCACTTATGAGTATCAAAATAAGAATGATTTGGAGTGTTGAAAACTAATTTCAGATACCTTTGATTGGCCAAAAACCAGTTGGCCCTAGCCAAGAAATAGCATATAATGGAGAACAGATGTGCCCCTTAACAAATTCAGGATGTATGTTTCTAGATTTTTTTGGGGGGGGGGGTTCTTGTATTTTATTTTAACCATTTTCCACTGTTTGTATTTAAATCTATTTGGTAAAACCATATAGAGCTGATTAACAGAAATCAAATATTCTGCTACATATCTAAAGGCCTGGCTATATTTAAGTAACTTTAATGAGTTAACATGGAAACCAAATTATGGTGTTTCAGACTAGTAAACACAAGTCTTTAACGTTTGTCCCATCTGACCTAACTGCTTTAACTGGTTTTTAATAGCTTTCTGGTAAAAACACTGGTTGGAACACGTCAGTTGCTACACGTAATTGTGTTGGATATATCATTCCTGAATCTTTTGCTTTTCAGTTTGCATACACCTGAATTTTTATTTTATAGACTTACCAGTGCAGTGAATCCACAACTTTCTAATTTTAGACTGAAGGTACACCAACTAGTAAGGTTACAGATGCACCCAGTTTGACATGTGCAGACCCATTTTTTTTTCTAAAGCCTTCTTTACCTGGAAAAAAAAATGAAAAGAGGTAGATCATGGATATTTTTTGGAAGGACGAATATTCACAAGATATTCCTATATTTACTTACCTCACATTATTTCTAAAAAGTATGTAGCAGGTAGACTATGGGCCTTTGCAGACTGCTAGAAATAGTGCAAATTGAGTCCACTTTAAGGGTTAGGGAATCATGGGAACTGTATTTTATTGTGGCACCAGAGCTCTCTGACAGAGAAAGCTCAATGTCTCAGAAAAAAACCAATTCCCATGATTCCCTAGCACTAACCCTACCCCTTAAAGTGGACTCAATTTGCACTATTTCTGGCAGTCTGCAAAGGCCCTGAATTCAGTATCTCACACTACCTCATTCTTGCTCTTGCTTTCCTTTTCAGTTTTTTTTCCCCTGGGAATAGAGCTCTTAATAGCCTCAATCTTATTATTACTCCCAATTAAAGTAGACCTATTAAAGCGTTGTATTAACATAAGAGTTGATTCACCATTCAACAATAGAGTCATTTGGTCTACTGCAATTGGGAGTAACAATTTGAGTAACCAACAGGATTCTGGCTTATGTATGCTTTGTGCTATGGAGGACTAGAACAGATATATTTCCTTTGTTTTAGTAATCTTATTTTTTTTGGGGGGGGGGAGGTTGCTCTTAAACTAGCAAAACCAAAGAGGTTTCTTACAGTTAATGATATTATATCTCCATTTGTAACAAAAAATAAAATTTAAAAAGTAAATTCAATTTTAACTACTGTATATACTTATGTATAATTCTAATAATTTTAGCCAAAAAATTGACCCAAAAAAATCTGAGTCGACTTATCCATGGGTCAATGTAAGTACTGTACTTTGACTCTTATTTTTTTAAAAGTACCAACTTACTTTTTTTAAAGGAACAATTTTTTTAAAGGTAAAAGGCAAGAATGTAATCTGTCCTGGAAGCACTGACACCCCCCTTCTCATCCATGTAGCCTTAGCAAGAACACAGTTATGCTGAAAGTTTGTAAATTTTTTGGCATCGTTTTCCTTTGCTTCATCCTTTAGATTCTTTGTTACATTCCCCTAAGTTTTACCCTCGACTTATCCATGGGTCATATCAAAATCCATAATTTTGGCCTCAAAACCTGCCCTCAACTTATACATGAGGTCGACTTATAGTTGAGTATATACGGTATCTCAAAACTGTACTTTTAATATATATACCATGATTATTTTATGTCAAACCAAATTGTGCAGAATGGATTTTATGTTTACTGTACTAAC
>CM034706.1:226173316-226186007 GCA_020142125.1 Phrynosoma platyrhinos
AAGACTATTGATAAGCTTACCAATAGTTGGCTTGATGCTGCTGCTGCAGTAGCAGCAGACAAAAAGGGTTTTGGTGAGAAGCACACTGGACTTAGGCATGTGGGAAGTGGGTGAGGCTACCGCCAAAATGCTTATATAAACACTCCAGAAGATTCCAAATGATGTACTGTGTAGGAACAGATAATCCATTTGTGTGAATCACAGAGATCATGAGGAAGAAAGTGAAAATATTAAATTGTGAAATGCCTAATTTTATAAGATTGAATAAAATGCTTAAGGCAGGGTTTTCATATATTCCTTCCCAGTCTTTACTCATATCATCATAGTTTTAAGCACATTTTGAATTTGATGCTGGCAGTGTTTGATCTGGAAATGTAGTTTGTGATTCTACAACATAGTGGCACTTCTTTTGCATGACACAATGTTTGACACCTTTTGCTTCTCATTTACTTCAGATTCTATGGCACTTGACACAATGACTCATTACTGCACCTTAAGAAAATTAAAAGTTTTTTTAAAAACACACGTTAATGCATCCTATTTGTTGCACTGTAGGCAGCTCTGTTATATTGTCAGCCCTTGGTATCCATGGGGATCTATTCCAGACCCCCCCCCCCCCGAGATATCAAAATCTGCAGATGCTTAGGCCTGCGTTGTCCCCAGTGGTGGTGTGTGCCTCTGGCCACAGCTCCCGTTGTCCCATGGCAGTCCATATACATGGCCATGCCTCCATTAGGGAGAATGGGACTTAATGACGGCACAGCCACATGCATGAACCACCATGGAACCATGGCTGTCCATAATGGCAATGTGGCCACGGGCATATGCCACCATTGGGGACAGCATAGGCTTGCTGTTTGTGGATGCTCAGATCTGCAGATGGCAAGTTCGCGGATACTGTACAGCCTTTTTACATGGAATTAATCTGTTTAAATATGAAATAAGATAACACATAAATGAAGCTGTGAATTCTGCATCAGTTTTTGTAGTCATTAGGAAGGGGAAATTACCCTTTCCCTTTCATCTCTTTCTTTCATAATTCTTGTTCTAAAATATATACTGCATAATTGATACCTGAAAATATGCATTGGACACTTGTCTAAAAAAACAAAAATGGTTAAAAGTACTGCTGCTTGGATCCAAAAGTATCTTCCACAAATAGAAAGGGGCTCCTTGGACAAGGTAGTCATACCAGATTCCTCTGATTGACTGCCAGGAGCACTTTTAGGGGCAGTGTGTCTTTTAGGGCTGTCTTTTTCAATCAGTACATAACCAGAGAGGACTGCTTTTTCTTTTTCTACAGTAAATGGAGTGGCCCTGACTCTTGTTCATTGGCAATCTGTTTTGAAGTCACTACCTCAGTGGTCAGTCTGGTATTGACAGGTGTACCCTCAAGAAAGAGTTATTTTTATGCCTGAGATATAGGAAGCTGATGGAAGATAATGTCTTCTAGGTGGAATTTCCAGCTACAGCTTGCTGTCAGATCTGAATCACTCTATGGAGGCAGAGCTCTTTGGAGCAGCCATAGGTAAGCAGGCAGACAGCACAACCATCAGTTATAATTTACCTGAGTAAGACGGTCAGTGCTTTTCCCTTACTTGTGGATATCTGTTTTATTTCTCACTGGTTAGCACAAGTAAACCTTTAGTCAATTAATCTAGAAAAAACTCTACAGCAGTTTTTAAAACAGTTCAGCCATTAGGTCCATTTCTCAGCTTCTGATGAATTCTTTTTGATCTAGTCAGGTTGGTTCTTGCAGAAAAAAGTATTAGCTTGCGTAATAGCTGTCTGTGTGTACTGACATGGAATCCCATGCTTCTTAGTAGTTTTTTTGGCAGTTGGACACAAGGTAACATTATAAACACAGCATGGGGGCTGGGTGGGGGAAGAATGTTCTAGGTTTCAGAATATTGACAACATAGAATTAGACATCTGTGTGGGCAGAGTTCTTGAGTTAGCCATGCCGAGGTCAGAGGAATGGCAGTAGAAATTCTAAACCATGTAAAATAAGTGTGTTTTGTTTATGTTCTTACTTGGTGGTTTGCGGCAGTTGTATAATTGATGCCTTAATATTTATCTTTATTGAAGAAATATGCAAATCTGTAATCAGCTGTTGCTAACCTGCACATTTAGTTATGTCTCAACTATGTTGTGTTGTGTGTCTTCATCTTATGCTGACACTGTGGTGACCCTATCACAGGGTTTACTTGGCAAAATTTATTCAGAGGAGGTTTGCCATTGTCTTCTCCTGAGGCTGAGAGCATGTGATTTGCCGAAGGTCACCCAGTGGTGGAACTGGGAATCAAACCCTGGTCTCCAGAGTTGTAGTCCAACATCAAACCACAAAACCATGCTGGCTCTACTATAGTGAAGAGAAAATGAAAGGACAAGAGTAATTAAGTATTTAACTTAACTATTGGAATAATATAGTCATGTAGTGAAAAACACTACATCTACATGTTTATGTTGATACCTATTTATAGTATTCTTCACAGTTAAAACAAAATTCAGTAAGTTCTTGCCATGCTTACTATTGCTGGCACCGTTTATCTATATTTTCACCCAAGATTGTCACTTTTATCTTACCTAAATTGAACTTCACATTACAATAAGGGGGGGAAAAAGAGCAGCTGCTGACATTTGTGAAATCAGATGAAATAAGATTTCATTCCTCATTTTTTTTTTAAAAAAAAAATGCTTCCACAGATGTCTGCTGGAATTTTGTAGGATCTTTGGAATTGTTTTCTTCTGTTTCATCCTTTGTTACATGGCCCCAAGTTTTCCCCTTGACTTATATACAGGTCATATCAAAATCCATAATTCTGTCCCCAAAACGTGCCCTCAACCTACAGATAAGTTCAACTTACAGTTGAGTATGTACAGTAAATAGTCCCTGAAGAAGGCCCACTAGTGGTAAAGTTGAAGCACATTGGGCTTTTTAAGAAATAAAGGGTATTTTTGCCAACATATAGCATGTAGGACTTTGTCTCTTCATGCTTCCATTCTGAATTTATGCTTTTTAGATTTTGTTTTGTTCCTTCCATAATTAGACCACTGAAACAGAATTATACAATGTTTATTGGGCCAACTAAAAAAGCATGAAATAAATCATGCAAGATGACAAAGCTTCACTAGCTTCTTCATTAGATAAAGATGTGAAAAATCATACAGGAGAAGAAAAGTGACAATACTAGAACCATAAGTTCACAGAAAATCAGCCTCATCACACAGCATCCCTGGCAATAACGTCCCACTAGTCTTCCAATTCACAACACTCTGTTTTGATTCCTGCTGCTTCAAGCTCTTCTGTGGTGATTGTTGTGGAATGGTCCCTCATAGAAACTTCTAATCAGAAGGACATGGATTGTCCTACTTTAGAGCCAGCTGTCCTGTTTAGAGATCCATTCGAAACAGGATGCTCTCTTGAACTCAAAGTGGATCTATCTCGAGCTCAACCTGGTATAGAGTCGGCTGTCTCTCCTGATCCTCAATGATCTGTAACACAAGCACCATAAGAAGGAAAGATCAAGAGATGTGGAGAAATAACCAGGATGGGTGTGTACTCATAGTTCAGAAGCAGTTTCTATCCTCTTCTGAGACATTCTTCTTCAGCCCATCAACCGAAGAGCCCTTCTCCTATATAAGTTGGCTCAATGCAGTCTTCCATCTGTCAGGGCGATTATACTATGGCTACAGTTTGAGATGCATCTCCCTCTGTGGCAGTTGCCTCTGCTCAGATGGAGAAATAATAGTGTCTTCCTCAAGGGTGTCTACAGAGTCTTCTTCCACTCAAGGTCAACAAACTCAGTCAGTCTTGAATGATCAGCCCTGGTGGGATCAGCCCTGGTGGCGCAGTGGTTAAATGCCTGTACTGCAGCCACTCACTCATAGACCACAAGGTTGCGAGTTCAATACCAGCCAGGGCTGAGGCTCGACTCAGGCCTGCATCCTTCCGAGGTCGCTAAAATGAGTACCCAGCTTGTTGGGGGGCAATCAGCTCACAGTTGTAAACCGCTTAGACATCCCATAGCGTAATATGAAGCGGTATATAAATAAGCTGCTTTTGCTGCTCAGCCTTATATATCTTGACCCAACTCTCCTCTACCACTTGTTCCAGAATTGTAGAGGGGTTGTTCTGGGCATCACCAGCAGCATGCTCCCAGGACTATGTCAGATTCTACTACTTCTTCCTCATCTAGACATCGATCTCACAGTACTTTAGATCATTAGCACGGATCATTTCATAGATATTGATTCTGACACCAGTATGAAGGTCCTAGTTCACATTATCCTAGATACCAACTCTATTCTCCATCCTTGTTCTACCATAGATGTTCTCTTTCAGATTGTTATTACCATCATCAGGACTACCCATATAGTTATGCTTCTGTTCCAAGACTGCATCCATTAGATACAGATCGAACTTGACATCAATCTCAATTGCCTTCTCCATGCAGATGTCAATCTCAGCATTGTCAATCCCCATCTTGGCAACAGTCTCCACTTTATTGCTGATCTCTATTCCATCAACATGCTCCAGCTTGCCATCCATCCATTGGCATGACACAGGCAGATCTGTCTATACTAAGACAGCCTATCTTGTCTGAGGTAAGGGTTTCTGTGGCCAGTGCTATATTGCCGGCTGCTACTGAGCCTGGTCATAGGTGAACCCTGGTCACGTTATTGATAGCTGCTGTTTTGAGAAATGCCAACTCATCCACTTCTGATGACAGCTTGGATTCTTCCTCTTGGTCTCTTACAAGAGTATTGCCTCCTACTTTGGTTGGGGACTATGACCCAGCTTGCACCCACTAATGACATATGGTCCTTCATAGATCAGAGGTTGTACATGGCTAAAGCGCTGGATGTGGCAGTGAAACAAACAGCTACTTCGGTTGATGATCCCATCTTTCACAGAGTCCATAACTGACTCCTGCACTCCTTTGTTTCTGTATCTATTACAAATAACTAGACTCCTGGCCCACCCCATTATTAGTCTGGTCTACCTAAAAGAAACTTGAAAGCTGTATTGGGTTATGGAAATTGATACTGAATGGCTGGTACACCATCCAAAACCCAATTCAGTAATAGCTCACATCATCTCAAAAGCTTCATTCAACACCAATAGATAAGGAAGGAAAGGAGCTGTATACTACGGGCAGGAGATTCTATTTCACTGCTGCACTTTCTTTCCATATCTTGAATTACACTACCTCTATGGGTATGTTTCAGCAATTCCTTTGGGAGAAGATAATGCCACATCTGAACAATTTATTAGAAAAAGATTGGAAAGTTATTTCCATCTTACAGGCTAAAGCTCATAGACTGGTGGGACAGCAAATAACTATTGCAGGACATTCAGCTGATTAAAGTGCAAAATCACTGGCTGCCCTTCAACGGCATGCATGGTTATGTTCCTTGGGTTTATTCCATCAAGGATGGGTGACTATTGAGGACCTTCCTTTTGATGAGAAAGTTCTTTTCAGTGGTCAAATTGACAAAAAAATTGAACATACACACAAAATAAATATCACTGCAAAGAAATTTGGACTTGTCTCACAAGCTCAGTCTAGGTGCTCTCACTTTTCTTGGTTTTGATATGACCAGCCTTTGAGACATCAGTACAGCCTGAGAGGTGTCAGACAACAGGAACATACTTCCCTGTTAACAGCCTCCTCCTCCTTGAAGGGATGTTCTGGAGGAAAATATAAAGCACAACAATACCACAAGCAGCCCAAAATTCCACCAAGGAGTGCATTTGATGGGTTCAAAAAAAATTTCACTGCCAATGACCTACCTGTTGTTACTATCTTTACTAACTTCTTTCATGACAGCTCAGCAATTTCCATCATGCTTGGGCCTTGTGGGTCCTTGATATCATCAGAAGATGCTATGCCACCATTCAGAGTTGTTCACAATACTCACTTTTCACCCATGTTTACAGAGGAGGTGGAGATGCTGCTCCTCTCAAGGGCTGTCAAACATGGCCCACTCTCATATCTGCATTGAGGGTTCTCATACTATTTCATAGTATTCAAGAAGGTTGGAGGACTACATCCCATTTTAGATCTTTGAGATGTCATCTACCACATCCAGCCCAGGCATTTCAGGATGGCAACCCTTGCTTCCATCTTCCCGCGATGCAGAAAAGTAATTGGTTTGCCACCCTGGATTTGAATAATGCATATTTCCACATTGTCATCAGAGTGATCCCTTGAGTTTTGTGGTGGGCAAAAGAGCATATTGGAAATGAGACAAAAATGAAGGCGAGGGAAAGCCACAAAAGAATTGGTCAGAGACTAAGAGTAGTTGTGCCACTGAAGTTTCCTTTCCCAGTATTTCAAAATACAACAAAAACCAATCGTATTTAGATCAATATAAGAGGTCAACTCTTAGAGCAAGCCAAAAATAAAATTCAGGATTATTATCTGTATATCCATTGTTCCTCACCATGGCACTGAAAAGAAGACTAGGGCTTGGACTAACAGTTACCACTCCCGCCACCATTTATTTATATAGTGGAATATCTTTACCTTTATGAAGGAACTAGAAGAGATCCTCAAGTACAATGATACATTCCTTAAGACCAAAGTCAGGACTGTACATGTCATTGTATTTCTGATTTCTATGTATGATTGTGAAAGTTGGGCAGTGAAGAAAAATAATAATAAGATAATCAAGTCATTTGAAATATGGTGCTGGAGGAGAGTTCTGTGGATATTCTAGACTGCCAAAATGGCCAATAAATGGGTTCTAGAGGAAATCAAGCCTGAGCTCTTCTAGAAGCCAAGATGACTAAACTGTGGCTGTCATAATTTGGACATATCATGAGAAGACATGATTCACTTGGGAAAAAAACCACCAATATTTGGTAAGGTAGAAGGGCAGTAGGAAAAGTGGAAGACCACATTACAGGTAGACAGATGCAATCAAGGAAGTCACAATTTGCAAAACCTATGCAGGGCTATTGATAACATGCCCTGTTATCATGCCTTGAAGGTTTCTTATAGAGTCACCATAAGTTGAAGTGGACATGGCAGCAGTTAACAACAAAAATTATATCCTTCCTGTAGCTGAAAAGGAAATCACACTGAATGATCTGAAAGATGTATGTCTCCACATTTCCATCAGACAATTGCATCATTATCTTCAGTTTACTATAGGAAATAGTTGGGTACCACTGCTGTAGGTCATACCCTTCTTAATCAGGCTGAATACTTTTCAGCAGCTCCTTGTACACCATTTGTAAGACTTTGCATGGGGACATGTAATTATTTTTTGACACTTTTCAACCCAATTAAGATGCTGCCAACAAGATATTCACAATTCTGTGTATTGTGTGACAGTCATTAATGTAGTGACTAAATCCATACTATATAAGAGCAAGAATTTAATTTCATCCCCTGAAACTGTAAAGCATAGTAACAACAGGTGATTCATTGTTTGGATAGGTAGCACACACTTCTAATAGAGAAAGCTCACTGATCAACTGAGAAAAGCAGGCTTTGTATTTGAAATGCTGATAGTCATAAAAGCCTTCAAGGATTTTGAAGAAGTTATACAGCACAGAGCAGTACATACCACTTTTGTATTCTACATCAGCAGACAGGGAAACATGAAATCACCCGCTCTTTTCTAGTATCATTGTAACTGTGGGAATGGTACCTCAACAGAGGTATCTAGTTGCAGAAAAATCCCTCATCAATTAATTTGACAGATCAAAATCCACTTATAATAGCAATAACATAAGTGGATGTTGCAGCTAACTATTCTGCACATACTATTCAGGCAGTGGGGAACCCACTCTGAAGAAACGTGCCAAGAAAACCCAATTATAGGTTTGATTTAAGGTTGCCATAAGTCGGAAATGACTTGAAGGCACACAACTAGATAGCTTAAGGCTGTACTCCATGTTGAGATTGAAACTCTTCTTCAAATGGTGTCACTTTACTTAACTTCATTTTGTTTTAGTTTGCTTCTCTTTGTTGATTTAAGTGGTTTCCAGTCACATATATTTGAAGTCTTTCTGTAGCTATTGCTAGATAAAGTGTTCCAAACATGTAGAAAATACTTCCTTTTACTTGGAAGTATATTAGAATCCACATTTGAAATTGCTTAAATACATAGGATGTTTTAATTAGAAAGATCATGACCTTTTAAAATGATGTCTTAATTACAATATGTAATTGGAATTACATATTGGCAGAATCAGTCAGACTTCTGTATTGTAGTATGTTAATTGAGTGTTGCTGATGATGGAAATTATGCTAGAATGCTATTGGAATGCAGAGCTGGGAATTCCAAAGAACATAATTTCCAGTATAGAAAGTCAGAAACATATGTGCCTGGCAGTAGTTAGGATTGTGGTATACCACAATAGTTAACCGTTTCAGGTTTATACAGAGCTCTAATCACAGGTTTCATTCCACTAGATTGGTGGAAAATATCAAGAATTTGAGTTGATGTAACTAAACATAGATATTCTATCTGCTGAAGTCATTCTTTTCCTTTAGCCTACTGCTCAAGTGTATAAAACAGCCACTGCTATGGTGTGTAGTTTTCATTAAAAACCACCTCCTTTTTGCACACACTGCCAGTAGCATATAGCACTTTGAAATATCTCTATCAAGAGCTGAATCAAGAACTGTTGATGTTTATAATGTTCTTGTTATTAGGTAAATTCACAGGATTATTATTATAAGGCTGCATATGCACTGCAGAAATAATCCAATTTGGCATCACTTTACCTGCCATGGGATTTTGGGAATTGTAGTTTGCTGTGGCACCAGAGCTCTCTAACAGAGAAGGCTGAATGTCTCACAGAACTGCAGTTCCCAGAATTCCATACCAGTGAGCCATGGCAGTTAACGTGGTGTCAAAGTGGATTATTTCTTCCCTGCAGATGCAACCTGGATTATTTCTTCCCTGCAGATGCAGACATAGGTCCTATTCAGATGGTGAAAATAATCCAGGATGAATCCAGGTTGAATCCCTGTTATTCACATCATCCCAAATGTACCCAATTAAGTTTTTTTTTGGGGGGGCTGCCAAAAACTCCACTTAATCCGGAATAATTGATACCAGTTTTTTCTCCTGAGTTTTTAAAAAAGATTTGCATTGCCAGCAGTATGAATAACCAATGTGAATAGACCCAGGATAATTCAGGATTAAACTCTGCATGCCTTGAACATGTTTCAGATACATTCACATCATTGACTCTATGAGTGCTGGCTCATGTGAGTAACCAAATTCCCAGAGATACACATAGATGTGGTACCATAGTGTGAATAACAAATGTGTGAGTGAGATCATTTGCATCGGTCTGCTAAAAGATCCTGATGTTTGAATAACCCCCTTAATCTACATATTTGTTTCTCATTAATTTAAGATTTACACAGTGGCTCTGTATTTTTGTTAACTGCAAAAACATGTATCCAAATCCAGGGTTCCCAACCTGTGCTCCGAGAAGCCCTTAGGGCTCTGGGTGCATTTCCCAGGTACCAATGCAGCCTGTTACAAATGTGAAAGAAAATGAAAGAAATAAAAATTGAATGAAATTAAAAAATAAGAATATATTCTTATATATACTCCTAAACACCATTAACTTCTAAGACATAGGATAGTCCCTTTAGGGACTCCGCTATAGAAATAAGGGCTCCGCAAGTCAAAAAGGTTGGGAACCCCGATCTGAATAATACCTTATCAGTCTGTTCGGTATTATTCAGATCGGGGTTCCCAACCTTTTTGACTTCATATATATATGAAGTCAACTGAATGACTGCAAGATTGTTTTCCCTCTTAGAATTCTTGAGTTATTTTTCTGTGCTTTACAATAAAATCTCTCTCAGGCTCTATCTGTATTATACCCAACACATTAACTATTTTAATGTATCTGAGTAAAATATTATTTTTTTAAAAATAGATGAGATTTTTTGGATGGGATTCTGTCATTCTTCTGTCAAGGAAATGTGATTTGTGGATGCTAGTTTCAACTGTTCCAGCTATTCTGACGATTGAGTGACCTTGCAATACATTCTGCATACTGGGATTTTCTGGAAAAAGTCTGTATTGAATCCAGTTCAGAAATAGCTTAAATGAAGACAATATGTATTTTTAAAAAAAGCAGGGATGCAGAAACAGAGGTATCTAACCATTTATTTGGTGTATGTTCCCCCAAAGTAGCAGGACCTCAATCACTTTCCAGCTGGGCTACAGGGAAAATAACACTGTTGGTCTTTTTTCTAGATTTCTGATTTGTCTGCTTCACCTGCTATCAATGGTGGGTAAACAGCAATCTCAGTAGAGATTTCTGGTGGGTGAGAGTGTGCTGATAAATGTCTAAGAGAGAGACTCTGTGCATGTATGTACATATGTGTGTGCATGTGTGCATCCCTGGCCCCACAGTTATACTGGATGCAACTTTGGAAGCAAATAGGTTGTGCACTTTAGATGTAAAGCTTTTAGTCTTTACTCTGCAGCTAAAAAAAGGCTTACAGTGGACAGAAACAATCTAATAGAAGTAAGGTGAGCCACACAATAGAGAAAGAGATTGGAAAGAAAGAAACAAGTAGCAAATTTAGGCTGAAGGTTTTTTAGGCTCTATCTGTACTGCAGAAATAACGCAGTTTGGCACAGCTTTAATTGTTAATGAAGGGATCAATGCTGTGGAATCCTGGAATTTGTAGTTTGTGGTAGCACCAAAGTTGTGTGACAAAGAAGGCTAAATATCTCCACAAAATTACAAATCCCAGAATTCCAGAGCATTGAGCCATGGCACTTAGAGTGGTGTCAAACTACATCATTTCTGCAGTACCAGTGCAGCCTGTTACAAAGTTCAGTATGGCATGGAGATGGATTTAAGCACAGAAAACTTTAGATTAATATCAAAGAGAGCTTTTGTGTTAAAATTCTATTCTTCACATATTTCTACTTATCCATAACTATATAAATGCTGTGTTGAAGATAAATGTCCAGAAAGAGTCTTCTTTAACTTGTGTGAAATGTTTTAAAATGTGAATTAGAAGTGTAAAGTATTTGTGTTTCCCATCAGTTTGTCCAAAGATGAAAACATACTGTAGTGGCCTAAATTCACCTAACAAAGTCAGTAGTGTGGTTTGAGTGCTGGACTGTGACTCTGGAGACTAGGGTTTGAATCCCTGCTTGGCCATGGAAACCCACTAAGTGACCTTGGACAAGTCACACTCTCTCACTCTCAGAGGAAAGCAAAGGCAAATCTCCACTGAACAAATCTTGTCAAGAAAACAGTATGATAGGCTCACCTTAGAGTTTTCATAAGTTGGAAATGACTTGAAGGCACACAACAACAAAATTCAAGTAAGTGCTTGTGGTAGGATTTTTATCCCCAACATGTACAGCTTTCTCTGGCACTGAAAGGTTGATTTGGAGTTTTCTAGCCCTCTGAAACAGATTTTGACGTTTGCTTTTTAGAGTTTGTGGATGTCTAGCATTAAGGTAATATTGTGTCCCTCTTGCTTGCACCTTTGGAAACCTCCATACTTCAAATTATACTGGGTAGAAATATTCAGTTTGACAGTGATTTCACTTCTTTTCCTTTTCTGCTTGCCCTATTTTCTGCTAGGTATAATGATTTTTAAAATTATTTGTCAGTTAGATGTAGTACACTTTTAACTGGAAAAGGAAAATATATTATGTAAGGGCCAGAGTGGCATAGTGCTTTGAGCATTGGACTACAACGCTGGAGACCAGGGTTTGAGGGCATGAAACCCACTGGCTGACCTTGGTCTCAGCCTCAGGTGAAGGCAGTGACCTCCTCTGAAAAATCTTGCCAAGAAAACCCCATGATAGGTTCACCTTAAGCGGGAAATGACTTGAAGGCACACAACAACATATAATGTAAGCCCTGAAGGAAATTTTAGTTTTTAAAATTTCATTTTATTTATACCATCCATCAACCAAATCCTTTAGAAATCTTATAAATCAATAAAATTAAAAATGAAATGAAATGAAATGAAAACATCATTAAATGGCATTTGACCAAAGCCACATTCCACACTGTATGTTTGTTTAAATATAAGCATTTTTTAAAGAATTCTATCCTTCTAGAATTTGTCTTACTGTTAAACATATACAGTCACTCCTCGATTTTCGCGGGGGGTTCCTTTCCAGACCCTCCCCCCCAAAATGGAAAATTGCAAATATTCAAGCCCCATTGGCTTAAATGGCGGCATGCGCCCCATTTTGTCCCCCTGTTTGCCGCCCACAACCAGGCGAGGGATGTGGATACCAAGTTTGCGAAAAAGCTTTTTAAAGTATTGGAGGAAGAGCTTTGTTTTGACTATGGTGTCTCAGGCAAAGGAAGAATTGTAACACATTTCCATCACAATAAAATATTTATGGACACAAGCTGAGTGAGCCTAAGGCAGTAGTAGAGATGAAAGAAATTACAGTTAGAACTGCCATTAGGTACACATCATATATTACAACTGAAGTTTCTGAAAAGTGTTGCTGCTACTGTGTTGAAAGGAATTTAGGATATTTTTCTTTTAAAGTGTAACTGTTATTTCCAAGACAATGTATAAGTATTATAGGTTTTGCTAGAAGTATTTGGAGAGTCTACATGAACTTCTTTTTCAGTCATGAATTTTCTAGATCTGGGAAGGCTCTTAGCTGAATATTTATGTAGAACCACCAAAAAAAAAAAAAAAAATAC
>CM034706.1:226204317-226223072 GCA_020142125.1 Phrynosoma platyrhinos
TGTTTTGACTTAGAGTAAAATAAATCAACATGAATTGTTATTATTTTGTATTCGTGATGTAACAATCTGTAGAAAAAAATTGTAAGAGAATACACAGAATGCTAAAAATAAATATTAGGGTTTGGGGAAGAAGTAAACATATACACATATAAATAACAGAATAACAGTATCTACAGTGTATTGCATTTTGGAAGCCTAACCTTAGATGAACATTTAGTTCATTGAGTTGGAAGAACCTCCAGGCTGTTTTTTAAGGTTGTTCTTGAAATACTTCTCCCATGGTTTTGAAATCTTAGAACATCAAAAGGCTTTGTATTTAATAGATGCAGGTGAAAAGCATGTCAAAACATGAAAGGGAAGGCAGTTTTCCCTAAACTACAGTGTTGTGGGGGGGGGGAGGTATATTGGGATTACTTTGTTCAAATTTATATAACAGTAGTCTGTTTGTAGAGGGTCTTGATGGCATTATAGTTTTCTGTGTCACTTCTCAGACTAATTGGTAGTAATGTAGATTGTTTCTGTGTGAGATGTGCACTTCTTGATCACAGAAATATGATAGGAATAATTAACATGGATAGGAAGAGACCCATAACTGGTGTGTTGGAAATAGGAAAGGTTATATCATGAGTTTTTCATCCTAGATTGTTCAGGTTTGCCCTAGATAGAGATCACTTCAGAAACACCAAAATCAGAGCAAAATAACAAGAACAAAAAACCCAAGATAAAATAGATTTTATTCCAAACAAACAAATAGAGTCATCCCTCCGGATTCACGGACTTGCCATTCACTGATTCATTTACTCGTGAATGGCAAACCTGCGACTCTCTCCCTCCCTTACCTCTTTCTTTCTGCACCTGTCTTTCCTTGGCCACACAGCTTTGCAGCATCTCGCACAGCTTTGCTTTGGCCCCAGAGGCCTTGAGATGGCTGGTGCAGCGTGCACCAGCCTTGCCTAGGCGTCAGAGGCCTTTCCTTGGCTTTGCAGCAGCTGGTGCCACCTTGCCTCAGCCCTGGAGGCCTTGAGGCAGCCCAGCCAGCCTTGCCTTGGCCCTGGAGGCCTTTCCCTAACCGTGTGGCTTTGTGGCAGCTGGTGCAGCCTTGCTTCAGCTCTGGAGGCCTTGAGACAGCTGCGCCAGCCTTACCTTGGCCCCAGATGCCTTGAGGCAGTCGGTGCAGCCTTGCCCTGGCCTCGCAGGCCTTGAGGTGGCTGGCACAGCCTTGCCTCATCTCCAGAGGCCTTGAGGCAGCCGTGCCAGTCTTGCCTCAGCCCCGGAGACCTTGAGGAAGCTATGCTGGCCTTGGCTTGGCCCAGGAGGCCTTGAGGCAACAGCACCAAACTTGCCTCAGCCCTGGAGGTCTTGAGGCATCCGGCGCAGCCATTTCTCCACCGCACCAGCCTTCCCAGGGGGAAGAAGGATGAAGGGAGGGAGAAAAAGAAAGAAGTAGAGATGGGAAGAAAGAAAGAAGTAGAGATGGGAAGAAGGGGGAAAGAAATACTCAAGTCTCATTGTCCCCAATGGCAGTGCCATTGGGGACAATGGGACTTGAATATTTACAAAATTTTGAATTCGTGGGGAGGGGGTCCGGAACGGATCCCCTGCGAATTCAGAGGGATGACTATAAATTAGATGGTGTTTAACTTTGTAATTTTAATTATACAGATAATCTCTCCTTAAAATAACATGGTAACTTGTATTTCTTGTGTCCAGGTCCCATGCTTATGACATACCGTCTTATTTATATAATTTTTGTCCCACTGTCCTGATTCACCAAACACCTACATAGACAGGCTGGGAGGAAATCATCAACAGATAATGCAGGCAGAGGCAGTAAATTAACAGCAGCTAGAAAGTGTCCTGGCCTAAGGGAGTTCTGTGGGACAAGTTCTGTGGAAGGAGAAAGGTGTTTGTCAGAGCAATCCAGGTCGAGGGAGACAATAAGAATCAAGTTCAACACAGTCCAAGGGTTGAAGAAGTCAGGAAGCATGATGTATGAAGTGCAGGAGTCTGGTGTTAGGGAAAGAAATGCTGGCCAGAAAACAGACAAGTTGCTCCCAGTACTCACCTTATAGAAACTTAGCACTTAAATGGCCTGACACCAGCTGGTCTTCATCAGAGCTTCTCTGTTGCTGCTTGGCCCACAGCCTGGCTTGAACATCTTTGTTCTATCCTTTGTTGTATTCTTTTGTCCTTCCTCCTTGATTGAGGACTTAGGACCCTAGCTGTGTCTTCTGCCTCATGAGCAGGTGAGTCTTGCCTTTGTCTTGCCGGCTGAGGCTGCACTTCAACAGGATGAGCTGGCTGAGACGCTTCAGCAGGTAGAGCTGCAGATTGTTCCCTGTCTGGAAGACTTGCCTGGGGCCTTTCTTCAGCCTCCTCATTAGACTCTTCCCCTAGGTCCCAGTCCTGCGTCTCCTAGCCCATGGCACCCGCTTTTCTCCCAAATTGGCTTACAATTTTAAAGTACAGATGAAAATAAAGTACAGGTTGAAAAATAGTACAAATGTCAAAACAATACAACTATTAAAAACAAAGTTAAAGCAGTTTAAAACACACATAAAACATCACTGAAAAGATAAATGCAATGCACACACCATTAAAAGCACTGTCTGCCACATCAAGATCTGCTTACTGGAGGAGAGGGATCAGAAAGAGAGTGAACCAAACGTCCCACGTTCTTGGGAGTATTCACCAAAAATGCTGTCTCCTGTGTCCTTAACAATTGTGCCTGTGATGATGGTTGGACTTAGAGAAAGTCCACCCAGAAGATCCAGGAGCATATAGGGAAATAGGGCCTTTCAGGATAATTTGAGCAAAGCTTTGTAATATTTCTGTTTGACATGGGCTAAATTAAAATACCTCTGTGTTGTTTTAATTATATCTTCTCTTACATTCTCTCATTTATTTTTTTCCTAAATTGAATTCCGGTCCCTTTCCAAAACAGAATCACCTAGGTCTCATCCACATACCTCCTTTAGACCTTCAGTTTTCTCCATCTATTTATACAGTTCTAACACAATAGCCTTAGTATTATTAATGACCAGCTGTTCAAATGGATTAACATTTCTAATAGCTTACAGTGTTACTTCTTCATTATTAAACAAGTAAAGAATCTGGTAAATCTGCATCCATAAACCTCAGGAGTCTAGTAATCTATTTTTTTAATGTTTCTTCGAAGAAAGTTGCCTACCCAGTGGATAAACATCACATCATTTTTACTCCGCCCCTGCTAGGGTGATAAAATAGCAGATGCATAGATATTAGAATGATTATGGGTACCTGAAATGTGTGCCATTTTCTTTGCATGAACAGTATCATTTTGAGAAATTAATTGCTCACTTTTGACCATGTTTTAGAGAGCTTTTGGTAAGAAGAACATACTCTGTGGGCTATCTTTATCCATGGTTTCTCTTAGTCGTTCTGTTAAGATAGGGTGGGAAACTAAGGGAGGCTAAGAAACCACATTTAACCCTGTAAAAATCTCATTTTACCCCAAAACATCCCCTAGGATATATGTGGGCATTTGCATTATGCTTTTGGACCTTCCTGGGCTCCTAGAGGACCCCCCCCCACACACACAAAATGGAGACTCACCAAGATTCAAGCCCCATAGCTGAACAAAGATTTGAGTTAGGTTGGGGTTTTAACTCAAGTATGACTTTCGTATTTAAAAAAAGTAATTCATCTAGGTTTTGGAGAATATGAATTCTCAAATATTTAATTGTTTTTGAAACCTGTCATACACCAAAGCCACAATTTTTCTTTTGCATACAGTGCTATAAGCGTTGCTTCACATTTTGAATAATTGAGTTGTTTGTGTTTGCTATCTCTACCATTTCTTTGGGGATTATTTTTTAAAAGTGCTGTCACATGCAAATAGATTTTGGATATATTTTGTTAAATCCTAAATTGCTGGGTAGAAGCAGAGAATAATATGCAAAAAACTTACAGTATACCGTAGTTCAGGCTGTAGATCTGTGCTGAGAGAAGACTACATTGCAGGTAATTGCAGGGTATTCCATGATGCATTGTTTTGTTGTGTGACCCCATTTATTTAATATAAAATTCAAAATACAAATACAGAAATATAGACTATAAATTATGGAAGGTAAACACAAGAATGATCTGTTTCTTGTACTCATGTATTTTCAAACATGGATTAGCTTCTTTCATATGCTGCAGAAAATGGTAAAATCTGAAACAGAGAAATTCCTTGATTAGCCCTCTCTTCCAGAGTGCACAATATACACAAGAGACAGTATTGAGTCAGGGAATGACAGAGTGGCCTAAAAGTGAATGTTATAACACTTTTGTTCTTGCTAAAGTGATAGCTCCTATCTTAGAAAATTCGGAATCTGTTTAGAAGATTAAGTTTGCTGGATTGTAACTGTTTCCATCAGCAACAAATTCTATGATGTATCATTGTTTTTGAGCATCTTTCAGTTTTTAATGTTTCAGTTATATATGTAAAAAAAGATTTAAGTTATTTTTTTTGTATGTTACATGTATTCTTTAGCTGATACCGATCTGTTGCACATTTTATAAAATAGACCAAGATCTGGATACAAATACATCAGGCCTTTTAGGGTGAAATGTTTGGCTATGCCTGTTCAAGGGAAGTTGTGGGATTTTGTTTTGTCTTGTACAGAGAGATCGGTGTATTTTAATGTAAACAAAAATTTAAATAACCCTTTTGCATGCATTTTGTAGCCATGGGTTTCATGAATTCATGAGTGTTCTTTTGTTAAAATATCTTATTGCTACATTATTTATTGCCCTAGTTTCACATTCTTGAGTGCTTGTGATTGAGAATGTTCTGATTATGATCTTGCTGAAGTGGCAGCCTCTTTGTATGCAGTATTAGAGTGCTTCTTTGCCAAGTCAGACTGAGTATTTTGTAAACTAGCAGTGCTGAAAAAACTTTACAGCTGTACTCCCCCTTCCTTTTTTCCCCCCCTCACAGGCACTACAAGAGCTCCCAGAGATGGGGAGGTCCCCGGCGTGGACTATAACTTTATTGCTGTTGAACAGTTTAAGGCTCTGGAAGAAAGTGGAGCCTTGCTAGAAAGTGGAACATATGACGGTATGTTTCAGACTCAAATATGTCCATCAGCCAGTTTGCTAGATGAACATATTTTGTCATTATATTTTTAGATTATTTCTTTTCTGTCATGGCCTACTGTTGTTACCACTACTGTTTATAATTATTATTTTACATTATATAGAGAAATTATTTTGGCCACTTAATATTGTTAGATTCTCCACTTTGCAAAATTGTACAACTCTTAGGCAGCATGTGACCTTCAAAGCATCAGTACAGCCTCCAATCTCCCCCCTCAGATCTCTTCCAACTGCAATGAAAATCAGAAAAACAAACTGTATTTGTGGAAAGAGCAAGGATACTCCTTCCAAGCTTGAACATGTTTTGTTGGAGGGCATATTTCCAATGTTATTGTATTTTTATTCTCAAAATAAAACAAAACTGAAAAGTGAACTTCTAGTCACTCCTAGTTCTGCAAAAATGCAAAGTCACATTTGGGGGCGAAGGACCCAATTGGCCCTTGGATTCCTGGAGTTTATCTGCTCCTGCTCTCTAAAATATGATGTAAACATCTACTCTTTTGTGTGTGGAGTGGTGGTGGTTGTAGGGCATGTTATATTCAAATAGTTTGTTCTGTTGTTTGTAGTGTTCTGTCAAATGTTTTAGAAGGGTGACTGTAAGATTTTGCTTTGCTTTTGCCTATTTCCCCCTTATGCTACTCTTGCTCTATTTCAGTGCTACTTTAGTGCACTGTACCAAATTTTCTGTTACATCTCAACTGAGGTACTATAGTTAAAAAATGTGATCTAGAACAGTGGTTCCCAAACTTTGGTCCTCCAGTTGTTTTGCACTTCAACTCCCAGAAGCCCCAGCCAGCTCTGCCAACAGTCATGAATACTGGAAGCTAAGATCCAAAATGTTTGGAGGACCAAAGTTTGGTAGCCAGTCATCTAGAATTAGCCATGATGTTGAAATACAGTTTGAAAAAAGTTTGAGTTCCTGGCCTATACTAACCAGTTGACAAAAAACAAAAACAGGCAACTAGTTTGTTGATGATGTCCAAGATTATTTGTGATATGCTGGGATAGGAAGAACTTGTGCAAGCACAAAGCTTGTTTGTCCTTTGGCATATTAAGTCAAAGCATGATCTTCTGAAACCAGCCACTGTTTACTTAATATTTTGCTACTCCTTTTGGATATTTTATATTACATATGCACAAATGTTGTGTTCCTACATCATAGCAACTTCTGCAGATGCCACCCCCAAGAAATCTACCTGTTGAATCAGTCAGTGGTCAATTTAAAGGGTTTCCAAGATGCTACAGATTGGGGCACTGAGAGATTATGACTACAGCACTCTTCTGGAAATAGGGCATGTTGAGATGGGTAGCTATGGAGACCTCTAACAGCTGTACCACATCAGCTTGTGACAGTGTGCCTCATGACTGGGGAAGGCACTGCTGTTATCATTTCCCAGTGCTGTAATCTGCAGCACCTTGGAAACCCTTCAGATGGGGTACTGTCTGGTGTCAGAGGCTCTTGGGGTCATATATAACCATACATGTATATTGCACCATATATTGTGTATTGCAAAAACTACTGAAAAGGATACCAATCCTTTATCTTTAAAACTTGCTGTTATGTTAAATGTTCACCTGTTCTATGGTATTCTTTCGTGTTAAGGACCTAAATCTTGTGTGCAACGATAATTACTTTTCAACATTTCCTTAGTGTCATTTTTTTAATCTGCTGAGATTTGCCCATTTTTTTACTCTTTAATTCTTTCTATCTTGCTTCATTTCATTTTCCAGCAGAAGAATCTTGAAGGAAAATAGTTGATAATGACATTTCTTATGGACAGAGACTTGAATGTTAGATTTAAAAATTAATTTGTTACTCTTGATAAATGATTAGGGAAAGTTCTTTTAAGCTTGGGAAAGCAGAACATTAATAGATCACCATTAATAATTAATTCATTAACTGAATCTTTAACATTTAAAGAAATGAAAAACAAAAAAAAGTATACTGGACTACAAACCCCTCAGTTTGATTGATGGCTGGGTTATGGTGGGATTTGTGATGCACCACATCTGGAAACTGCATGTTTTGAAAAGACTTTGAGTTCTGTTGTACCTTGTTGCAGAAGGAGAACATAAATTAGCACATAAATAGTTAAATTTAACTAGTTACTCTTAAGATATCATAATGAGTGATGTTGAGCAACAAAATAACTTAAGGCTCATTGGCAGAAAAGGGTAACTAATTAGCACATAATAAGTTAAATTTAACTAGCCATTTCCACATTGTGGTTATGGAACTCTAAAATATTTTGCAGAAAATAATAATCTTTAATTTAAAAATATTTAATTTCAAAATAATTTAGCTGGACTTCTGACAGTCTCTGCAGTGTAAATTCCTTTATCGAAGCCATATGATTAATTAAAGTGAGGCAATGTAGTATTTTCAGCTTTCTGGGATATAACTTTCTGTATTGAGCTAATAGCGTTATTTGGAGAATAAGCTGCCATTTGAAGCCATGGGACTAAACCTCCAACTGCTTATTTTAATGTTGCCTTAATATAAATTGCTGTTTCATGTTTCTGCACAAATGTAAATCTACTTTTGGCTTCAGCCTGCCAAAATTTACAGATTGTTCTGCATTAGTTAAATATCATGTGGTGTATACTAAAATAGAGTTTATTTTTATTTCTGTTCTTTGTTGCTGTTATGAATCTCTAATGCATGTCTCATTTGGGGGCATTAGTGGATAGGAAATAAAATTACACATTTCTTTCTTCTTTCTTTCTTCATTTGTAAGAAGGCCTGTGGTGGGCAGCCCATTAGGGATTAAGTATTTTACTTTTTCTTAGAAGCAGTATCATAAATAGATTTGGCATATTTGAAAATTATACTCTTTCAGCATGTATTATAACTTCTTGCAAAAGCTGAATATGCTCTTCACTTAGCCACTGTGATTTAAAATGTGGTATTAGACATATAACATACAGGCAACCTTGGACTTTTAAGGCAACATTTACCTGGAAATAAGTCCCAATGAATTTTCATTAAATAGACATTATAGGCTCACACTGCGAATGTGATTTAGTAGTGGGGAAGCACAGGCTTCTCTCTGAATCTTCTTTGGAGCTTCTCGACACTTTTTTTTTTGTCAGTAGTGTGAATACATCAGTACTTTATGTTTAGAGGTCAAGATTCCTGCAATGCATTTATATAACCCTGGTGTTTCCTACAGTAAATTTGTAGAGTGTGCATGGCACACAGCCTCTTTTGTTTGTGTGCGTGTATGCCTTCAAGTTGCCTATCAACTTAAGGTGAATTTTGATAAGGTTTTCTTCGATATGGAATATTCAGAGGACGGTTTTGCCAGTTTCTTCCTCCTTTAACCCTCTGTAAATGCACATAAGGGAGCTGTGGCACACAGAAAAATCTCTGTGTGTAAAAGTGTAGCCATGTTAGCCACATTTTTTGTTTCCTGTGGGAAAAATGGTGTATCAGCAGCGGTCTCACTTTTTTGAGTACCAATTTACAAAAAATCACAGTTAAAACTGAAAATAAGTTTGTAACCTGTCTGAAAGACTTGGCAACCAAAAAATTAATATTTTAAAAACCCATATTCTGTTTTGTTTTCATATAATTATTTCTGAGGTTGGTGAAGTTGAATATTTTATTTAAATTAGATCCAGAGCTCTTGGTGAGATCTTTAGTTCAGATAAAATGTTTTGATCATATGAAAGCAATTCATATTAAATATAAATTAGGTAGGTCTTAAGCTAAAACTAAGTTCATTTACCAATAGTTGTTGATATCAGATGAGGTGCTTGCCTCTGGAAAAAGCAGAACGATACAAGAACATTGTAGATATGCCTGTTATAATTTCTAAAAATTGTGCACATGGTTTCTCCCCAACCTCCAGGTAATTTCTATGGTACCCCTAAGCCTCCAGCTGAGCCTAGTCCGTTTCAGCCAGATCCAGTGGACCAGGTGCTCTTTGATAATGATTTTGATCCAGAATCTCAAAGAAAAAGAACAACTTCAGTCAGCAAGATGCAGAAAATGGACAGCTCTCTTCCTGAAGAAGAAGAGGAGGAAGAAAAGGAAGCAGTTAATGGTAGTGGAAGTACAGGTTAGTATGCTTTAATTTCTTTATTATCAAATTTAACAAAATACTAAATCCTGCCATTAAATACAAACTCATTTCAAAGTAATTGCATTGTACGACAAGAGTAATATCCAATGAAATTTGATAAAATGTATAAAACAAGTAACTATTTAAACAAGGTTCTAGTAATGTGTCAAAATTCAATTAAAGAGTTTGTCATTCTAGCCTCCCAGGACAGGGAAGTTCATCTAGGTGCTTTAACAGTAGTCTATATTGTTTCTGTTCTTTTAGGTTCATCAATTCCTGTAGTTCAGAACAAATTAAAGTATATAAAATTTTCAGAGTGTAAAGCAGTGACAAGCAAAATGAAGCCCTTTGCCCACTCAAATATTTTGCTCCAAAATGAACTCTAGGGGTGTGAGGGGGAGGCATTTTTACTATGTTTTGGGACCCTATGTGCCCTCAAGGGGTCAAACTTGTTTTTGTTAAATTTTTGAAAAGTCTCCACCCCAAAAATGCCCTCTAAGGGGGCATTTCCATTATATTTTTGGGGGGTGGTGGAGGTGGTTTGGGCCAACCTAAGCCCAAGGGAGGGCATTTTTGAAATCGGAAGGAAGTTCTGCTTACTTCCTGCTGTTAAAAAAAGTCATCTCCTGGGCCTAAAATGGCCCAGGAATGCCCCAAAACACTGTGAAAATACCCCTACGTCTCCTAGAGGGGTTTGGGAGGGGGGATTTAGAGCAAAAATTATGACTTTTTGAGGGAGAGGGTGCTGGGAGGAGTGTGGTCCTCAAGTTCTGAAGGGTTAGTGCAGCCTCCTACCCTTCCACAGTTGCCCATCCCTAGTCTAAAGAACATGAAAGAAAAGGTACATTTGCTTGTTAGCAGGGGAAAAAAATAACAGTGCTTTTGAATTCCTTGTGTATATGTTTTTGAGGAGACAATGGTGACAAAAAATAAAAGCTCAGGGGAAAAAAATTAGTTGAAATTCTTTGAGCTTCTTTCCCAAACATGGCATTATCTGTCTCTCTGTGGCCCTGTTCCTAGTCATTTTCTCCTAATTTCTTTTGGTCTCAGTCTTTGTCTTTTCTTGCTAAAAAAAGATCTTATGGTCTTCCTTCCTTCTTGCTTCTGCTTGCATTTAATTGCATTATTCCAAGAGTTGTGAACTATCTGATTTATTTTATTTTTAAGAACATCACTGTAATAAAATTGTTTGAATGGCAATGTTTGAGATGTTTATAAAGAATAAGAGACAGAGCAATATTAAACCCTTTGTAAGACCCCAATATCTAGTACTTTTTATTATCTTCAGGCTGTTCCTGACAGCTTAGACTGCTCACCACAAATTCAACTCTCATATCCAAAACCTGGATTGTTAGAACATTGTGTTTCATTTCCTTCCTTCCACTCTCTTTGTGGATATTGATTCTCACCACCATGTCCTGATTTGTGATAGCTGTTGTTTGCCATGGTATGCATGCTTGTAACATATTCTTGACATACATGAGGTTTAGATCTGATGTAAATGTTGTAATTTTACTCATCTTCGGCAATAATGTCCCTCTATGTTTGCAGGATATGTGTTAGGGGCTTGATCACAAGCTGCTTTGAATCAGTTCACATTAAGTCACAAAACTCTAAACAAAAAAGACATGTTCAGCTTTAGGTCTTTATATAGAAAACATTTTAAAATCATTTCTTGACTCTTTAAATATGTTCTTTACTATTTCATAGCCAAAAAATTTAATAAGCTCTTTTAAGGTATTTTTAATTGGGGAGAATTTGTCAGTTCACAATATGAAGATGTTGTCTTATATTCCAACATTCTTCATTAACCCATTCCATACGTCCATAGCATTCTTCCAATGTTATGTCCTACTTTTTCTCCTCAAACCAAACTTTGGAGTCTCATGTCCAGTGTAACTGCAAAGATCCATCATGAACCAATTTTTAGGTGTTAGTTCTTGTTCACAGCATTTCAGAGCTCAGAGGCTCTAGTTGTGCTCATGTTTTTTTTCTGGTAGGCTTCCCATAGGCAATTGGTTGACCATTGTTCCAACAGAATGTTAGACAGAGGAAGTCTCTAATTTAATCCAGCATATTTCTTCATATTTTTTTGTTTTTAAGAAAATTAGTCCACAATTTAAAAAAAAGCTTTTTAGAAAATAAATCCAAACTTCCCCATTTCATTTCGCTTTTGATGATCTCATGCTGTGTTTAGTAACTTGGGATATACAATATATGTATTTTTCAACGGTCAGTGGAAGTGTAAGGAAATGGCACTGAAATAGGTTTAATATTTCTGGTCCAGTTTGTTGATTTTTCCCCCAGACTGGGCCTAGCCATCAAATCTATTAAATGAATTATATAATTTGCATTTCATTAAGTTCATAGAAGAAAAATAACATGGAATAAAACAGAGGTGTAATTCTGTATCTGACATTGCTTTATAACCAAAGCAAAAAACACATGCCTCTGTGTTTAAAGCAGCATGAATATATGACAGACTAACAAGTTCCTTTAAATAATTGCAGAAAACAAAGAGAGACATTTAGATTCTTCTGACTGGATGAAGCCTGTTCCTAGTTACAATCAAACAAATAGTTCCATGGATTTCAGAAACTATTTATCAAGGGAAGAAAACCTAGAGCCTCTGCCAAAGAACTGGGAGATGGCCTACACAGACACAGGCATGATCTACTTTATTGAGTGAGTAGAAGTTGGCAATTTAAGATGTTCAAGAGACTGAAGGTTTTTAGGTTATCCTCATAGAATATAGCTTTAGTGCAAAAGTACTTGAATATTTTATGTGAGAGGTCAAGATTTAGTTTTTGAAGACAAATTAATATTTCTCCTTTTTGGTCTCTGACTCACACAAATGGGTTATCTGTGCCTATGCCTTATTTGGAACTTTCTAGAATTGTTACATAATCCTTTTGTTGGTAACCCTCCCTACCCTCGGTATGGCTATACAGTGCACTTCCCACCTATACACACAGTTCCTTTTTGTCTGCCACAAAATTGAAGAAGTTGTTGGTGAATATTGCTTCTCTTTGGATTTGTGGCTAGTTTTCTGATTTCTTGGATTGTCTTTTGATTTTCTCCTATGGATACTGATTTGAGTTTGTTAAGGACTCTGTCTTTCAGCTTGACTTGGACTCTTCACTTAGTAATGTTTTTTCACTTTGCAGTTTGACTTTTGGAGGCCTACTATGATTTCTGTGTCCTTCAAGATATGTTCCTCTTGTGGGGCTAAAATCCCTGAGAGGAACAGCCACTCTCACTGCCTCTTGTGCCTTGGAGAATGTAACAATATATGGACTTGGGTTCATTGCATCCCTTAAGCATGTAAAAACTGCTTATCCAGGCTCAAAGCTCTCTTGTATGAGCAAGCCTTCTCAGCCGCTGACATGCCCACTGACAGATCTAAACACCCCACTTCTGACTATGCTGCTCATTTGGAAACACTCTTGGTATGGTATGGAATCAATCCACTGATATGGAGGCTTGGCCTCATGTGCCTTTGAAACCAGGCCACTGTCTTCATCTACAGGCATCTTCTTAGCTGAAGATTGAAAAGTGGCATAAGAAGAAAGGGAAAAATGTATGTTTTGGACCCTTGAATTCCATCACTGTCTCCACCTTGAATCGGTGCAGGAGAGGGAAACATTGGTATTGACCTTGATGGGCTTGAAACATTCTTCCCCACATTTTGAGGAGCAAGCTAGCCTTTTGCTGCAGGAGTTCCCATGAGCTGTGCTGCCTTTGAGGTTTAAATAGTTGGGTCAGTTTCTATGCAAAGACACAGATTGTCAACACTGGTACCCTCAGTTCACTTGGCTCAGTCTCCTTTGCCACCACCTGACAAGGACCTCCTTCCTGTTTTTTTCTCCATCCTCTTGATTGGTTTGATTACCTCAGTCATCTTCTTTGTCCTCCCAACACCTCTCAGCGAACAGTTTCATCATCTTCTGGATCTTATATTTCCAGATCTAGATCACTGCTGTTTCATTGGTACCACTATGAATCTGACCAATGTCAGAATGGACTTGATTTCAGATGCTGCAGCCAGACAGGGTTATTAGCAATGTGATGTCCCCAACTGAGGCTGTCAATACTTTTGCAGAGAAAATATTGTGGATGTCACATATCTTGGAACTGGAGGTTAAGGAAGCAGAGACTGAGACATCTGATCTGGTATACAGACAGATTCAGATCCTACACCAGGGGTCGGCAACCTTTTGTGCCGAGGGGCCGGGGGGGATGGCGCTGGCACACGAACTTCCCGTCACATGGGCGTGGGCGCGTGCCGCCATTTTGAAAGACAAAAAGGTGGGTGCCCCCCGCCTCTCGCACGCATGCGAGCGGCGGGGCGGGGCCCCCAGGAGGGCTCCCTCTGAGAAGCTCAGCGCCTCCAAGGGGGACCCCCAGGAGGCTTCCCTCAGCGGCAACGGGCCTCTGAGAGGCCCAGCGCCGCCACGGGGGCCCACCAGGAGGCTTCCCTCAGCGGCGATGGGCCTCCAAGAGGCCCAACGCCGCCACGGGTGCCCCCGAGGAGGCTTCCCTCGGCGGCAATGGGCCTCCGAGAGGTTCAGCGCCACCGTGGGGCCCTCACAGGAGACTTTCCTCGGCGGCACCAGGCCTCCTCCAGGGTGCCATTTTGGCCGTGCTGCTGCTGCGCGTGCCGCGACTGCCATTTTGTTTTCCAAAATGGCGGTCACGGCTCGTTCACGCATGTACAGGAGTGCTGCGCATGTGCAAATGAGTCGTGGCTGCCATTTTGGAAAACAAAATGGCGGCGGCGGGGGCTGGTTGGCAGGGGTCCGCAGGCCGGGTGCGAGCCATAGGTTGCCGACCCCTGTCCTACACTATCCAAAACTCAGCTTCATTTTGGTTGAGGCAGCCTATCCAAGTCCTACCAAAAGAAATACAGCACTCCTTCTGATAAAGGAAACAAGAAGGTGGCACCTCTGCCATCTCTTTTCAGAATTGCATGGAAGCATAGCAGCAACATCTCTGGGAGAAGATGGCCCCCTCCCACTAGCTACATTTCCAGAAAAAGACAGGTGGTTGGTGGGTGCACTGCAAACCAAAGCCCATAGTCTAGCAGCCTAACATAAATTCCATGTGACGTGTGGCCAAGGGCAGGCTGGCAGGAGCTTTGCATAAGCATGCTTGGCTCCATTTGTCAGGCCTGTCCTACCAAGTGAGGACTACACTAGAAGACCTGTTTGATGAAGGGAGCTTGTTTAAAATGGAGATGGATGACAAGTAGAGCAAATGCAGAAGATAATGTACCATACTCCATACGTTTGGCTTCCAGCTGCAAGTTCAGCTGTTGTCTGATCCGATTATAGCTGGACCTGTACCCTAAGAGTTCCTACAACTCAATGACATCCAGACAGTCTTGTTCCCAAGCCTTTCCATCGGTATCCTCCTGAAAAAAATCAGCTTCTGCTAAATATTGCATTCAGAAGGAGCAGGGAAAATGTTACTTTTGACTCTTCTGACTCTTTCTTCCCACTACCCCTCCTCTCTTCAGAATCAGACTTTCAGTTTATTATCATGCCTATGCTGCTGCAACATTGGACTCTTCATTTGTAGACATTGTCCAGAGGCAGTATGCTATAGAGTTTTGGGACTACCCCCCTTTGAGGATAATCTACATCACTCTCCCTGCAAAACTCATTGAGGAAGTCAACACTCTTCTCTTCAAAGGCACCTTTCCCATTTGTGTGAGTTAACAGATGACCACTCAGAAGCTACAGTTGCAGGTATGCAACCTGTCCTTTCTGACTGGATCATATTGTATCCTAAAGAACCAAAGCAATTTTATTTCGTTTTTGTAGGCACATGTTTATTTTTGTGATTGTTAAAATGTAGCTGAATATATTTTTAGATTGGTTATAAAGAGAACAAAAAGGGACATTTGTGTTTTTGTTTCATTTGTCTGTCTCTTCTCTGCTGAACTTACACATACACCCACACAAATCCACATAATTACTTAATTCATCATGCACTGAATGTTGAGAAGTTACTAGTATTTTCTGGCAACCGTAACCCAGACTAACCTTTCACCAAACAAACCTGTTGTTTTGTAATAAAACTACATAAACTATGTCTGTGGACGCATACTTCTGAAACAATTTATGGCTGATTAATTTTCTTTCCTTTTGTCAGTTCCAGTTTCATAGCTGCAAAAAAGAATATGATTCTAACAGTTGTAAAATATGTTGTGTAGCTAGTTTCCTTAATTTTGAACTCTATAGTAGAAATGAATGAATTGTTTCAGAATTGTTCTTCTCTATTTTCTGCACGTCCATGGTTGAAGCAGGCACATATATTTGGCAGTGAATTGTTTGTAGTCATCTGGTTGCATTGTTTCATATGCGACCTGCAACCACATTAGGGTTGTATAATCAGGAGAAGCTTCCTGTGATCTGACTGCATGTGAAAGTGGCTTTCTGTGAATATTCTATTAACTAGATTCTATGTGTTCCATAGTCACAATACCAAAACGACCACCTGGTTGGATCCTCGTCTTTGTAAAAAAGCCAAAGCTCCCGAAGACTGTGAAGACGGAGGTGAGAGCCCACAATCCTCTTTTCTTATTTAGGGTTCAGTTCAACACTTGTTGTTATGGTGGAAATCCTGCTTGTTTCAGTCTGTTGCACTCTACCAGTGAACTGCGTATTTTCACATACATGTAAATGAAATGATTGCTAAGTTAAGAGTCAAATTACATTGGGAAAATTCTGCAAAATTGTTTTCATATGTGACAATTTGGTACTGCATGAATTAGCTGAAAGTTGAAAAACCTTGGCCACTGATGTAATTCTGCATGGTCTCAGGCATTAGGGAGGAAAGTGCAGAGATAATGCAGGAAAAATAAATGGAGAATTAGCTTTGACATATTCTAGCTAAAACTTATCCTTGAAGGTACAAATGTTGTACCAGTGACATCTGAGAAAAGCAAAACCATGAAATGGTAAGGCAGCAGTTGCATTTGCTGTGTCCATTGACCAGATGCATGTAAAATTTCATAATGTACAAGCTGATGTGTTGGCAATAAGTGTCTAGTGGTGAATTTATGTCATGTAAAATATGATTGTTGGGAAATTACAAGAACTGAATTTTCTTTCACCTTTTTCATCAAACCTAACATGATGATTGTCATCTTTAAATATTTTTGTTGTGGATCCTAGAGACAAATTCTGCAATTTCAGAATAGTAACATAGATTATATGGTAACATAACATTTGGTTGGTCTTACTTTTCTAAACAGTATAGTTTGAACAGAGTCGATTTATAATGAATCCAACTCAGTCATATCTTCATTTTATTCTTCATAAAATGTGTTTATGCTAAAACACGGTAGGTTTTATGTGCTGAGAATAATTGCTTGGATAATAGTAAATTATGAAACATAATGATGATGCTTATCCCTGTATTAATTATAAACAGGTATTAGCATGGGTTTTTATATTTTCTACCAAGATAATACAATATGAAGAAGTTGGAAAAGCTACAAGTATGGATTTGATTGGATCCATTTCAGTCCATTGAGTCACTGAATGGGCTGCTGTCCAAAAGCAGCCTGTGGTCTAAGACCAAAACAGACGGACCAAATAGAGCGGCTTTCCGGGTGCTTCAGGGAAGTGGTGTGCAGATGAACGCTTCTTGCCAGCAGCTCATTTGGGACCACCATGGTGGCCGGTTTTGGAAGCAGGCCATCTGGTTGCTGTGATCCAAGGCTGATTGAGGGCCAATCATGGCACTCCAAGCCACCGTAGTTGAGGAAGCAATAATTTTTGCATGTTTTTCCTTTTGAAAATAGTTTCCCATGTTAATTCAGTAGAGTCCCACAATTATGTAAACTAGATTTTCAGGGGAATAGGGCCATGGAGGGAGAATCAGTGACCTACTTACCCTCACCCAGTGTTGTGTTACTGGGAGTGGATCTGATTACAGATCTATAGAAATAGCGCAAAAAATTCTTGTATAAACCCTATGTCAGTGAAACTTGCTCCTGTCACTGGATGCTATATTTCCTCCTGTGTTTTTTTGTTTTGCTTTGTTCTGTTCTGTTTTGTTTTTTTAAGAATCAGAATGAATAAGGTGTACCATCATCATTTCAATCATTTTTTTCACTAACAGGAACTGGGGGCCCTTGTTCCTCCCCACAGTTTCTTTTAGAAGTAACTTCTCTAGGAACAGGAGAAGAAAGAAGAAAGTTAAATTGTCACCATTTCTATTTCCATTTATTAGCAACTACATTTGAAATTGACTTGCTCCTTTAGGAACAAACTTTTCTTTGACAAGTCTTTTGTGAAGCTTCCAGAAGAGTAGAAGATTCTATTTTACTAATTCCCTGTGATAGGAAGGGACATGTTGTTGCTGTTGTTAATTGCCCTCGAGTCGATCTTGACTCATGGCAACCCTATGGATGAGAAATCTCCAAGACCCTCTGTCCTCTACTGCTCTGCTTAATTTGTGCAACCCCATAACTGTGACCTCCTTAATAGAGTCCATCCATCTAGCATGTGGCCTTCCTCTCTTCCTACTTCCCTCCACCTTTCCCAGCATTCTTGTCTTCCAGTGAGTCCTCCCTTCTCACAATGTGTCCAAAGTACGACAGCCTCAGTTTGATCATCTTGGCTTCCAGGGAGGTTTCCGGCTTGATAGCAATAGCAGCTTCATTTATCTGCTGCTTCATACTGCTCTATGCAGTCTCTAAGCAGTTTACAACTGTAAGCTAATTGCCCCCAACAAGCTGGGTGCTCCTTTTAGTGACCTTGGAAGGATGCAAGCCTAAGTCGAGCCTGAGCCCTGGCTAGTATTGAACTCACAACCTTGTGGTTTGTGAGTGAGTGGCTGCAGTACAAGCATTTAACCACTGTGCTACCAGGGCTCTTTCAGGGCTTGAGACCCATTTGTTTGTCCTTTTGGTTGTCCATGGGCTCCTCAGCACTCATCTCCAGCACCACATCTCAAATGAATTGATTTTCTTCCTATCATCTTTCTTAACTGTGCAGCTCTCACATGCATACATGGTAATAAGGAATACAATGGCTTGTATGATTTTAACTTTTGTGCTGAGTTGTATATCTTTGCATTTTAGAATCTTTTTTAGTTCTTTCATAGCCACCCTCCCCATTATTAATCTTCTTGTGATTTCCTGACTGCAGTCCCCATTTCTATCAATGGTTGATCCTAGATATGGGAATTCTTTTACTATTTCTTCATTGTCTGGGTTGAACTTGTGAATGTCCTTGGTGGTCATTTTTTTTCTTTATGTTCAATATTAAGCCTGCCTTTGCACTTTCTTCTTTAATCTTCCTTAGTAGATGTTCCAGGTCTGTGAGGTTTTCTGCTAGTACTATGGTGTCATCTGCATATCTTAGATTGTTGATATTCCTTCCTCCTATTTTCACTCTTGCTTCTTTTGTGTCCAAGCCTGCTTTTCTTATAATATGTTCTGCATACAAGTTGAATAGATAGGGTGAAAGGATGAAGCCTTGTCTGACCCCTTTGCCAATTGGAAACCACTCTGTTTCTCCGTGTTCTGTTCTGACAGTAGCCTCTTGTCCT
>CM034706.1:226223472-226259913 GCA_020142125.1 Phrynosoma platyrhinos
TTTATTTTTGGTGCTTCAGGCCCCCAATTGTCTGAGGGACAGCAACCCCGCCCCCGGCTGAAAAAGGTTACCTACCCCTGATCTATGCAGTCAAAGGCTTTGCTATAGTCTATAAAGCACACACTGATTCTCTTTTGGAATTCCCTGGTGTGCTCCATTAGCCATTGTATGTTTGCAATTTGGTCCCTTGTGCCTCTTCCTTTCCTAAACCCTGTTTGAACCTCTGGGATTTCTCTCTCTTTTTATTCCTTCCTAGTCTTGAATTATGTTATTTTTATTGTTATAGAGCATCCCAGTCCTTGGTTTGAATTTTCCTTTGATTTCCTGGATCTTGTGAAATAGATCTCTTGTTCTTCCCTTTTTGTTGTTGGCTTCTATTTCTCTGCATTGATCTTTGTAGTAATTTTCTTTATCTTTCTGCACAAGCTGTTGTACTGTTGTATTCATAATTCTTAGTTTGTTCCTATATCCCTTTTGGTTTTCTTCTCTTCTTTTCTTTATTTTAATGTTGTTTTTTCTGCCATCCATGTTTTTTCTCATTCTTTTTCTTTATTGAAAGTGTCTGTCTGCATTCTTCTTTTATTATGTCCCTGGCTTCAGACCATAGTTCCTCTGGTTCTCGGTCTATTATGGTTAGTAGTAGGGCATATTATTCCATATTAATAAAAGTTGTGCTGTCTGGTCCCACCTCCAGATTTTACTTTGCTTCTCCCATCTTCGTCTGAGCTTTAGCTCATACGGATTTCCCTACAAACTTTCAACTTCATACTTTCTACCTCTGATTCCAGTGGTAGATCAGCCTCATCAGTGTGCTAGGTCAAATGCTCTTGCTGAACAACCAATGAACAATGGTAGCTGAGAATACAGTTAGGCAGATGGCTCTTCTGATGACTGTGGAGCCTGGCCTTGATGGCTATGACCAGTTTAGTCTAATCATGAGGAGCCCAGTAAAGCAGAAGCAGGCAGCAGTGAAGTTTTTTCCTCAGCTTTTAAAGTCTTTGGAACTCAGCATGACTCATCCTCCAGGTAATCGCCAAGATGCATAGCTATTTTGGAACTTGCCATCCTGTAACCTTCAAGGGAATCAAAGCCTGCTTCTGTGCTCCCATGGAGAAACCCCTTGTGTTAGTCTCAAGTCCTCCATTCATCCCAGTAAAGGGCTTGAGGCACTAGACAGCTTTATTGCTGCTCTTTGTTTCCCATTTGCCACATGGTTAAAGAGGGGAGAGGCCTCTGCCTGTATTGATATCACTACAGTCCAGACCATCTTAACTGACAACGAAAGTAACATCGTAGGACAAAATGTAGTCCTGTGGCTCTAACATTTACATTGTTTTTTCTTCTCCTGTATCATTTTAAATGCCTTTGCTTGAAGAAGCCAGTGGAGCTTCAAAAGAATGCATGATGTATTTTGTGCTTTTTTAGTTGTCCCAATACAGGTGTCACTGTTTTTTGGATTTAGGGTGTTATATTTTTCTGCATGGTCAACATGGCTGCCCCATGTTGCCTCCTTATGGCGGTATCTCTTATTTCTTATAGACATTTTATAATCTATTTCCATGCCTAGGTACCTCACATTCAAGGCACGTATTTTTCTATAAAGCATCGTTTTAATAAGGTGCATTCTGTCATTAGTCAGATATTTGTAGTATATTTCATCTTATGAGAAACCATTAATCTCATAAAATATACAGGTGTCCCTCCCAATTTACAGGGGATCCGTTCCAGACCCACTTCAAATCCAGAAAAATGCAAATATTCAAGTTGCCATTGGTTACAATGGCCGCGCACTTGCCTCAGGCACACAAGTCATTTTATCCCTCCCCACGTGCTGTCCGCAAAGGACCAAGACCACAGATTCCAAGACCACGAATGGGGAGGGATAAGTGTATTTATGATGTATGTAAGGAATCTTACATCTTATAATGATGAGGTACATCACAAATACCTTTCAGTATATTCCAGCATTTAAAATATATTGTGTTATTTCAGCATAACTCTGTATTTACTTTTTAGATAGTGTTTTCTAGTTTCTGTCTTTCTCAGAAACCTCTGGATTGGTTTACGCATTTCAGTGACATTCCAAGGAACTGACTTAAAAAACATATTTCTTTGAGTATTTCCTTCTTGAACTTGGGACTAAGGAAAGTGGTGGCATCAGGTTTGAATTCTGCTATTTCTAGTCTGAGAAAATCACATCTGTAATTCTACAGCTAGGGTGACCTGGCACACTTTCTAGACTTTTATCTGTAGAAGGAGTGTAAATGTTTTTCTTTCTGGCTATTTGCCTAGAAGGATCTCTGTTGACCGCTTATGTTATGTTTTTCTATACCAGGGGTAGGCAACCTTTCCCCTTTAAGGGCCGAGGGACTTCAGCTCCCAGAAGCCTCAGCCATGTTGGCCAATAGTCCCATGTTGGCCAATAGCTCCTGAGATTCTGGGAGCTGAAGTCCCTCGGCCCTTAAAGGGGAAAGGTTGCCTACCCCTGTTCTATACAAACGCTCAGTGTTTCAATATAAAGACACTTATAATATTGGCTTGTGAGACATTATTAATAATTATTCATATGCTTATGATCGCTGAGATTAGTGACGTGATAACAAGATTCTCTTTATTTCCTTTCAACTTGCTTCCTTGGGGGAGAAGGTCTCTAGATCCACATTAGTATGCTGAATCAAATTCTGCATAACTCAAGCATATGCCACACTTCACCTGCCTTGACCTCAAAATATTACAGCCTTTTGCTCTAAGTTTGGATCCATGCCACCTGCCTTCCCCAACAGTCCCCTACTGGAAGAAGTGTGTAGGGCAGCTGTGTGGGGTAGGGCACTTATGGTTGTTTGCATTTTCAACACCAGCTTTTAGCAGATGGGTCTTAAAATTAGTTATTGATACACGTGTTGTAAGCCACCCCCATTGCTGTTGTAAGCCGCCCCAATTGCTTTGCAGAGAGGCGGAATATAAATAAATATTATTATTATTATTATTATTATTATTATTATTATACTCATAGGCATCAGTCAAGGACCCACCCTTACTAGGGAACAGCTTGTGCGTCTCCCAATCTTCTTGATGCCTCCTTAAGTAGCTATAATAGAATGGTACTTTAGTACTTCCCCAGAAAGGTTCTACTGGAGAGGCCTCAATGAAATATCCATCCCTACCCTTGAAGTGGCTGGTGGTAGTTTGCTGTTATCTGCCTTCAAGTAGACTCCAGCTTGTGGTGATCCTATAATTGGCTTTTCTTGGCATTATTTATCCAGAGGAGGTTTGCAATTGTCTTTATCATAAGCTGAGAGTGTGCGACTTGCCCAAAATCACCCAGTGGGTTCCCATGGCTTAGTTGGGATTCTGTCCCTGGTCTCTCAAAGAGTCCTAGTCTAGCACTCAGACCACTGTACCACACTCTCTGGAGTCTTGGGTCCTCTCCCCCATCTTTTGGCATTACTGCATTGGCCTTCACACCTCTCAAATGGGAAGGGTCTTGCATCTACCCCTTCTTTTTCATACCACTCTTTTGCCTGGACTGCTCTTCTGAACATGATCCAAACTCAGCTGCAGTCAAAACTAGAGCTTGAAACATAAAATGGATTTTTTTAAAAAATGCTATGATATCTTATGCCCTTGGCTCACCTGAAAAGTGCCTACAACACAGCTCACTCTTCCAGATGCCTTACTCAGACTTCTGCAGAAGTAGCTTTCACAGTGAGTATCAATGTACACTTTCCAAAAGAAGCATGGAAAGGGGAGAGTTGTAGGAGCTTAATTTAATTTTCTTTCAATTTTCATTGAGAATTTGAAAAAGGAATTTGCTCTGTTTGGTTTCCCATGCCATCTAAACTTAATACTTAAAATTTAAGCCTGCTAGACATAAGAGGTTAATACAATTGCTGTAAACTGCTTTCAGCCCTGAAAGAAGGGCATATAAATATAAGTAATAAGTGATATGCCTCTTCCAATTACAGAACTTCCTTATGGTTGGGAGAAAATAGAAGATCCTCAGTATGGAACATACTATGTTGAGTGAGTATTTTTGCACAACTGTTGCTTAATTTTATAACAAATCACAGGAGAGCACGTCAAGACATGTAATAAATACAACTATTTTCTTTAAATCATAGTTAGTAGGAGAGTATTCCATTATAATTTACAAAGCCTTATTAAATATCCATGTATCTTCCAGAAGACTGAGTAATTTCTGCACAGATACTTTGCATATATCCATGTACTATAGGTAGGTACATAACCTATCTTGGTGATCTTGGTGTGGAGGAATGTGCCATAGTTCTGTTGTCATGGACAGATCATTATCTGATCAGGTTTAGACTCACTGGGACACAGAGCCTCTGCAGGGGTGGGGGACCGATTAGGATGTTCCACCCCCGGAGGCTAATGGATCCGAATGGATTCCTGAGGGCTCTTGGGATGTTTCCTGTCACCTCGACAGGACATTGTTTTGAAGCTCTGGCCAACCTTTGGAATGGGGAAATGGCCAGGGCAGTGGACATGCTCTTATGGAGTGGAGCCAAACCAGTCCCCTGGTTTTCCAGGGAGTTGAAGCAACTGAGATGGAGACTAGAGTGACGTTGACGGAAAATTCGAAGCCAATCTGACTGAACATGGGCTATAACCTATTTGAAGGCCTACTGTGCGGCAGTGCATGCAGCAAAGAAATTATTTTTTGCTGTCAGCATTGCATCTGCCCGGAGCTGTCCAGCAGAACTGTTCCAAGTGGTCAGAGGTCTCTTACATGCTCACCCTGAAGTAGAAAGTGCTGACCACTCAGTGGCCCACTGCGATGGATTTGTAAGGCACTTTGCAGATAAAGTCTCTCAGATCTGCTCTGACTTGGATCCTGTAGTTGATACAGTGCCAGTAGATGTAACTTTGGCACCAGTCTGTCCAGTGTTAATGGATACTTTTCAGCTTGTGCAGCCTGATGATGTGGATAGGATCCTTGGAGAGGTGAAAGCCACCACATGTGTCTTGGATCTTTGTCCTTCTTGGATGATTATACAGTCCAGAGGGGTACTGCCTGAGTGCATGAAGGGGGCAGTCAGTCCCTTCTTATCACAATCTTGCTGAAAGGAAGCAGTTATGAGGCCTTTGTTAAAAAAGTCATCTCTGAATCCTGCTATAATGAATAATTATTGGCCAACGTCCACCCTATCCTTTTTGGGCAAGGTATTGGAACATGTGGTGGATTCCCTACTCCAGGGGTTTCTGGATGAAAAAGATTATCTAGATCCATTTCATTTTGGTTTCAGGCCTGTATATGGAACAGAGACAGCCTTGGTCGCCTTGGTGGATGGCCTATGCAGAGAACTAGACGGGGGAGTATGTCCCTGTTAATTCTGCTGGACCTCTCAGAGGCTTTTGATACTATCAACCATGGTATCCTTCTGGGCCACCTGTCTGATATGGAACTTGGAGGTACTGTTTTACAGTGGCCCTATTCCTTCCTGAAGGGGTGAACCCAGAAGGTGGTGGTATGGGACTCCTGCTTGACCCCCTGACCATTGGCCTGTGAGGTCCCTTAGGGTTCTGTGTTGTCCCCTGTGCTATCTAACACATACAGTTGCCCCTCCGTTTTCTCAGGGGATTTATTCCAGACCCCTCCACAAAAATGGAAACCCGCACATATTCAAGCCCCATAAGCTTGAATGGAGGCGCGGGTGCAGGCGGGGGATGCCCCATTCTATGCCCCTCCATTTGTCCCTCACACATAAACAAGGGATGCAGATCCAAAGTCCGTGAAAACGAAGGGGCGACTTTACATGAAACCGCTGGAAGAGGTCATCCAGAGTGTGGTGCCATCAATATGCAGATGACACCCAACTCTATTACTCCTTCCCACCCTAATCCAAGGAGACTGTCCTGGTCCTAAACCAGTGTCTGTCATCAGTAATGGACTGGATGAGGGCAAACAAGTTGAAACTTAACCCAGACAAGACAGAGATGCTCCTGTTCAGTCAGAAGGCAGATCAAGGAATAGGGATCTAGCCTGTGTTAGATGGGGTTACACTCCCACTGAAGATGCACGTTCACAGTTTGAAGGTATTCTTGAACTCGACTCTGAACCTGGAGGCCCAGGTCGCTGCAGTGACCAGAAGTGCTTTTGCACATTTAAAGCTTGTGCACCAACTGTGCCCATTTCTTGGGATGTCGTATCTGGTCTCAGTGGTACATGCCTTAGATACATCCCATTTGGACTACTGTAACACACTTGGGGCTGCCTTTGAAGAGTGTTCGGAAATGTCAGCTGGTCCAAAGACTTGCAGCCAGACTGTTAACTGGAGCAAGTTACAGTGACCACACAAGGCCCCTGTTGAAACTGCTCCCTTGGCTGCCAGTTTGTTCCAGGCACAATTCAAAATGCTAGTTATGACCTATAAAGCCCTATATGGCTCAGGTCCAGGCTATTTGGCAACCGTATCTCCCTGTATGAGCCAGCCTGGGCCCTGAGATCCTCAGGGGAGGCCCCTTTCTCGGTCCTACCACCATCACAAGCACGCTTGGCAGGGATGCAAGAAAGCCTTTTCTGTGGCTGCCCCTAGACTCTGGAACTCCCTTCCCAGGAGGCCAGAATGCCCCCTTCCTTGTTGTCCTTGCAGCAGCAGGTTAAAACCTTCTTATGCAGACATGCTTTTAAAACAATGTTTTTAAAGGACTGGCTTGGGGTGTTGTGTCATTTGAAGTGTTTTAAACCATTTTATCGTTTTAACTGTATTTTATTCTCTTAAATAGCAATCTGTTTTAATATTGTAACAATTCTGTTTTAATGTGTCACTTTTCTGTGTTTTTAATTGTATTGTTCTTTTAATGTTGTGAGCCGCTCTGGGTCTCAGTTCTGGGAAAAGAGTGGGATGATGATGATAGCAACAACAGCAGCAGCAACAACAACACAATGGTGACATATACTAATGTAAAGCATCATTTACTGCAGGGGTAGACAACCTTTCCCCTTTAAGGGCCGAGGGACTTCAGCTCCCAGAATCCCAGGAGCTATTGGCCAACATGGGACTATTGGCCAACATGGCTGAGGCTTCTGGGAGCTGAAGTCCCTTGGCCCTTAAAGGGGAAAGGTTGCCTACCCCTGATTTACTGTATTTGAGATCCAGAATGTCCATTTATCCTTGACAAGAGGCTGAACACATGATGTGGAATTGTTTTCTTTATCATAGGAGCCTTAGTCTTCATCCTTATGCATCAATATGTTCCTCCAGAAACCCCTAAAGCATTTTTTGTGCATGAACACCACTTTTGTCCAAATTGCTGAAGTTTTAAGTACATGCTATTGGTGCTGCATTTAGCTGTGTTTAAAAAACATAATATCGCATATTACTAACCTGAAATAATTGTGAAACAATTGCTGTCAAGTAAGATATGGGTAATTTTACTGGGGATCATATGACGCTTTTACTGCATCCTTGATCCAAAGCCACTGCTTCACAGCAAGTAACAAAACCGCTGAAGAAAGGAGCCTACTGAGGTCATTCTTTCTCAGTACTTAATGTTTAGATTTAAAATAGTCAACTGCGTCTGGTAAATTGATTGTGAGCTTTCTACAGAAATGCTGACATTTTAATCCTGTCAAGGTTAATATTTCTTCTTACTACTCTAGCTTGACTTTTCCCTTGGATAAGAGATACATGCTACATTTTAAAGATAGAGGCTGAAATTTAATAGCTATGCTTTTCATAGAAGAAAAAGTAAATGTGGCCCACTTTTGTGGACATAATTGGGAAGATGTTTAAATAGTGTGAGCAACTTTTGGTCCTCCAGGTATTTAGACTTCAACTCCCACCAGCCATAACTGTTGGTGAGGAATGATAACTGGGTTGGGGAGAGGGGTTGCCAGGGGTCGGAGATTACTTCCAAAGGATTTGCTTGACAGAATTATTTGGTAAAATGGATTATGCATGTATATTTAATTTCATTTGGATATACAAATGTGCTCCTAGAATCTTCACATCTTTTCCTTCCATTCATTTAGACTTTAGGTCAGAAGAGACCCATCTTTTGTTGAAAAGGAGGTAGAAAAGTATGAGTATGTAGATAAACTTGTCTTCAGGGGAGTATAGTCATTATGGAATAAACATCCCTGCCCTAGATTTATGTTTTCTGTGCCTTTCTTCTTGAAAATAAATTTCATACTGTAGAAATGCAACAGACTTCCCATTTTAAAAAGTGACTTTCTGGAAAAGGGACCATTTCATTTTAATTTTCTATTGCAATGTAGAAGCATGATACTTTTGGTGATCATGGTGTACAGATAGGTTTACTTGAAATAAAATGTCACATCTAGCTATAGTACCTTTAGGTGTTAAGTCACTCTTTTTCACTCAATGAAAAGTAAGAATCCTATCTGCTCCAAAGACTTGGTTTTATGGATAAGTCAGTGAAAGTTGATTGACTTGACATAGCTTATTTCTCTTGTGGACAAGAAAAGTCAAACAATTTTCCATGTTCAGATCAATAGAATCTCCTGTATTTTGTTTTGTTCTTCATGTTTCAGATAGTGATGTTTAGGAAACCCTACTTAGTATGATAAAACTGTTGCTGCAACATACTCTCTCTCTCTATATATATGTACGGTTTGCAGTCTGTACTGTATGGATCCATCTAGGCCTTTCTTTTCCTGTATTTCCACATTTTTCCTAGGCTTTCCCAGTCTTAGGTTTTCCTGAACTGGACCGGGGTGATTACATGTACAGTATGAATGATGATATTCAATGAGTAATTGGGGGGGGGGAATGTGTGAGGAAATTGCATCATTTTTTTGTGGGACTGTGGCTGTGATTGATAGAAATAAAAAACAAAAAGTTAACTGCTTTATGAAGTGCTTAATTAACGAAAACTGGTGAAGACTGTTGTGTACCTATGAATTCTATACCTATGCTCACTATAGATACTATGTTCTACAGAATATTTTAAAGGTATTAGCAAAAGGAAAACATCCTGAAGCTTGCTGAGCACAGTTTTAGTATTCTTCCCACCTACATTTTTATATATTGTTCAAAAATCAAAATGATGTGAAATTTGGCCCAAGCATTAGATCAGTTTAGAGCAGGACCTCCAGATGTTGTTTGACTTCAACTCATATCATCCCTCACACTACAGTGAGGAAGACATCTTGCTTTACATCACTTGAAGTCCTTGGTGAAAGGGTGAGGTATAAATGTGAAATAAGTATTGCCTGCCAATCCATACATTTGACTTTTGCACAAGTAGTTGAGAAGGTAGTAATTACACTTATATAATATTCCCTGTATTCCACTGATGTAGTGGTGGGGTTTGTATTCTCAAATAGATTACTGGAATCTTTTCATCATCAGTCAGTACTTCTCTAAAATAAATGCTGGGCCTTAAATGCCCTGGGGCAGGGGTTGGATCACAAGAATTCTATTGCTTTTAACTGTAGAGCACTGCTCTGATGTAATGAATTTCATGTAATTGGATTTTTTTTATTAACAAAACATATTGCTTGCTAAGGATAGAAAGTAACATTAAAATCCCTTTACTTGGAAGTATGTGGCTTTATTCCCAGACTGGTAGAGATCTGATAATAATCTGTAGTGAATTGGATAAATACTAATTACATGAGTATCTTGTGAACTTTTTTTTATTCTAAGGGAATCAGCTAGTTTAGAAAAAACTACAGTTATGATTGGTGACCAAAATACAGCGTATGCAACACATGATTTCTGACACTGATTAGTGAGAGTGTGGTTGAATCTTGTGAATTTAAAAGCTCATTGTGGTTATACAAACTTCCTACCTCAGGGAGATGCTTGAAAGGTAAAGCTGGAATTTCTGACTTCAGTCTTCTAAATCACAGAAGAATTAAATGGTATGCTTTCATAATATCTCTCTGGCATATTGTGTTCTTGTTTTTCAGCTGGTATAACATAATAGTTAAGAACTTGACGATCAGTGAGAAAGTTCCTAGATTCTTCACTCTACCATTAACTCACTATGTTGTTTTAGAAATACCTTTCACTCTCCATACTAATATTTGGCATTTGGCAATGTCTGTATCCTTAGCATTATCAAAGGTTTGTTGTAGGAGTTTCAAAGTAGGGCTTTGAACACCAAGTGTTAAATCATAGCCATAAGCAATTATTTTAATAGGTCAGTTAATACAGGATTACAAAAATAGTGCATTTATGTATTTAGCTCAACAAATATCACTATTAGACTTTGATGCATAAGGCATGAAAATGTTCTGTTGCCAGAGGCTGCATAAGTTGTTAAGAAAGCATACTGAACAGATAGAGCTGCTGGTTTGGATTCTTGTCCATCTTGAAAAAAAGTCAAGCCTCATTTCAATAGTACAAACTGAAGGTGTACACCTACCCTACCCCTCCCATTCCTTCTAGCAAGGAAATGGTTCCATTTTTGAGACTTAACTTTCTTTTCTACCTTCACTGAATGGAGACCTGTCCATTGTGAGGTATACTCCTCATTGGCAGGTACTATGTAACTACCATTGAGGTTGAGCAACCCATTTGGATTTGAAAGAAGGTATATACCTATATTTAATTGGCTTTTGTCTTGTGCATGTAGCCCATTACATGAGTATCATGTGAATCTCTACTTCCCACCCACGTATGTTATTAGCAATACCTGATAATCTCTTCTGTCCTTTGGAAACACATGATTTTTTAAACCCTCCATAGAACAACATTGAGGTCCTGTTCTGCCCTGCCCAGAGGATGGTCCCCTCACTTTTAGGAGAGAACCCACAAGTTAGAAACAGAGAGAGAGCCTCTCCCTGAGACCTGGTTCCCTGTCTCTCTGTGCTGCTCCAATCTTCAGCGATCTTCTTTACATTGGAGAATGAGAAAATCCATGTGTGTGTTTTAGTCTGTAGTTCCTTAAGTTTAGCTGCATTCCTCTAGTCTGCCTTAGATTGGTCAAGAGTAGAGTTGTAGCTCCCATGATGTTTTCTCTGCTTTTACTTTGGAGAAACACCTTCTATTGAGTATAGAGTATTATGTTGGTTTCTGCTGCTATGTTTTTCTTAATTGGTTTCGCTGCAAATCCAGCTTGTTCTACCTCATTCTCATTTGGAGTCACTCTGGTTAATTGTTCATTTTTAAAACCATCAGCCTATAATGTCCTGCAGAGAGTATGTGCCTGGAAGAATTCCCCCCCCCCAAAAAAAACCCAGTAAAAACAGTTCACTGCTCTTAACAAATTGCAGAGACAGAGATTGTTGTTAACTGCCTTTGAATCAGCCTCAGCTCATGGTTACCCTGTGAATGAGAGATCTCCAAGGCCTCCTGTCCTCCACTTATCTGCTCAGGTCCTGCAGGCTCATGCCTGGAGCATCTTTGGTTGAATCCAACCATCTGGTGTGTGGTCTCCCTCTATTTCTATTGTCCTCTACCTTTCCTAGAATCATTGTCTTTCCCAGTGATTCATGCCTTCTAATGATGTGGCATGACGACTTCAATTTAGTCATCCTGGCTTCCAGGGAGAGCTCAGGCTTAATCTGTTCTAGAATCCATTTAATTGATCTTCTTGGCTATCCATGGTATTCTCAGCACTCTTCTCAGCACCACATCTCAAATGATTTTCTTTTTATTGGTTTTCTTCACTGTCCAGCTCTCACATCCATATACTGTGATCTCACTTTGGTGTTCCCAGTTACCATATTTTCCGGCGTATAAGACGACCCCCCATTTTTCCAGTCAAAATATAGAGTTTTAGCACCTCTATCCTCCTTATCCTTATACCCGGCATATAAGACGACCCCCCACTTTAACCACAGATTTTGCAGGTTAAAAAGTAGTCTTATACGCAGGAAAATAAAGTATATCTTTTACACTTAAGGATCCTGTCCAGTACTTGCATAGTTGCCTTTCCCATTCCTATTCTTCTTCTAGCTTCTTGGCTGAAGTCTCTTTTTTGATCAATATTTGATACAAGATAAGAGAATTCCTTGGCTACTGTATATACTCGACTATAAATCGACTTCATATATAAGTCATGGGTAGTTTTGGGGCCAAAATTATCAATTTTGATATGACTCATGGATAAGTCAAAGGTAAAACCTAGGGGCATGTAATGAAGGATGTAAAGGATGAAGAAAAGGGAAACAATGCCACAGAACTTACAAAATTCCATTTGGCATAACTGTTTTCACCTTAAAGATTGAATGGATAAGGAGAGAACTATAGTGAATTGTAGCTGTGCAAAGTGTTGGGAGAGGTGACCAGGCACAGGCAGGGCTAAGAAACACATGTCAAAAAATATGAAAAGGCAAAGCAAAGAAAATGGCAACCACATTAGCATTGATTATAGCCTTTACCTTTAATGTGATAACTTTGCTGGTTTTAACCCAGAAAAGCTGACAAACATACACAAATATCTTATTCAGATCTTTCAAAGCCTGATTCCTCTCAGTTCTTCTTTGAAGGGAAGTGCCAAAGAGCAGCGACTGCCACCATTTTCCTGCCCAGCCATTCAAAAATGGCAGAAGCCATCCACAGAAGAGAGAGTAGAGGGGGTCAGTGCCTCTCTTAGGTGCATATGGGACAGACTAAACATATGTTATTGTGTTTAACCACTCTACTCAGAGAATGGGATGCTTCCTTTTTTGTTTAGAGTTAAAGTACAGTACAGTGGGCCCTCAGTATCCATGGGGGACCCATTCCAGATCCCCTCATGGATACCAAAATCCACTATTGCTCAAGTCACATTGTCCTAATTAGTGGTATGGCCAGCATTGGAGACAAGGGGACTTTGCCATCCTGCCCCACCCAAAGCCCACCTCGCTGTGGTGGGTGGCTGCTTCCCTTCCTCTGGCTTTCCTTCCCTCCTCCTGCTCTTACCCCCTGCCACCGCCTCTGCACTTCCTCCTTGCTTCTCCTCTTTCTTGTTCCTTCTCCTCTTCCCCCTGCCACCTCCACCTCTCCCTCAGCTCTTCCTTCCTTCTCCTCTTCCCCCGTTGCTGCTTCTCTTCCTCTCCCTCCTCTTCTTCCTTCTTCCTTCTTCCTCCTCCTCCTCCTCTTCCTCCTTCTTCACTGCTGCTGCTGCCGCTGCCACTGCCACCACCACCTCTTCCTTCTCCCCCTCTCTTCTTTCCTTCCTCCTCCTCCTCCTCCTCTTCCCCTTGCCCCCACCACTTCCTCCTCTTCCTCTTCCTCTTCCTCCTGCAGCATCCTCCTCCTCCTCTGCTGCCTCCCTCATCTGGGCTTGCCATCCACAAATGCTGAAATCCATGGATGGCAAATCTGTAGATACAGACCGAGGAGAGTGTCAATTTACTAAAATTTCTAGACTCATACATGAGTATACACAGTATTTCAATTTCCTTGTTATAAAAATGAATTGTTGTAGATCTTCCATGGTCTTTATTTTTGTTTTCTTATGTTCAGTATTCCTATGTTGGCAATTTCCTCCTTGTCTTTCTTCAGTAATTGTTCCAGAGACAGAGATACTTGGTATTTTAACCTGAATTTTAAAAGTATCTCTTTATGGCAACCACAATTAGTTATCATGTTCATTGCTCAGAAAGGTAAAGTACTGCCAGAATGATCACTGTTTATTTTGTGTACATCTAGAAGCCAGCTTGATGTAGTGGTTTGAGCATTGGCCTATGATTCTAGGGACTAGGGTTTGATTCTCTGCTTGGCCATGGGTGGCCTTGGATGTGTCACATTCTCTCAGTTCTAGGATACTCCATGATAGGTTCTCCTTAGGGTTGCCATAAGTCAGAAATGACTTGAAGGCACACACAACAGCAGAAGCAGCAGCAACAACAACAGCAGTTTTAATTGGATTGCCACCAACTGGCATTTTTACATTTCATTGCCATTTGACCCTATTGTTTATATTACTTCTCCATTCATGTCTGTATATATACTTGCCCTCTGAGTTAAAGTGCATACAATTTAGAATGCTAATAGTCCAGAATCTCATAGAGACTAAATGCAGAAAATTCTCTCTGTCCCCTTGTGAAGGCACATATTCTGCATGCAAGTTCTTCTGGCCTTTCTAATATAGTTAGTTAGTTCTCTTTCAGATTAAAAATATTATTCAAATGTGACATAATGGTTGAGTTTATAATATGAGAAAAGAAAAGGCATGATAACAAATACAAGAAAGCAACAAATAGGTAAATTTTAAAATGGTCTTAAGATTTATGTAAAACTTTAATAAAATGATGACATGCTTCCAGTGAAAGCTGCCTTAAGACGTGATAATTTGGTTGCTGATTTTTACCAGTAAGAACACTTGGAAAGGTTTTCAAATTGCACTGAACTTTTAACCATTTTATTGAAGTTCTGCTTATTTTTTCACTTTTCATTGTTTTGCAGTCTACCTGATGATGGCAATTTAGAGCACTTATACAAATAACTATTTTTATTGATAATTACTGAGATGCATAAGAATTAAAGTGGAGGAAACTTTGAAAGGAATCAAAAGCAGAATTGTTCTGTATTGATGCAGTAATCATTTGACTATCACTGAAGATTCTGGAAGTTACTTAGCTAAGAATCAGTATTCATATATTCACAGCTAGATTGGACTCATATTGGACAGCACTTTGGCAAGTTGACGTGCATTCTCTTATAGGAAATTCTATCTTTCAATATAACAATTTTGGAATTTTATGTGGAATTTAGAATTTTGGTGTGCTATCCTTAGAATAAAACCCACTAGATCACACTTTCTCAATCTCAGAGGAAGGCAATGGCAAACCTCCTCTGGACAAATCTTGCCAAGAAAACCCCATGATAGGGTCCCCATAAATCGGAAGAAACTTGAAAGCACACAACAATCCGTGGATAAAGATGTCACTTTCAAATTAAGTACATGCCAGTAGTAACTAACTTTGAAGCAGACTCACTCTGTTGTTGTATTAATTACTAGAGGCAAATAAAGAAGGAAAGGAATAAGTAACAAGTATATTTCTTGAGAATGGCTGCTACATTGACACTGATTTAATTGAATTTGACTTGAGAATTGCAAAGCTATTCTGAATCCCAATGGGGGAGTATTTAAAGTTTAAATTTAAATAGAAAAAACTTCTTAAACCCACTGTAGCCATGTTTCCATTACAACCTAATTGTAATGGAAAAAAATCCAAAAGGTATGCAGTAAAAGTCAGAGCACCAGTTAAAACCTTTTGGAGTCTAAATACTTTGGGAAGAGATAACCACCTTTTATGACACCATTTCTGTTCTATAGTATTGTGGTACTGGAGAGCAGTGATGTAATGACACCTTTTGATGTCATCATAACAATTCACATAGCCATATTCACAAAGGATCGAAAAACACAAAGAACTGTATTGAACCATATCTGTATGTGTGTTACATGTCTTTATTTTTATTTTAATTACCCATTCATGACCAAACCACCTTCTAAATCCTTAGCATTACAACTGGGAAAGTTTATACCACTGTACTGGTATTGGTGCAGTGAAAATCAGAGCTATATTATGAGGACTGAAGCTCAGCTCAGAGGGAATAGGGAAGCCTGTATCTCATATGATATCATCTCTGCTAATCAGGAAGTCCCTGTTTCTTAACTCTATGAACTTTGCCCTCAAAAAGAACTGATTAGGGAGCACAAATATATCCCACTGTGTGTGATTTGGATGGCCAGTTGCTTGTGAGAAATGGAAAAGATGAGGAAAAATTGTTTCTCACTTTATAGCTTTAGTAAAGTGGCTGTGCTTAAATACCAGTGAACACTTGAGCCCTATTAAAGCATTCAAATACTACTTAATAGCAACAGGAGAGAGGCAGGCACAAGCACACCCACTCTGCTCATTCCTCCTTCCCTACCTGGTTCCTGTTTTTGATGTGCTTGAGAACAAGTATCCAAAGTGGAGAGCCTATCTTATTTCCAGGAGATCTCTGCTGTGAAGGACCTTGAGTAGAACCACTCATCCCTCTTCACATATTGTAAAGTAATATATGGATGTCTGGATAGAGATTTTTGTTTTGTATTAAGTTATTTTCCTGCATTCTTTTTGGATGGCCAGAAATAAATTGAGAGACTATATTTTGTATTTAGCACTTCATCCTAAACAAAAAGGAGGCACAGCAAGATAGCTAATTGGTAAGGTAACAAGGCTGAATGCATGCTATTCTGGCCCTGATGTTGGTCTTAGGCCAGCACAGCAATGGGTGTGTGTTTACACACCCGTACCCATGCCAGCCTGGGGACCCATTACTAGCATTCTGTGCTTTTCTACTCTGTTGCAGAAATGGGATATCTGGCTGAACCCACATGCCCAGACACAACTATTTCTGTATCAGATGTGCTAATGAGGGTGGGTGGGGGCTTCTCAGTAGGAGTGACAGGTAAGGAATGTGCAAGGGTCGTTTACCCCAGGATCAGTCCAGATTCACTGGTCCATATCTAGTCTGCCAGGATCCAGCCCAGTCCTGACCCCAAGGCTTTGGCCTGTGTCATCCAAACAGGACGATGTGAAGCTGGGGGAACATAGGCTTTCTGGCCCATGTGAACAGCCCCTAGGTTGATGTTTGATTTCTGAACCATGCATTCCTTAGTAGATAGTCAGAGGATTGTGATAAAAGAATGATGGAAAATAAATAAATAAAAGGAGTCATTGTGCATTAGCATACCATAAATAAATGTTCCTCTACTAAGATTGCTTGTTCTTCAGTTACAACTTCCCTGTCTTTAACTGAACTGTGAGTGTAAATTCAGTTCCTGCATCTCCTTATGTTTGAATTATCTGGACAGTTTATTGCAACTTGGTTATTAGATGAGAGTTCTCTAATAATACTTTTGCTCTTCACATTCAAATGGAAGAAAGCACCTAACTTCTGGGGGGGAAAAACTGAGTTTTTAAAACAGTTCTTTTTCACTTTGCAGTCATATTAACCAGAAAACCCAGTTTGAAAATCCAGTTTTGGAAGCTAAGCGGAAAAAACAGCTAGGACAGACTGATGGTGGCCCTTCAAATTCAGGTATTGCATTCAGTGATAACTTTAAGTGGCTTTCTGCTAAAAGCTGTAATATAGTAATGAAGAACTACACACTGAATATAGTCATGTCTTTTAATGCTAAATTTTGTTGTCTAATCTGTGCATATCACTGCAATATTGGTTGATTTACACAGTCGGTATTTTACTTCTCCCATATCATTGAGTATTACATAACCACACTAAAGAATTATCCATCTTTATTTTTATAAATCAAAGTATCTTATTCCTATAAGTTATTAGTATAGGTAATATTTCATTATAATTTCTGTAGTCCATAACAAATAAATTGATAATCTACCAAGTTTTTACATTTGACTGTAGTATATGCAGTCTATGGCTAATATTAAGGTTTAGAGGTAAGTCTATGTTTGCTTTGGATTTCTAGTTATAACTTCACAAAATAGAAACTTTGATGGCAGCAAAGGTCATTTCAATTTAGTGGCTCCTTCTGACAGATTTTCAACCTAAACTCAATCGTGAATTGTATGCAGAAATCTTATGTTGCATTTAAAAATCAAAGTAAATTATGTTCTCACACAAAATTGAAGAAAACTTGCAGATTTATTAAACAGTTGCATAATAAACAAACTAGTATTAGAGCCACAGTGATGTGGTGTATATGAAACAGGTGCAGTTGAAACTAATTGGTCATCTTAAAGTTGCATAATCATCTTGAAGCAGTGTAAAACCATTTGTTATAATCAGATTGAACACTACATAGTGTGGGTGGACAACTATTGCTTTGGAGATCTAGATACAAGATGAAGATGAAGCAGCAGCTGTGAGACTTCAGGACTTCTAGCTGTTGTCCAGTTTTGTACACAGCTTTTAAGTAATGTAGTGCTGAAACTTTTGCTCAATGTTCACTTTTTGGGGCAGTTTTTAGAGTGAGAAAGGGACGAGAAGAGCTTCATTATATGTTGTTGTGTAGTAGGGATTTTTCATAAGCTATATGGAAGTTTAGCAGTTCAAAAGCATGCAAATGCAAGAAGATAAATAGGTATCACTTCAGTGGGAAGGTAAACCGCATTCTGTGCAATCATGCTGGCCACGTGATCACAGAGTAGTCTCTGACAACGCTGGCTCTTCGGCATAGTAACAGAGATGACCACGACTTGACAGCCTTGACAGTGGGGAATACCTTTACCTTTATCTTTATATGGAAGTTGACCAAGGATCTATTTATTTTTACACTGCAACATTTTTCAACTACTTGGTGCTCATTCAATAGCATCTTGGGTCTCTTCACACAGGTTTCCTTCCATGCAGCATTTCCTAGAATTCCCATGTGCCTGGGTGTTTTTAAAATGTTGCAGTGTAGAAAAGGGCCCTTGGCAACTTTACACACTTAATAAGGTAAGTGTAACACATCGAACATAATTTCTCTGAAGTTTTTTCCACCCTGTTGAAGAAGCAGAAAAAATCAATATCTCCTGTGGCAAGGGTAAATGAGAGCTGTATTCAGCATAGCACTAATTTTTCATAGATAAAACCTAATCATGTTTAATAAACTCTGGTTGTTTTGTATTTGTGTTACCATGGAAATTCAGAGTATAGAATCTTAATTAGGGCTATCCTTTTGGTGGGATAAAGGCCATGTTTATCTTACTCTATGTATCCAAATTATAATAATAATAATAATAATAATAATAATAATAATAAAATTTATTTATATACCGCCCTCTGGTTTCCCAATCCGGGCGGTTCACAACATAAAATACAATACAAAATATAAAATACAAAATATTCCCCCTTCCCCTTAAAACAGTATTAAACCATTATTAATTTAAAAATCTGCATGATTAAAATCAATACTAAATTCCAATAATCCCGTGAGATATTCCAATTATATATATAATGAGGGAGCCAATGTCTTCTGATATCCTAATGAAATACAAACGATCTGAGGCCAACTATCTAATCTGGAAAGGCCTGCCGGAAGAGATCCGTCTTGATAGCCTTTTTAAAGCTATCTAAAGATGTTAGCTGACGGATCTCGTCCGGCAGGTCGTTCCAGAGTCTGGGGGCCAAAACTGAAAAGGCTCTCTGAGAGGTTACTGATAATCTGGCTCTTTTTGGCTCTAGAAGTTTCCTCCCAGAAGAGCGGAGTGCTAAATGCTCTTCAGTCAGAAAATATTCTGTCTCTTATCCAACACCAAATTGGAGCTCCCCATTAATTGATTATGTCTTACTTGAATTCTGTTATAACACTTCCAAGTTAAATAAAAAAAACTAGAAAGGTTTTCCTTCTATATGTTTCCTGCATTTCTTCATCTGACTTCTCTTGCACTTGTTTAATGATGTATTACTACTATATTAAGTGACTCCAGCTGCAGTCTCTATCACTGAATGAATGTATAGGGAACTTTTTGTTTGTGTGCAGAACCAGTGAAGTCTTGTTTCACTCGAGATCCATCCCAGTTGATAGGAGCACTCATACGGACATCACTGAAGAAAAGCACTATGGGATTTGGCTTCACAATAATTGGGGGAGACAGACCAGATGAGTTTCTACAGGTGAAGAATGTATTGAAAGATGGACCTGCTGCACAGGATGGCAAAATTGCACCAGGTTAGGTAGATTTTTTCTTAATTTTTCCTTTGCTAAGGGGACAAAAATAAATAAAATGTCTTAATAACAGGCATTCTGAAATAATATCTTATGTAGTTACTACATACCAAATTCTGTAATGTGCACCACACATTAAGCTACTGATTATAAAAACTGTCTCAGATGATCAAATTCTTGGAATTTTAGTGCTTGTACTGTTAAAGTCTCCTACTTCATATTTCAGAAAAAGAGCTGTGAAAAATGAAGAATGATTTAAGTAATTAATTTAGAAACCATCAATGTATTATGGTATTTCAAATATGGGTTCTCCTCTTGGGTACTAATTAAGAATATACAGCTGCTGTTTTGTTGTCTTTATTTGTAGTGACTCAACTCTGCTCACCATCCAGACCTCCTTGTCTATTCTGTAATTCTTTTATATTTCTGTTTAATTTTAAAACCTGTTACATCCTGAAACAGACTTCCCTAACTATAGTCCTTCCAGTGTTTCCCCCTAAAATTCCAGTTATCCCTAAGAATTATACATTGTTCTAGATATGTATGAAAAATTCTATTTTACACCATTTTGACTATACTAGTTCATATTTTACAGTTATGCAACACCAAGAGAGAGGAATAAGTTTTTATCCTGATACAGTCAATATGATTCACTGATTCATGCTGTAAATTTTGTTGATACAAGCAATATGATTCACTTATTCATGCTGTAAACCTACCATTGTTAACCTAAAGAGAAGCAAAGCTAAACTTTTAGTCTTCCCTCTCAGAAAAAAAAACCCCTTTAGATGAGAAGTTCAGCAAGGATGCACACATTCAAGATCAAAAGAAAGAAACTCAGCTATGACATGAAAGGAAACAATCTAGCCTGGGATTTGGGATACTAGTCCATTGGTTAAAGAGTGGCTAATAGTTCTTTGATAACAAGTATTGATCTTGGTTTCATTTTTTGTTATTCATGTGAAAAAACCATAAAGAGACATAAATGTAGAGAGGATGCAGACTGCAAATCGATTCCCTTACTCGCAGGGAGTTTTAATACCATCTGCTGATCTCATTTTGACTCATTATCTTCCCTATTGAATTACTATCACCATTTCTATAAAATATTGATTGAAGGCCTACTTCATAAGGATCTTTCGCTTTTGAAATGTATCTTGTGCAAGGGTCGGCAACCTTTGTTGCCGGGGGGGCGGGGAGGGGGAATGGTGCGGGTGGGGGGTGCGTGCGCTTGCGTACGTGTGCACGTACCCCCCCTGCACGCACGACACGGGCACCATTTTGGAAGGCCCCCTGCACCTGCGGCGGGCAAATTCGCCCAACGCAGGAGCAGGAGGGGCTTCCCTGGGTCTTGGAAAGCCCCCCCCCCGTGCCCGGAGCAGGGGAATTTGCCTGGCGCAAGCGCAGGGGGGCTTCCCTGGGCCTTGGAAAGGCCCCCCGCCCCCGCGGCGGGCAAACTCGCCCGGTGCAGGTGGGGGGGGCTTCCTTGGGCTTCCCAAGGCCCCACGGCAGCTGCGCAGCTGCCGTGGGGCCTTCCAAAATTACGCCCGCTGGTATGGGCATGTGCATGTGCCATTTTGGAAGCCAAAATGGCGCTTGCGCGCAGCAGCAGAACCGGCCACAAGCTAGTCCCAAGGCCTCCGTGGGCTGCATTCGGCCCGCGGGCCGTAGGTTGCCGACCCCTGATCTTGTGGTTCAGTCCTGTTTCACTAATATAAGTATCTTTTAATTTCTTGTTTGACTTGATTTGACTTGTTTGACTTGATACAAAATAAGGTAGAAAGTCAGGCAATCATTATATTAGAATAACAACAAAAATGAAAGTTTTTAAATGCTTTGATTACTGTTAGTTGCATTTGCTGCTGTTCATGTGTGTAAGTGGACTGGGCATATGAAAACTCAGAGACCTCTCCTCGCAATCTGAAATGTTAGGAATACTTCCAGCAGGTAACATGCTTGATTGATTAGCTTCATCTGAGCACTGATCTGGTACATATAGCACCATCCATGGTGTGGGTGGGGGGTGCGTGCGCTTGCGTACGTGTGCATGTACCCCCCCCTGCACGCACGACACGGGCACCATTTTGGAAGGCCCCCTGCACCTGCGGCGGGCAAATTCGTGACTGAAGCAAACTTTTTTTTAATGCTCTTTTCTAGCTTTTATTATTCTGGCTCTTTGGATTCCAGTTTAAGACTAGGGTAGGTCATAGCTGCTGCTGATTCCTGAAGGATTTCTAAATATAATTTCTTGTTTCTTAGCCATGCATGACATAACAACAGGCTTTTGTGGCATTCTATGTTATTCTTGTGCTGTACGAATTATGCAGGACTTCAATAATTATTTTTCCATGCCTTCAAATGTTTTATGGAGTTCCTTGTTTATAACATACATTAGATGACCAAAAGAACGAGTTGTTAATTGGTCTACTCTGTTATCATGTAGTCTTCTGGCTTCTTTATTTGTTCTGCTGTTACTTAAGCTACAAGAATGAAAGGTTCCTTTGCTTCTTAGCAAGCTTAGTCATGCTCAAGGCCCAGTGAATTTATTGGAACTAAAATGATTCTGTACGATATTTTTCACATGAAAAGACACTTTAGAACCACATCACCCATTGAATTGTTTTATTCCATGTTTACACATATAATAATACATGGAGGAAGGGGTTTTAGAGGAAAGATGAAAATATTTTTGGTCTATTTGGGCAGACAACAATTGAAAGCAAAGTCACAATTCAATAAAAGAACAATCCAAAATTTAAAAACAGACATATCAGAAATACGATTAGAGTTTGAGTAATTTCAGCCACAGTCTAATAATACAGTTCTGAAAATTATAGAACATCTAAGAGTATGCCTCTTGTTAATAATTTAAAACAATTTAAAAGATCTGGTGCCAAGAATATATTAAGGTAATTGTTACGTAAGTTTCCCTGGGGAGCCATTCTACATTCAAAAGCCCCTTTTGAAAAGCTTCCTCCCCCCAGTCACAGTCTTTCATATCTCTGATTGTGAGAATACGTGAAGATTCTAAGCCAAGGATCTGAGGGCTAAGGTAAGTACGACTTGAAAGAAGGTGATCCTTCATGTATACCACAGTCGCAAACATGGAAGAACAGTAAAAGTTAAAGTCAGTGCTTTGGTTTGTAGATGGAAATGGTCCAGTAGCCACTGAAGATGATAATATATCCAGTCCAAGTTAAAACTCTTGCCACCATATACTTCACAACCTGAAGTTTCTGAACTGTTTTCAAAGGTAGTTCCACATTTAAAAAACAACAATAATACTACATAACTCAAGCAGGAGTTTACCAGTATATGGATGTCTGAAAACAAGACTGTGTCTTTTCAGACAGACAGTTGGGATACTGTTTTAAGCTAGTAAAAATTATTCCATGCTACAGAAATATCTTCCCTAGAGTGAGCACAAAACTCATCTTGAAGGATGTAACAGGGGCTCTGTCTTAAATGTACTGGGTTATTTGTTCTCCTTTTTTTATCCTTATTTCTTTGTGTGCCGTATTTCCTTGTATTTACCAAAAAAAAAAAAATCCTTGTGTGTGTATGTATGTATATATATATATATATATATATATATATATATATATATATAAGTCAAGTGCCCAGAACATACTTGCTCACTTAGTAGGAGTGCTGTTTATGAACTTGTCCATCATCAGAATGGAGACATGATATTGTAAAACTGATGGGTAGACATTTCTCTAGTCTGACATCTCCTAGTGACAGATGCATACCTGCTTAGATTTTCTTAAAAGGCAAAAGATACTTTGATATCAGAAGTTTTTAATGTAAGAAACTTTTTCTGTAGAACAATAAACTGGAACAAGAGGAGTAGTGTGATTTATTTTATATTGGGTTATACTCGTGTATGAACTACAGCATGTGACATCTGCTTATTCTAATGTGGGTCATATTTCCCTTTCAAAACCCATATGCAGTCATTCCCTCTTCTGGAGATTAAGCTTTATATATTTAGAACTCAGTGATTTAACAGATCCAAAATACAGATTAAATGTAAGACAAATCCTGTCTTGTGAACCATATGTGCAAGTGGAAATGGTACAATGTTGTTCATTACTATTCTGAGTATTTCCAGTGCTTTTCCTTGGTAAGGCTGCTAAGATGTTTCTTGTTATTTTAAGTTATGAAAATAGGCTTTTAAATAATAATTACCCTGTTCACTTTTAATAGGTGATGTAATTGTGGACATAAATGGTACATGTGTCCTTGGACATACCCATGCTGATGTTGTCCAGATGTTCCAATTAGTTCCTGTCAACCAGTATGTGAATATGACTCTGTGTCGTGGATACTCTCTTCCTGATGAAAATGAGGACCCTGTCATAGATATTGTTACAGCTACTCCTGTCTTAAATGGCCAGCCAATAACAAAAGGAGATACTTGTATGATCAATCAGGAATTTATACCTGGAACAGTAGTTTTGGACCAGAATGGAAAACCAGGACATATCTTGGTAAATGGACGCCTCAATGGGCCTTCTACAGACCTTAATGAACAGAGGGCTTCAGTGTCCTCTTCAGGTTGCTGTCAAGCAGAACTGGTCACAATTCCTCTAATTAAGGGACCTAAAGGGTTTGGATTTGCAATAGCTGACAGTCCTACAGGACAGAAGGTAAAAATGATTTTGGACAGTCAGTGGTGCCATGGTCTTCAAAAAGGAGATGTAATCAAAGAGATTTATCATCAGAATGTTCAGAACCTGACACACCTGCAGGTAGTAGAAGTGTTGAAGCAGTTTCCAGTTGGAACAGAAGTGCCACTGCTTATTCTAAGGGGAGGTAGGTAATGACATTTTTAATATACCTTTAAATGTGTGGGGTTTTTAAAAATAAATTAAATCCAGCATTCTACAGTGTTTCTTTATTTGCTGTTTTTTTAAAGCTATATTTTTGCATTTACTGGTAATAACAGGAGTTGTATAAAGTAGAATGCTTGTTCCCTATCTATTTTCTGAGAGTTTTTCAGATATTCTCTGTAGAAATGTCCTATATGCTGAGCATACTTTAGGAATAAACATGGCGAGATTAATTTTTTTGTTAGGAGGAATGTATGGATGTGTAAACTATACATTGCCAGTACTTATCTATCTTACACTTTAGTCACTTCTGGCACAACCTGTAACAAAAATAAAGGACACAATATGCTGATTTTCTCAACATCATGCACTTAGGGACCAATGAGGGCACTGACAAAATTTCATCAGTATACCATAATAACTTCCAGGTGAAAGTTATTGCTTTACGATACCCCCTCATATAGTATATATAGAAGATGACTATTATTACTACTGTTCTGACAGGTGAGAAACTCACCTATGGTTTCTTGATTTTCCCATCATTTGTCTCAGTTGAAGGATCTTTCTGAGGACTAACTAATCAAGCATTTCCATTAGTTAGCTTTTCTTGGTGGGCTGTACATGCATATCATGACATATTACTTCCAGTAGATCCTTTGTGACAGCAATTTGCAGCATTAGGATATTCAGTGAAAACCTGATATTCACCCCCAAGCGATCCTGGTTGAAGTGGATAAATTGTATAGTCTTCTCATATCCTATGTATTGCAGTGCTGTTGCTGTGTTTCTAATTTGTGAGGATAAGATTTTTACTTTCTCCTTGGTATAGATTGATAGGATTAGGTTTTCCTGTGAATATGCCACAGTGGTCTTCTACCCCCACTCCTTTTGCAGCATGCTCTGGTCATTTTTAGTGGTCATTTTTAATGGTTATTCTAAGCACTAATGTTTAGGGCAGGGGTAGGCAACCTTTCCCCTTTAAGGGCCGAGGGACTTCACCTCCCAGAAGCCTCAGCCATGTTGGCCAATAGTCCCATGTTGGCCAATAACTCCTGGGATTCTGGGAGCTGAAGTCCCTCCGCCCTTAAAGGGGAAAGGTTGCCTACCCCAGGTTTAGGGGGTTGCAAGCAGTGCAAGAGAAAAATTAGGTGGAAATACATGTTTCTGCTTGTCTTGTGCCTGTGGGCTTCTACTTCAGTGACAGAGTTATTATGCTCTCCCCCGCACCCTGACATTGAGTTGTCAATTTCTGCATTGAAAACAGGGAATGGAAAATATATCATGTATTATTTTGTCTATAACAAGTGAATCTGCCAGTGGGCCTTTGACCCAGTTTGAAGATTCACTTTGACTGAAAACAAACTGTTGATTACACCAAGTATTAATAGGAGCACTGATACTTCAAGGCTTGCCGCAAAGCATTTGGGAATCCAGTGATGTAGCTGCTGATCTGAAGTACTGCTAAGCTAAGTTATGGCTGACAACGTTGGAACAGCGAAAATTCAGCTGAACATTTAAGTTTTCTGGAGAATTCGTAAACCATCGTGATTTCACTGACAGTAACATAACAACTTTTTGAACATATCATGAGGTGACATAATTAATTGGAAAATCCAATAATGCTCAATAAAGTTGAATGCAGCAGGAAAAGAAGAATATTGCATTATAGGTGGATTGATTCAAAAAAGTCACAGCCCTAAGTTTGCAAGACCTTAGCAGCACTGTTTACTGGGTCTCTTGGAGGTGTCTCATTTATAGGATTGCCATAAGTCTGAGATGACTTGATCACCTACATCACCACAAAATAGTAGTAGTAGTAGTAATAGCAGCAACTTATTCAAAATAGATTTGGCCCTCTCACAATTGTGGGGTTACGGTCAACCCCTCTGCAAAAGTAAAAAAGATGAATATAAATAAATATTAATAAAAATGTGAATGCTGGGTTTTTTGTTTTGTTTTTTACCTGAGAGAACACTTCCCTAGAAATCTTTGGATTCTCCATTGTGACTCTGTGATCAATCTCTAGCTAACCCAGAGATTCCTAGAGAGAACATATTAATCAAATTCACTCTGGAGGACGTAGAAATTCCTAGAAAGAGCATGTTAAATTTGTGAATAATCAAATCTGTGAAAGGGAAATCAGCAAATGTGGGAGACTGTACTGGAAAATGGAGTTCTTCAGGACTCAAGTAATTGAAAAGTTTTCATTTCAGTCAGTGATGTGAGAAGACCAGCATTCTCAAAAGTTGGTTGGACTTGGTAGCCATCAGTTGTTTGTAGTGGTCTTCAGGATCTTCCTCTGCTGCATCCTCTAGCACAGGGGTAGGCAACCTAAGGCCCAGGGGCCAGATGCAGCCCCCCGAGGCCTTTGGACCGGACCCAGGCCGGTCCTGCTGCCACCACTGCCGCCGCCCCCCACTGCCGCTGCCGCCCGCCATGATGATATTGATTATTGTTGTTATTACTTGTTCTTGGGGTTTTCTTGGAGAAATCTCCACAGGGGTTTTGCCATGGCTTTTCTGGGGCTGAGAGAGTGTACATGCATATTTTTTATTTTTTAAAAAAATTATATTTATTTATTTATTTATTTATTTATTTATTTATGGTGCTTCAGCCCCCCAATTGTCTGAGGGACAGCAACCCAGCGCCCAGCTCAAAAAGGTTGCCTACCCCTGATCTGGCATTTGTGGTAGCTTGTGGGAGTGCCAGGGTCTTTTCTCTGTAACAATATAAATAAAAGAAACAATAGAAATCTGTCTAATTACTTGGAAAGGACTTTGTTCTCACCTACATTACTTCTAAACTACAGTGGAAATGAGGTATCTATGGACAGTTGTAGTACAGGTTTTCCTGCTTCTCAGCAGGATGAGAGGCACTTAACCTGCTGATCTGTTTGTGGTTGTCCACACAAGAATCTCTTAAAATATAGAGTAAATCTACCATACTGGATACCGTATATGCTATTGTAGAATATATCAGTGTGGTGGGTTATATTAATATTTATTCTTTATTTTTAGGCCCTTCCTCACCTGCTAAAACATCCAGTGTTGTGAGCATTGATAATGTGAGTACTGATTAGATTTTTCTGTAACTATATCTTCTGTTCCTGGAGGGAGTTGGTTATAGACAACCATTCACATTGGCTTTCCTGGGGCTACTCTTGAATTGTTTTAATTAAGATTTTCTACATGTTTCTTCTGAAACAAAGGTTTTGCTTGAGCAGCATCTTTCAGTTTAATGAAAAACATCATGGAGTTCTCCACAATTTATAGAGGAAAGCTGTCATAAGTTGAGTGTACAGAAGCTGCAAACTCTAATGCCTCTCTTACGTTTGAATGAAGATCTCTCTCTGGGCCATGTAGTCTTAACTCTCTGAATCTGGTGAAGAAATTGGCTATACATCTATTTACTTTTTCAGAACACTTTGAGAGTGAAATTAGTTTTGTTTACTGTCTCAGCAACATTAAGTGACTTCCAAACTGGGTTTTTAGAGAAGATGATAGGAAGGAAAAGACAGAACTGAGTAGAATTAATGAGCAGCTTTTCTCTGTCCTGAATAACAAAGCAGCTTTGGCTCTTCTGGCTTCCTTTGTGGGGTGGGGGTGGGGAATTAAAAGGCACAGTATAGAAAAGGTTTGGGGATGTGATAGGAATTTATCCCAAGCAAATTGTGTCACATGGGCCTGAAACAGAAGGGTAGAAAAAAGCAGCTTCCAGCCACTTCAAGGACAGGGTGTTCACATCACACACCCCAAAAGCAGTGTGGGGAATGCTCCGAGAGCACTCAAACCTGGAAGAGGCGGCACAAAAAAGTGTCAAAAAGCTGCTCTTGTCAGCCACCAGGTTGGAGACCACAGTGGTGCCCTGGATCAGGACCGAGCCTATCGGTCACCATGGTCCCGTTCCAAGCTGCCAGTCTGCATGACTCCATAGACACAGAGCTTAAAGTTGTTACCTAGTATTGTTGGAATATTTTCTTGATATCTGTTAGGATTCTCAAGAAAGAGGAGAGATTGTTTAATCTCACCAGCAGAATAAAGCACTGCAGAAGAATGATGAGCAGGAACACACTAGGTCCACCTAAATCTCCACACCCACGTGTCTACAAAAACAAGTCAGACATTCCGAGTAGAGAAAATAAAATGAACTTTACTTACAAAAATCATGTATATAAAAATATACAGGTCTAGCTTAAAGTTGCAAAGATAAGAAAAAAAGGTAAGAAAAAGTAGTTCTACATGCTTACTGGTCGGCCATGTCTTGGCACAGAAAAAGAGCGGAAACAGGAGGGTAAGGAGGAATTTTCAAACATAGCCCACAAGGGGAAGTGAGCTCAGTTAACAGACAGGAAATGAGGAGGGGCTACCAGTGGGCGACGAAACCACCACAGACATGCATAAACACACTCCCAGAAAGACCAGCATGCGAGGTTGCTATATCCCAACAAGTATGCATTCAATGAATAAAGTATAATGCATATCTTTCTTCTGTGTATAACCACTGCAGTATAACTTTTACTATTTTTTTGCTGGATGAACATACAAAATATGCACCTATATCCTAGTAGAGTAGGGCTGTTTTAAAAGTCACTGTGGGCCTTTGCATACTGCCAGAAATAGTCCACTTTAACTGCCCTGACTCAGTGCTAGGGAATCATGGGAACTGTAGTTTATTGTGGCACCAGAGCTCTCTGACAGAGAAGGCTCAATGTCCCAGAAAAAAAATACAATTCCCATGATTCCCTAGCACTGAGTCAGGACAATTAAAGTGGGCTCAATTTGCACTATTTCTAGCAGTCTGCAAAGGCCCTGTATCTGTTTTTCTAGTTTATTATCTCCATGATAAAACCATGAATGAATGCTGAAAAAAACATACTGTTCCATACATATTGTATGTTGCTACTTGTTCCCGAATCAAATGTGTGCATAATGACACATATGCTATTAAACACATTCACTCTGCCAGTATCTTTCTTATTTTTGCTCTTTCTTAATCTTCCACTCATATATTCAATGGAGAGGTGTATCTACATTTTCCTTTATAGTTCTTATTTAGAGTTTCACTGCTAAATAAGATTTCAATAACTGTCTGCCCAGTAGAGTCCAAGTATGCAGTCTGAATTCTTTCATGCTTTTTTGATAGTTACTCATCCTAACAAAGTATCTTTCTAGTAAAGTAAAACTAAATTTGGCAAAATTCAATTTTCATTAGATTGAGTAAACACACCTTATTGTTAAGTTTTCTTTTAATTTATTATTTATAAAATCTTATTGTTATTGTTATTGTTATTGGTGGCACAGTGGTTAAATGCCAGTACTGCAGCCACAACATCCTAAGTTCAATCCTAGAGGAGGGCTCCAAGATCTATTCAGCCTTCCATCTTTTCATAGGTCAGTAAAATGAGTACCCAGATTGTTGTGGGCAATTGGCTTACACATTGTAAACTGCTTTGGGAGTGCTAGTTCAGCTTTATCTTGTTTTAATGTTGTAAATGCGTCTTAGGTTCAGTTTTGGGAGAAAGGTGGGATATAAATAAAATAAAGTAAAAATAATATTTACAGCAGCAACTGTAGCAAGCATTCATACATACAAGTATGTAGAGAAGCATATTGATATAAATTCCATGTGACTCAGTTAAATACAGATTTAACTGTATCAAAGCATAAATAAACTGTTACAGATTTACCTGTAAATCAAAGCATATTCTGACTATTACAGTTTTTTTCCAGTTGAAGGCTTGCAATAATTTTCACTTGCTTATATAGTGCTTTTGTGGTACTGAAACAGCAGAATTTCTTCAAACATTAGTTTTAAAAGGACTGATTGGTTAAAGTTTTAGTTAGAGAGTTTCAAAATCAAATTCAGTTTACATTATAGCTAGCAGAGACATTTTCTTATCCATTAATTCAATCATAACGTTTTTACTTTGTTTTGAAAGATATTCTACAAGAAGAAGTGTGTAGTTTGTGGTTTAATTTGTTGTTTGCTTGAATAAAAAATGGCACTTTTTGTACTTTAAGTTGTCTTTAAATTGCCCAACATTGCTATTTCCAGAGGTCTTGGACTACAAGTTTCATAATTCACTTGCTGCCTGGGGATGGTGGGATTTGTATTTCAAAAGATGTTTCTCATGCTATCCATTCTAAGTCTGTCCTGAAACATAGTATATTTCAAGCTATCAGTTAAGTTTTTATTACTGATCTGCAGCTTCCTTCTTCCCCTTCCTCGCTCATCATCACTAGTGGAAAAATGTTTTCTCTTTTCTCACTCATCAACAACGTGGATTATTTTTCTAAATTAGAAGATATTAATAAGAAATTAAATGCTCAGTCTAGTTATTAATCATCCCAAATGTACACCCACTGAAAAGAGAGGGACATGGTAAATCAACACCAATCTATGCGACATTTACATAATAAAGGTGGGAAACTAAATTGTAGGGAAAGTACTTAATTTTGCAAAGCTTACGTATTTTTTCATAGGCTTTTATACATCAACCATAATGAAATATAAATAAACTTGTTTATGTTACAACTTGGAAACAGCAACTGCTGAGCTCATCCTAGTACTGCAAGAAAAACATTAGTTATAAATAAAATAGATATCTGAGGGGGAAAGGGGCCTGGAATTAAAATGAAATCCTCTCCTCTTCCCATGTTGATTTTCTGTTTTGCTTAACTTGCCCTGGTGTACCTTTAAAAGGGGGTTGTGGAGCTTAAAATACTATCCTATCCTTCACTCATCTTTTCTCTTCTTATGTTCTCCAGATCAAAACTTGATAGGCGTTCTCCATCTGAATTCTACATTATTATGGTTTTGGTTTCACAGGCCCGAAACAGCCAGGCAAAATGATGTGGCTTCAGGACATGTTGGGAGTGTGCCATTTACACATCCCACATCCTGAACGTGGCCTGAAGCTGCACCAACAAAAAAGAACTGGGCCAAGGAGCAGATAGACTTTGCCCCTGCCACTGGCCTGGTTCAGACTGCGGCAGTAGAACAGATTGGGACTAGGTGTGTGTATTTGTCATGGTCCCAGTGCGAACAGCACCAGCATGGTCTCACAACACTCCCTTGGGCCTGTCTGTTTTGGGCCACAATTTCCCAGGTTATTACTGATAAGTTTTTGGACCATCAGTGATTCAAATTCTGTTTAGGAATCCAAGAATCAGTGAGATAGCATTAGGTAATGTGGCATTTTCCAAATAGTGTTACCTTTATCTGTGCTATTGCAATTCTATCTCTGGCAATTTCATTCAGATGCTTTGTCAGTCTGTCTGGAATTGCTCTCCGAGCAGCTATCAGCACTAGAACTACCATATTATTATTATTTTCTTAGAGCTGTTGAACCTCAATTTGTAGGTCTCAATATTTCATAAGCTGTTCCCTCTGTGTCTTCATTTCTGCTGTCCTCCAGGATTGCAACATCTATGAGTTTTCTCGTTTTGAAACCACAGTTATGTCTGGCATATTGTGTTATAATTATCTATTAGTTTGAAACTTAAAAGCCTCATAAAAATTTTATCTCATCATTCTGGACAACTTTTTTGGGCTTACATTCCTACCAATTCTTTGCAGATAGTAAATCATATACAGTTGGCCTTCCGTTTTTGCAGTGGATCCATTCCGGACCCCACACCGCTCTGCGAAAACAGAGATTAGTGAATAATCAAGGCTTGAATGGGGCTATGAATAATCATAGGCTTGAATGGGGCACGCCTCTGTAGGGGCATGCCCCACTGATTTAAACGGAGGTTGCCCCTCCATGAATATGTAAAGACTTGAAGTCCGTGAGAGCGGAGCGGCAACTGTATATTTTTTGCATAGATTCCAACAAATATTGCAGCCACTTTATCATGGTGTTCTCTTATATTCAATCTGTGAGATCTTCCTTCATGAAATGATAAGGTGGTCAATGGTTGGATCTTTTTCTTTATGTAAAGGTAAGGTAAAGGTTTCCCCTTTGACATGATTGTCTAGTCATGTCCAACTGTAGAGGGCAGTGCTCATCTCTGTTACTAAGCCGAGGGAACCAACATTGTCAACGATGGCTCAATGGTCATGTGGCCAGCATGATCGCACAGAATGCTGTTACCTTGTCACCGAAGTGGTACCTATTTATCTACTTGCACTTTTACATGCTTTTAAACTGCTAGGTTGGCAGAACTCACTCCATCACACGGTGCTTGGGTCTCAATCTGCTGATCTGCCGACCTTGTGATCATCAGAGTCAGTGTTTTAAGCGCTGAGCCACCACGTTTTCTTTATGTAGATGCTACTTATTAACTGTAGTTATTTTTTAAAATATTTGCCTTGATGCAAATTTTTGTTGTTCTTGTTATTGTTGTTTCTTTCCATCCTTTTCTACAGAACCAGGACTCTGAAGGCATTTACAAAATTAAAAGAAATACAGTTTTTCTTTCAATTTTGAAAGCACTAAAGAGCCATATTAAAAGGTCTTTTTAAAAACATACCATTTTCAAAAAGCGTAGGAATGGACTCTACTTGCTGACAGAAGAACAGCAAGGAAAGAGAAGGCCATTCTAGCTTCTCCTATGAAGGGAGTTCAAGAGCACTAAGTAGGCCCTGTCTGTGTCCTCTCCAGACATGACTGTGAAAGTGGTGGGACTAATGGCCTGTACATTGCCGTGTCTGGATGACACAGGCCATTAGCCCCAGACCGGGATCAGACACACCACATGCGGATCTGGTGGATCTGGCCCGATCCCAGCCCAAAGAGGCCTTAACCCATTCTAAAAAGACCACTAATTGCTGCAGAGTTTCTGCAGCGATAGCCAACACACCATACGGCTCTATGCACCCCGTACCTGCTTCTGTTGTCACATCTTCTGGGAAGACCTCCATTATGGCCTCTGACATCAGGTGGGTGTGCTTGGTCCTGTGGGTGTAGCCAGGTGCCCCATTATAGGACATACCAGGGTTCTTCCGTATTCATGGATTTTGCACCTGTGGCTTGAAAATATTTTTTCTAAAAATCCAAAAAGCAAACCTTGATTTTTCCATTTTACGTAAGGAACGCCATTTTGCTACTTCATTGTAGATAATGGGACTTGAGAATCTATGGATTTTGGTATTCATGAGGGTCCTAGAACCAAACCCCAGCAGATACCAAGGGCCTACTGTATTACTAATTGAGTTGTTTTTTCTTCCTCCCTCACAGCAGCCCAGAGCAGACAGAGCAGCTTAATCCCCCATAACTATCCTTTAAAATTGTGGGTTGACTGGAAAACCTTCTTTCTGTGTTAAGATCATAACTATAGTCATGTTTAGACCTCATTGGGCTTAAAATTAATTCATTATGAAAACACTTTAAACAAGAGTATCAGCAGTTCTTTCTTCGATCCTGTCAGTATTACAAAATGTTCATTGAAGAATGCTTGCCCTGCTTTGTTTTGATGTGTTCCTTACTGCTTCTCCTATTTGTTTAAACCATTTTAAAAAATTATTTCACATGTATTATTTTATTTCAGAAAGTAGATAAGCAGGAGAATTCTGGAAGCCAAGAAGCAATCAATGAGTCAGTCCCACATCCCATGCCTTTTCCACCTACTGCTATGAGGTCAGCTTCCCCAAAGCTAGACCCTTCAGAAGTTTATCTAAAGTCTAAAACATTATTTGAAGATAAACGTGAGTATATAGATGATGATGATGATGATGATGATGATGATGATGATGATTTTTATCTCGCCCCTCTGTGGATTTTTTAGTTACATTGTTATTGGAAATGTTTTATGAACTTTAGAGTTGCAAAATATATTCCTTTAGTAAGACACCTCTCAACATGTGCAAAGTGCAGAGGTAAGCTATAACTTCTTAGATTGGACAATAAGGCGAACAGCCTTCCACATAGATCTGAGACACAAGTAAATGAAAATGATGGTCTGTTTTATTTAAAATTGAAACAAATGTGAGAGGACCTGGGGTCCCTTTAACTAGCTTTATCATCATCTGTACAGTCAGTAACTCCAAAAAAGGTGACTCTGATTTAACTATCTACACTAAACATGTTTCTCAGCTGAAGAGTAACACCGTCTTGTCATCCTGGGTCACAAATTCTTTTGAACCTCTGTGAGGTTTGGTTTGAAATTTATCATTGTAGTGCCCATAGCCTCTACCTGTGGGATTTCAGAAAATGGCTTTACATTCATATATTTATGTTTCCCCCATAAACTAGATATTTATCTTGACCATGTTAATATGAACAATGAATTAATCACAGGAAATATTTCTCCCGGATTTGTGTGCTGATCTTTCACACTCATGTAAAAATAGTGACATAGTTTAGATGTATATATGACATCCTTGTTAGAATGCAGTATTTCAAGGAAGAAGAGCACCTTTTTAATGATGTCTCTTGGAATGTAGTGCTCATTAGAATCATGTTATCTACTGCTTGTGTCATCTACATCCTTTAAAGCTTTTTAAATCCTACTAGGGGGTTAATCAGACTGCCCAAAAGGAGCGGCTCTGTTCCTCCCCTTTCAGCACTGGATCAGGGCAGTGGCAACCGCACACTGCACTCAGTTCCAGCACATTGTTGGGTCTAAAAGATGCCACTCCTTTTTAGAACAGAAAAAAGCTGCCATGTTGGTGGCTTTTCACTGTTTATTTGGCGCAGTGTGTCTAAACACTGTGCTACAGAAACAGCATTACGCTGGCATCAGGGCAGAGTCAGGGCGGGCGGCAGGTGGTCACCACACCCCCACTCCACCCCAGTGTTTATTGATGGTCTGTTTAGCCCCTAGCTTTCAAATGTCTGTGCAGAGATACTAAGGAGACCCTGAAAGGAACAATTGCCTGAGCTGCATTTTTGGGTGATACTTAAGGAAATGTATAGAGCAGTGTTGTGAGTCATCCATTCATAGATTCACAAATTACTATGGGTAATTTGGGTAAGATACTTTAAAAGCAGTAGTGACTACCACTTGTACGAAATAGTGCCTGGAATGTGGAACAGCTTTTTCTTTATTTGAATGTTTAATATTTATCAATTTTCAACTTCATCTAATCATATCCCATTAATGAAATTTGAAACAATTTTATTTCAAGAAAATCAAACTATACATTTGTAATATTTTGAGTTTAATATTCTTGGTTTTTTATGGAGTGTATGTTCTATGGAGTGAGTGTTGTAAATAGTTTATTTTTTGTTATTTAATGTATATAATTTTATACTGTTTGTATTTGATGTTTTTGTTTTTTAAAAAAGGCAGCATAAAAATCAAATAAATACATTATATACTTTTGATTCTAACAGCACATTTCTTGCACATTAGCAAAATTATACAGTAACAATGACTAGATGCAATAGTCTTTAACCTCTTTAACATAACAGAAGAGAACACCAATCAATCTTCAGAAAATGACATAATGGGCATAAGTCCCCTGCGTGCTTTTTCATTGCCAGGTTGCTGTGGGTAGATCAAGGTTGCATGGATATTCCCATTCCCATCTTTGAATATATTTCCATATGCTGTTTCCACTGCTTTTATTCTTGGTTAATCTCACTCTTAATGCAATTAACCTAAGTATGTTCCTCAGAAATTCGTTAGCTGGCAGTGAATTTCCTATATACAGTCATCACTCCCTGTTTGTGGACTTGGAGTCTGTGGTCTCACTCTTCGTGGGACGGCAAGTGGGGAGGGACAAAATAGCGGTGCGCGCCAATGTGCAGCCCTGCACTCGCTCCACAGACACACACACCATTATTTTCAGTGGGGCTCGAATATTGCCAATTTTCCATTTGCGCGGGGGTGTGTGTCAGGAACGGATCCTTCGCATATTGGGAGGGGCTGCTTAAAGTTAAGGGAGGGGGGCAATCAGCAGTCAGCTTCTGAAATTGACCTAGTTACTATTGTGTAACTGTCATTCAGATTTTGATGGACCTTTCTCCCCTTCAGCATTTCCCCCCTGATTTTGTTAAAAGACATTCTATACTAGTTCTCTCCATAAGAATTTTTTTCCTTAAGGTTTCAAATTACTTGGTTAGACATAATTACCGTATTTTTCGGCATATAAGACGCTCCGGCATATAAGA
>CM034706.1:226260013-226280805 GCA_020142125.1 Phrynosoma platyrhinos
CTTTGGACAAATTGCTCCTGCTGCAGTTCTGGAGACTACTATGTCCCTTTTGTTGCCAGGCTCTACACCGACACTGACATCTCAAACCTTGTATGGACTCAACATTGGGGGTACTGAAGGTTCTGTGCTCCTGGCCTCACTGCCCATTTCATCTTTGTTGGCAATGGTCTCTCTGTTGCCACTGGTGCCTGCTTCGATGCTGTTGCAAATATTTGCCTCTCCGGCTAGGGCCTACAGATTTTCACTCTTGCCTTCGGCCCATCGATGCCATGAAGTCTAATCACTCCCTGATACCATTGCAGGACCAGATGGAATCATTGCCGTCATCATCAAGGCTGTACTATAGAAATTTGCCTTACACCTTGGCTTCCTATATTGATCATTATTGAGCCAAAGAATATTGGAGGGAACGTCCATCCTCTTATAAGTCCTACTCTCCACTTACAGGGATCACTATCACCATAGGGAGCTTTATTATCACTCTCCCTCTGCATATGAGCTTGTTCCCGGTCTCGATCTCATTACGTGCCTCAATCTCTATCTGAGTTTAGGCCAGACTACCATTCCATCAGAGTGCCTTCACTACCACCTCATACTGCTGCCACGGACTTTTATCCACCAGCATCTCCAGTTCAGATTCCGCTTGCGACCTCAATCCTAACACCGATTCCCACTGTCATGCCAATTGTTTCCTTGATGTCAATGCCTCAGATCATGCCTGTTCCTAGCACCACACAGGCTCCTCAACTTGCCACTCCTGCCGTGCCTCAACAATCTACTGAAGAGTCAGCTTATGACACTGAACTGTCACCGGGCTCGTCTTCTCCTCTAATTGCCTCACCTCAGGAGGAAGTCAAGGATACGGCCCCCAATCTCCTAACAGGGATGTTCAGTTGTTCTCTGTTGTGATTCAGAGGATGGTTTGGGCTCTAGGACTCCAGGTCGAGGTTGCTCCTAAATCAGCAAGAGATCCAGTCTTTCAAATAGTCGACACTACTAGTTTCACCAGCTGTCCTACCTTTCCTGGCTTCATTGTCTGATGTCATGAATCTTTCCTGGGCAAAGCCTTCTTCTGTTCCACCTGCTTCAAAGAGGCCCAAAGGTCTGTACAAGTTTCAGCCTGACACAGCACATTATCTCTTCACCCACCCTACTTCAAACTCCTTGGTGATTGAGTCTACCTCTAAATCTTCTAGCAAAATACATTCTGCCCCACTTGATAAGGTAGACGGCTTGATATTTTTGGGCGATGTTTCTACTCCTTGGCTGCCCTTTCTGCCAAGGTGGGTAACATACAGGCTTGTATGGGTACCTACCAGAAGTTTCTGTGGGACAAAATGGCCACTTTCATCCCCCCCTTGTCAGAAAAACAAAAGGCCGCTGCCCTTGACTTCTACACTGAAGCTCTCTCTCTCTCTGGTCAACCAGCAAATCCACTCAGCAAGACACTGTGGACTGCATAGCCAAAGTTATTTCAGGTGCAGTGGCACTCCATCGTTATGCTTGGCTCAGATCTACTGATCTTTCTGAAGAGGCATATCGAAGATCTGGCCTTTGAAAGAGAGGGCCTCTTTGCTGCCAAAACCAACAGGTTTCTGGACACTTTAGCCAAAGCCCATCTCACAGGCAAGAGGTTGGGTGTTACTGGCCAAAAAACAACAATACCACCCATACAAACCGCAATGGCGCTCCCGGCCATCCTCATCCAACTACTTCAGATCTCGCTCTGTAGTCTCCACTCAATACAGGGGTTCTTCTCAACAGTCTTCTTGAAGGCCCTATAAACAGTGCTACCCTTAAGGCCAACAACAACAACAACAACAGTCTTGCAAAAAATCTTCATCCTCTAAATTACACTTTTGATGCATCCACGGGGGTTACACTATTACCTGTTTCTCCAACCCCCTCCCCGCTGCCAGCTTATCATTTCTCAAAACTTCACTGCTTCTACAACAACTGGCGGCAAATCATTACAGATACCTGGGTCCTCACGATCATATGCCTGGGTTATGCCATAGAATTTGCAAGTACTCCACCTCTCAGCGTTTTTCGCTCTATCCCATCCTTCCCTCCTCTTCAAGAGGAAATCTCCTCCCTTCTTGACAAAGGCGCCATTCAACGCATGGATGGTTATATTTCCAAATATTTCACAGTGCCGAAGGATGGTGGGCTCCATCCCATCCTCGATCTCAGGGGTGTCAACCACTACATTCACCATGCAAGTTCAAGATGGTGACTCTTCAAACCATCCTCCCCTTTCTCCATCTTGGGGATTGGTTTGCATCGATGTATGGCAGTGGTCATCTCTCACCTCCGCATTCAAAGGATAAAAATATTCCCTTATTTGGACGATTGGTTACTGGTATCGTCCTCTCGCACACATTTTGTCCGAGACGTCCACACAAAGTCCATCTTGGAACTGGTCAGAGTGATAGAATACATTGGCACGTCTCTGGACTCTGTTATGGCTCGGGCCTACCTGCCCACTAGAAGGGCAGAAGCCCTTTGGGCTCACCTTCACTATGTTCTCTGCATGGACCATCCTACAGTGAGAGACATTCAATGTCTTCTAGGCCTCATGGCCTCAACCACTGTCATGACCTACTAGGCGCGCCTAAGGTTCTGTCTGCTACAAGAATGGTTTCTTTCTGTCTTCAACCATCTTAACAACAGACAGCCCAAGAAGCTGAAACTTCCTCAACATGTGCATACTTCTCTTCTGTGATGGTTGGTCCCAAGGAACATCCTCAGATGAATGCCCTTCAGAACCTTCCAGGATGGTCACCACAGACACCTACATGTCAGGCTGGGGAGCCCATTACACAGATCTCTGCATAGAAGGTTGCTGATCCCCTTCAGAAGCAGAGATGCACATCAATGCCCTGGAGCTCTTGGCTATCATCAAGGCCTTTCGAGCCTTCGAGAATCACCTCCATCATAGGGTCATCCAAGTTGTAACAGACAATACCACCACAGTCTGTTATATCAATAAACAGGGCGGAAGCCATTCCTCTGTGCATCTCCATCTCACTACACAGCTTTGGATGTGATGCCATCGTCGTTCCATTCACCTGGTGGCCACTCATCTGGCTGGCAAGGACAATGTTCTAGCAGACTCTCTCAGCCAAGACAAGGTTCTTCAACATGAATGGACACTATCACAGGGGTCATTTCACCTGATAACATCTCGATGGGGGATACCTTGCCTAGATCTCTTTGCCAATCCAGAGAATACACAGTGTCTACTATTCTGCACCAGAGCAGGTCTAGGGACAGGCTCCCTAGGAGACACCTTCCTTTTGAGTTGGAGCTGTCACTTTATGCCTTCTCTCCCCTCCCGCTGGTGGCAAGGGTTATGGCCAAAATGACCTGAGGTCAGATCCAATGCAATTCTGGTAGCTCCTTACTGGCCAAGACAACTTTGGTTTGCCCCTCTCCTCCACCTGTTCAGGGGCCAGTTCCTCAAGTTGGCCGAACCTTCTCTCTCACTCCAACAGCACAGTCCTTCACCCAGACATATGCAGCCTCCACATGACAGCATGGAGGATCCGGCCTTGACCACTCCAGAACTTCTGCAGGTCCTCTCTGCTTTTGCTAAGGCCAAGGCTGAGCCCTCTTCACCTGTTCAACTCTCCACAGACTTACAGTTCCTTCTTCATCAGCATAGCCAAGGACTGGCCTTCTCATCCCTCAAGGTCTACTTGTCAGCTATCATGGCCAACCAACCCCCTGGTGCCCCTTCCGTTAAGGTCTTCACCTCGCCTGCTCCGAAGAGATTTTTCAAGGGTCTACAGCACCAGTACCCCCATAGTCTCCACTGAGTCCTTCTTGGTTACTCTTGTTGGTGCTCACGCACCTTACTAGGCTGCCCTTTGAACCTCAGCCTCTTTGAGACTGCTCACGCTCAAGGTGGTGTTCCTTGTGGCCTTCACTTCAGCCATCACTTGAGCTGACTGCACTGCACTCGGATGAACCCTTTCACAGAGAAAAATTGGTCTCTTTTCTCCCCAAGGTGGTATCCCCTTTCCACCTTTCACAAGACATTGTGTTGCCCACAATGCCAGCTTCGGCCATGCCATTCTCTTTTCTATTCCGCAGTGACCTTCCCACCTGTAAGCTTTTTAGTCTCCCTGTTGTGTGAGGCACAGAGACCATGAAGAAGAAGAGGTTGCTTACCTGTAACTGGTTCTTCGAGTGGGAACAAACTCACCCTACCTCCCCTCAGTCAGGTCCCTGCTGATTTCTTGCGGCTCCTCTGAAGGAGGAGCTAGATTGGCAGGATTGGGCATGCTCAGTACAGGGGAGGAGGGGCTTCCACCAATCTGTTCAGCTTTCCAGCTTTCAGCTTTCTGAATGGAGTCTGCGTAAGTGCAAACCCTATTGTGTGAGAGCACAGATGATCACTCGAAGAACCACAGTTACAGGTAAGCAACCTGTTCATCCCCAAGGAGAGTCTAGGAGTTAGCTGCTCTTTCCATAAATCTGAATTTGTGCACATTTGAACATGATAAATTAACTTTAGATCTGACACTTCTACCAAAATGCTTATTAAACAAGGGGATTCATCAGAATGTACATTTACCAAATTTCTGCTGCAGCCCAAAGCTTCCTTTAGAGAAGAAATAGCACACATTTGATATGAGGAGGGCAATTAAGGAATACATGAAAAAACAGGCTTCAGACACATGGTAGCATTGTTTGTGTCCTTCCACTCTAAAGCTTTAGGAAATAAGATGTCAAAGAAAATTATTGTGTGATGGATGAAAGTATACATCTTCCTATACTATGCTTATGCCAGGGTACCATGACCAATGTATGTGTGGCTGCATCAGTTTGTTTTATCGCAAGTAGTACTATGTAAACAGTTTCATCATCTTTGGAGGATATTCATAATGCTTTATGATTAAATAAGTTCAAATTGGCACAGGGAGCCTTTGGTCATATGGTGCTGTAAACAGTGAGGGAAATGATTGGAAGCTGCTCACACCCTAGGAACTGGGGCTTTCTTAAATCCTAAGAGTGCATGGATTGTTCCCCTTTGTCCATTCAGAGAATGTGATGTTGGTACTTACTGTGAATATTCATGCTTAGATGGCAGAAGGGTCAATCCACACCCACCCAATTTGGGGCTGCCCCAAAATAAATAAATAAATAAATAAATAAGAATTATGTTGTTAGGCAGAGCTTTAGAATAAAACTAAGAGACAGGAAAAGGAGTCAACAGACATGACAACAAAAGTACCTTTTACTCCTACCTAGTCAGCTGGCACATGGGGAACAAACAAGAATGTGTGGATTGCTTATCCTGCCATCCAAGAATGAATAGCCACAGTATGTACAGTCAGCCCTCCATATCCATGGATTCCTTAACCACAGATTCAACCATCCACTGCTTGAAAATTTATTTATATATATAAGTTCCAAAAAGCAAATCTTGATTTCACTATTTTATATAAGGGACACCATTACCACACCACTGTATTTAATGGAACTTATGTATGCCACAGAATTTGATGTCCACAGGGGGTCTTGGAACCAAACCCCAGTGGATACCAAGAGCCCACTGTACTACCGTCTCACTCCAAGGCCAAAATAAGCTTTTGAAAGAGAACCAAAAAACATTAAAAATGTAAAGGGGAACTAAAATACCTAGCAAACATTGTACAATTGTCTAATGTTTAGTGAACACCAATGGCATTTGAAAATCCTTCCCTCAAATTTGAGGTAGTCATGATGCGATGGTAGTGGATCCTCATGGGGCTGGAGAAACAGCCTTACCCAGGGCCTTTGCAGACTGCCAGAAATAGTGCAAATTGAGTCCACTTTAAGGGTTAGGGTTAGGGCTAGGGAATCATGGGAACTGTATTTTATTGTGGCACCAGAGCTCTCTGACAGAAGGCTCAATGTCTCAGAAAAAAAAACCAATTCCCATGACTCCCTAGCACTAGTCGTGGACTATTTTTTTTACATCTGAATCTAGGAGGTCATGTGTTCCCTATCCAAAAATAACTCATGATTTAATGCTGCAAGTTATTAACTGTGTCATTTTTAATAATTTGATGAGTGATGGTTTATTAACTGACTTTCCTCTGCTATAGACCGATTTAATGTTTATTTATGTTGTTTTGAAATGGCACATATGTTGATAGGTACAAACACAGTTTTCCCCTCTCATTTCTTAACTAGCTCCAAACACAAAGGATTTGGATGTCTTCCTTCGGAAGCAAGAGACAGGCTTTGGATTCCGGGTTCTTGGTGGAGATGGTCCAGATCAGTCAGTAAGTAGATTGAAATATTCACTGCTATATATTTTGGCTAAGTAACCTGTGTACTTAATGTTGTCTTCATTGCTTCATAAGTTTAAATTAGCTCTTCTGTATTCTACCAGTACTTCAGCTAAACAGTCAAGATATTATTTTGGTTTTTTCCACCTACTCTAATGGTATTGAATAGGAATAATACTTAGGGCCTTTGCAGACTATTAGAAATAGTGCAAATTGATTCCACTTTAACTGCCCTGGCTCAGTACTAGGGAATCATGGGAATTGTATTTTTTCTGAGACATTGAACCTTCTCTGTCAGAGAGTTCTGATGCCACAATAAACTACCGTTCCCATGATTTCTTAGCACTGAGTCAGGGCAGTTAAAGTGGACTCAATTTGCACTGTTTCTGGCAGTCTGCAAAGGCCCTTAAAGAAAAACTGTCAGGTAGTGGCTGAAATTAATAAAGCACTTACTCTTTCCTTTATTTGATCTATTGATACCAAACTCAATGATTGTTTGATTGCAAGCTGAGGTGAGAACTGTTGGTACATAAAAGATATGCTGGCTTTAAATTTAAGATGAAGTGTGAACTCTTTAAGGATCAAGTTACATGTTTTCTTAAATACATGGGTAATGGCCATATCTGCTAAAATTTACATATGTGCTTGAAGTGACATCATGGTCTACATTTTTTTTTATTTTTCTCAATTAATAACCAGTAGAGATGAATAAGAGAAGCTCTGCCATGCACATCACATATATGCATTTAGCTAAGCAGTTCCAGATGGGACTGGGTTAGGTAACTTGTAGTTAAGCCTTTGTTCTGAAGCATTCCTTGTTTCCTGTAGTTGGATACTTTTATAATTGTTCTACATTAGAAATGATCAAAATGCTTACTTTTTGGCTGCTTCTGACATTAAAGCTATTATCCATAGAACCCAGTATGTGAGTGGAAATAATGTCTGTGCATACATGTAGGAGGAGCTATGGATTTTTCATTTCCCTCCCCAAATGCATACCTTTAGATTGAAGTGCATGTGGTACCAGAGAGTCCCTGACTCAAGAACTGCTTTGCAGTAGGTACAAAGGGCTGCAATGGGAAGAGAAATTGTGTGATTCATCCACTGAGCACTCTCCTTCACTATATAAACACCCTACTGTGTCAGAAATTGTGATAAATAAATAAATAAATAAATAAATAAATAAATAAATAAATTTTACCCCGCCCCTCTGTTGAGCAATCGGGGCAGCTTACAAGAATTAAAATCCATACAAATCTAAAAATAAACATCCCCCACACCTTCCCCTATTAAAACAGTATTAAACTACAAATCCAATTAAAACCTTAACATATATTTTATATTTGTTCACCATGGTCCAAAACACTGCAGAAATAAACCAGTCTGAGACCACTATGACTGCCCTGGTGGCTCAATGTTAGGAAATCCTGGGAATTGTAGTTTGTTGTGACACCAGAGCTCTCTGACAGAGAAGGCTAAATGTGTCACAAAACTACAGTTTCCAGAATTCCCTAGCATTCAGCCAGGACAGTTAAAGCTGTCTCAAACTAGATTATTTCTGCAGTCTGTTTTGGGTTCTAGAAAATGTTCTGCCTGTCATGTTTCAGGCTTTGACAAATTTTCTTCATTCTGCAGTGATAATACAGCAAATAAAAACACCTGCATTTCATTGAAGTCTTAATCATATATATATATATATATATATATATATATATATATATATATATATATATATATATATATATATATATATATCTTAAAATAGTATTCTTAATCAATAACAAAGGTCTTAATTCGATTTTAGGGTAAGGAATTGGAGTATTTATTAAAGATCTTTATTGCCACACCTTAACCTCAGCTAAGATAATAAGTAATTTTTGCAGACACTAATGCATTAGTACAACGTGCTTACAGTGATAACATCTCAGGCAGAAGACAGTTTGCTGCATTTTGCATGAAGCTTCTGAACTCTAGACCAAGCACCTATGTTGCAGTACCAAAGAATGTTGGAAATACTATTTTCCTAAAATTCCAGTTTTGTTTTTTGTTTTCTAAGTTGATGACACACAAATATACTCTGTACTGGGAATGTGTTTTTTGTAGTGAATGGTGTTTCATACTTAATTTAAACATTAAATATGTTTATATTTCTGCATTCTTTAATTCTAAACAAACTTATTTTGCTGCTAGATCTACATTGGAGCCATTATTCCACTGGGGGCAGCAGAAAAAGATGGTAGACTCCGTGCTGCAGATGAGCTTGTATGCATTGATGGTATCCCAGTGAAAGGGAAATCACACAAGCAAGTTTTGGATTTAATGACTAGTGCTGCACGGAATGGCCAGGTCCTTCTGACCGTTCGCAGAAAGATCTTCTTTGGTGGTATGTGCCATTCTTTTGAACTTGGTGTTGTTTCATATCATGACAAATTTTGTTCACTGTTATTGTCACCAGCCTTAGAAGAGTTAAGATGGACTTCTGGTGTGGTGGCATTGGGAAAGGTTGTAGAGGAGCGGAGCTCCAGACCTACAACCACAATAGTGAGTTTCAAATGGCAATAATACTCCTTTTCATCTGAAAATACCCCTCTGGTAGGAGTGGGAAATAGGAGCTTGGTGGGATCCGCACTAGCTCTTTGTTGTGGGCAGAAGGAAAGGAGGAAGGAAGGAAAATATCACTGCAGCAAGGAGGGTTATAGGGACCAAAGAGTTACCTGAATTCACTAATGCAGTTGTCAATGGGTAATACCAGTGATGCACACACCCTTTTTAAACAACACATACCTCCCCCCAAAAAAAATTCATTAGGGAAAGACAAAAAGCAGGTGGTAGAAACATTACAATTTACTCTTTTGATTTATTGGACTTCAATATACCAAAAAAAAAAAAAAACCACCCACAAACCATAAAAACGCCACACTGAGGAAAGGAAGGAAAACGTCATAAAGTGGCTGTAAAGTACAGTAGGCAGTGTAGAGGAGTAGCAAGAGGGTTGAAATAAAGCTGGAAAGCCGAAAAACTGGGAGTGGAGGAGTAAGAACAGCGTGGTGGTAGCAGCTGAGTTATGAATAGAATTTGCCTCATCCTTTTCCTCTGTGCTCCCAAAATGTGAAAGCTGTTGAGCATTCAGTAAAAGAAAACCTCTTTAGTACAATCAAAATGTGTTAAGCAGCAAATAGAACATTAACAGAGGCTTACATGCATTATATTTGTATTTTACCTGCTGGTTGGTGCCAGCATGGTATTTTATAGAACTAAGAGATCAGATTGAGTATAAGCAACCACCTGGAAAGAAGGAAGACATTAACCAAAGAAGAGCAATTTCTGACTTTGAACCTCAGTTTTCATTATCAACATAGATTGTTTTGAGACTGCTGTTTGTACTTCATAGTACTGCTGCTCACTTTTGTCACATGACTCCTTAAGTAATGGAAAATTTGTTTAAGATTCAAATTGACCAAACCCATGCAAAAAAAGAGAATAGTTTACAAATCTGGTTTCCAGGGCTGAGGGACTGATGAAACAGTTAGTCTTTAAATCTCCAAGGAAAGAAAAAGCTTTCAGACAAAATAGGCCCAGTGGGAAAAGACTTAACTATATTTGCACAAAATTGTTTCATTGTGACAAATCTTGATTTTCTAGGAGACCAGGAATATATTAGGATATCAGTCCTAAAATTTTGATACTTCTGCAAATGAATCAGTGCTGATTTCAAAAAATAATATGCTTACTTTCCCTATAGTTTACATCTACTTTGTTGTTGTTAATTGACTTTGAGTTGACTTCGACCCACGATTGTGGAACATCCAGTTGTGGATCATCTGTCATTCCTCATCTGCCCTGCTCCTGTAGAATCATGGCCATGGCTTCTCTCATTGAGTTTATCTATCTCTGGTCTTCATTTTTTTTCCTATTGCCCTCCCCTTTCCCAAGCTGTATAGTCTTTTCTAGCGAGTCCTTTCTTCTCATGATATGGCCAAAATATGGCAACCTCAGTTTAGTCATCTTTGCTTCCAAGGAGAGTTTGAGCCTGATCTGCTCTGGGTTCCATCTACTATGGGGAGTTTAAAAGAGATTCCATGGTTCAAAATAAAGGAAAAATAGTTCTGTACATATAAATTAAGTCTGTTTCTGTTACTAGTCTTAACAGTCCATGTGTCCTTTTGTGTTATGGTTTTAAAGGCATTCTGTATTATAATTTCTCTGCGCAAACCTCTTCTTGGTTCTATCAAATTAGGTTTTATTTAATTCTGTTAATCTAGCTTCACAGTGATGATAATGTTTACTGTACTTATTTTTGTGGCATTTGTAGTAGATAGGCAACCAGAAGAAGAGACATCATCTCAACTTGCCATCTCCTCCCAAAACGGCTCTCCTAGGCCAAACCGAGTAGAGTTACTACTCAATAAGTTTCCAGAGGCATATGATGTTGTGCTACAACGAAAGGAAAATGAAGGGTTTGGTTTTGTGATCCTTACCTCAAAAAACAAGCCACCACCTGGTGGTAAGTACTACGAGATTTCAGCTTTGCTTATCAGTATGAACTGGAGTTGCTTGCTTTCATTATCTGAATCATTTGACAGGTATTCTTCAAATAACTGTAATTGAAAACTTCTGTCACAGCCTTACACTTATTTTTTTTTTTAATCTGAAAATGCATACATGTTCTCCCTTTCTTTCATTCTCATTGTCTGGCCTGTTTCTAAATCATATGTTTGTTGCATTTATACAACCATTGTTGTCAGTTGTGAGCATGAACATGTTGGGAAACCAGAGGGAAACAGTTGCCTACCCTGTCCTAAGTCTTTTAATGTTTTGGTTTTTAATACATATTTTTTTAGGTTTGTTTAAAAAAAAAAAAAGCTTGCCCCATTTTTATGTGATCTTACTACTATTTTATTTAAATGTCACTGTTTTGTGATATATAGCTATCCATTTTAAAATCTTGTATGGTAGGGTAGCATGAGCTCTGGAGAAGTGTAAGCAGAATTCTGCTTGTAATGTGGGGATTTCCTGCCCCTTCTTCTTCTTCAATTACCGTTACACCTTTTTGCAAATATGTTATGAACAGTATGCTTGACAGAATATTGATGATGTTCAGTTCATAAAATTAAAATAGAATAGAGATGTGCAAAAACAAATTTCTTCAAGTCCATCAAATTATTTTTGTAATCCCTTGCTGTGATGCAGACTTTGATTTATTTTGCTTATAAATGCCTCTTTTTTCTTGTTTATAAATGCTTATCCTTCATTTTTTTTCCAATAGCTATTCTAATAATATTAGTTGCTATTTCTGAAATGATGCCTAACTTTCCACCGTTTACGCTTCTCCTATCTTATTCTTTATTATATAGAAAATTGTAAGAAAATACTGGCTATTTTCAGACTTTCTGTGCTTTTTAAAATGGTTTGTTCTTAAACTTCATTTAAAGTACTCTGCCACAGTGCACTTTGTGAAATAGTAAGTGGTTATGAAAAATGAGGTATTGCTATAGTACTAGGTCAGTACTGAGAGATTCTTCATTGTCGTTTATAAAGACAGTTGCCATGGAAACAATTGGAACTAGTGCTGTCACCCTCTGATGCTGTAGAATTGATTACGTGCCCTGAGTTAGAAATATGAAATATGATTTTCATGCTGCGTAGACAGAGCTTAGAGAAAAAAATATTGTTGATAACTAAGCCAAATTCCCCTGTATAATCCTGATGCTGCATAATACAAAATATGATTCTGTTTTTAAAAAAGGATGGAATTTTGTTTGGCACTGCAATTGTAAAGAGGGAACTTCAGTAGAAAGTCATGGAAGATAATTGAACTCTTATTTCAACTTCATAAGGACTAAAATAGCAGTTCTGGACTTTGAGAGATCCTTCAGAGTTAGCATTTATACTTGAGTCCCCTTTTTTAAATATAATTTACAGTTAACCTACAGTGCAGTTTTAGGTCTCCTTATACACGGTGATTCTGCAGGTAACACTGCTTTCATAATCACACATCAGTTTTGAGTTTACAGTTATAGAGTGAGATTAAGTAAATTAAAATTTAGGAGAAATGCAAGAAAATTTCTTCAGATGGATTAAAAGCTAGAAGTCTGTATGACAGCTATTTCATTAATTGCAAGTCTTAATAGTACATTAGTCTCACATTACAGATGACTTCCAGAAGCTTCATGAGATTTATTGTCATGGTTTAAAATGCTGATTTTGCTAGGTATGCTTTTATCCCACCTGTTTCTTTCCTGCAAAGGATGGTTTATGATAGAACAGCTTTAGTTAACTCAGAACAGCTCAACTTTCCAACTAGCTTGTGAACTTTGAGGTTTTTCTGGGTGATTTTTTTAATGTGAAGAATGTAACCTGGAAGGCTAACTGCATTTGTGGGGAAAACTCGACAACTGGGACAAATAATTGTTTGATGCTCTGTAATGTCATCACAGCAAACCTGACTATATGTGCAATGTTCTGAATTACAGTTAGTCATAGTGGGAGCATGAGCAGGTGCAAAGATCCAGGCAGATTTATGCCTCTTTCTGCTGTAAGCCTTCAGGGTTTTGGAAGAAAATAGAAAGATGGGAAAATAAACAGATGGACTTCAATTTAATTTTCGCGCAAGAATCCCTATGTTATGGAGAAGAAAAATCTGAAACTAGGCACTGTATTTAACAATTATGATATGATTCCATATGACTGAAGAATAACAACTTTCAACTTTATTGAAAGAAAACCCAGATAAATGCACATCAGACAGCTTGGCATGAATATTTCCATGTGGAAAATCAAGAAATAATTGACAAACTATAGTCACTCCATTTTTCTCCAGTAGTATCTGAACTAGATGGAGCAGCCCAAAGTGTTTCAGAAGAAAATCAACCTGTGCTTTATAGATTATAGCAAAGCTTTTGATTGTGTAGATCATGAAAAACTATGGTTCACTCTTAATGAAATGGATGTACCACAATATTTGATTATCCTAATGAATAATCTGTACTCAGAGTAGAGGCCACTGTTAGGACATAATATGGAGAAACAGAATGCTTTCCAATTGGCAAGGGAATTAGGCAAGGCTGCATTTTATCACCCTATCTCAGGGGTCAGCAAAGTTTACTTAGCTGGGGCCAGTCGCTGGTCCCCAGGTCTTCCGCTGGGCCGGGGGGGATTGGCGGCACGAGTGCGCACGGCCCCTGCTGCTGCCGCCTCCGCCAATCCCCGCCACCGCTACGTGCACTGTTGCCATGCTGCCGCCGCCACTTTGTTTGCCAAAATGGCGGCCGTGATTCGTTTGCTCATGCACAGTACTCCTGCGCATGCGCAAACGAGTTGCAGCCACCATTTGGCCACTGTTCTGAGTTAACTAAAGCTGTTTTTCAAAATGACGGCCATGGCTTGTTTGCACATGTGTAGAAGTACTGCGCATGCACAAACAAGTCGCGGCTGCCATTTTGACGAACAAAATGGCAGCCACGACGTGCGCGGCGGGGGTCAGCAGGTCGGATGCGGCCCGCGGGCCGTAGGTTGCTGACCCCTGCCCAGTCTGTTTAACCTCTATACTGAGTGTATCATACACAAAGGTGGATTAGACTTTGAGGAAGGAGGTATGAAAGTTGGAGAATATCACCAATTTAAGACATGTAGATGACATCATGCTACTAGAAGCAAATAGCAAAGACTTGGTTTAAAGTAGACAATAAAGACATTGAAATAGTCAAAGTTTTTCTATGCCTTGACTCAGTCATTCATCAAAATGGAGACTGCAGTCAAGAATTCAGAATAAGAGTAGGACATGAAAGGGCTGCTTTGAAGGAGTTAGACAAGATTCTGAAGTATCAAAAGGGATCTTGTAACACCTTTGAGACTAACTGTGCAGAAGATGTTGATTAGTCATCTGACCATATCAACAATAAAATACAAAATTAAAGAAATAGATTTGTTATAGAGAATGTAACAGCAGTGTTGGTGATTGTGTTAGATATCTTGTAAGAAGTTATTTGGTTTTAAAAGTTAGCCCATAGTTGATAAAGATAGGCTAAGGTTTCTGGAGCTACTTTTATATTGTATTTGAATACATACATATTTATATACATTTGAACATATTTGTATATGTGATTCATATTATCATACTTAGGCTTTAATGCCTAAATTGTACATCTTGAAAGATGATGATAGTAAAACTGGTCTGTATAATAGATGATTGTTGGGATTTCCTGTTTATATTTTTGCAGTTGAATATCCAAAAAATAATATATAAATGCATATACTCTATTATTTTTTATAGTTTTATCATGGTAAGTAAGTGAATTGTCATCAAACAGAATCATGCATTGAGAAGGATATTTTTGGGTTTTGATACAGGTATTCATCCCATCTACTGTTGCCCTTCACAAAATGTCAATGTCAGGATAAGAATGAGATTGGTGCAGATGCGAATTGTATCTTTATGAAAAGCATCTTTATGAAATTGCAGTTTCCAAGAGTATTAGGAGAAAAATGGTATTTGACTGTTATAAAGCCAGAGCTCGGAGGGTTGTTTTTAAATTTTTACATGTTAATGTTACATTTTTAAAACATCATTGCTTCTAAAATAGAATGCTACATGTAATATCATAGTTTATAATACATTATTCCCAAACTCCATCTAAGTCATTTTTAATATAATGCTTAATACAGCTTGATTATTGATGATATTATTATTATTAGTAGTAGTAGTAGTAGCAGCAGCAGTATTTATAATTATAATTATAATTATAATTATAATTATAATAAAATTACCTCCAGGCTATATGTATAACATGTATACAAAACTTAAATGAATTTCATATTTAGACTTGGGTCTCATCTTCAAGACATCTTGCTATGTATATGCAAGTATTCCAAAATCTGAAAAAATCCAAAACATTTCTAGTCCAAAGCATTTTGGATAAGGGAGACTCAACCTGTAATATTTCCTGCCTAATAATGTGTACTAGAGGCCAATGTTTTGTTTTGTTTTGCTTTCATTTCCCAGTGATTCCACATAAAATTGGTCGTGTCATTGAAGGGAGTCCAGCTGATCATTGTGGAAAACTGAAAGTAGGAGACAGAATCTCAGCAGTGAATGGTCAGTCAATCATAGACCTCTCACATGAAAATATTGTGCAGCTGATCAAAGATGCAGGAAACACTGTCACACTCACTGTTATTGCTGATGAAGGTAAGGATGTGTCAACTACCCTTGTATTTTTGTATCATCAAGCTGCTTCAGACTGTGTAAATCACACAGTAGCAACCTGGAATTCTCAGCAGCTTTAAACCCATTGTCTCTTTTCAGGTCTAGTAGCTGGGTTGGAAGTTGGAGGGCATTATATTTCACCGGGTCTACTCTAGCTGTATAGTGAATTCCAGAATGTGGTAATGGAATAGTTCTGCTATTCTGCATGACAGTTATGTTCTTCTCTTCCTTCATGTTTAACATCATGTACATGAAATAACTGAGCCAAGGTTCTTTGGAATTTTAAATGTCATGATAGCCCTATTTCTCCTTGTGGTTCTGGAGATGCTGAGCAATAAATAGTCTTAGGTAACTGTTTTACCTGGTGGCATCCAGCAGACTACAACTCAATTCATATAAGATAATACCAGGAAAGATTCTAGAGCATATCATTAAACAGAGAGTCTGTGAACATTTAGAAGAGAATTCCATAATCACAAAAGTCAACATGGGTTTCTAAGAAACAAGTCATGCCAGACTAATCTGATTTGTTTTTTTGTTTTTTTGATAAAATTACCATCTTGATAGATGAAAGGAATGTTGTGGATATAGCATATCTTGATTTCACTAGGGCCTTTGGCAAGATCCCCTATGATTTTCTTGCAAACAAGCTAGTAAATTGTTGGCTAGACAGTGCAACTGTTAGGTGGATTAGTAAATGGTTGACTCACCGAACTCAAAGGGTGCTCAGCAATGGCTCCTCTTCATCCTGGAGAGAAGTGACCAGTGAGGTGCCACAGGGTTGTGTCCTGGGCCCAGTGCTATTCAACATCTTTATCAACAACTTGGACGAAGAAATAGAGGGGATGCTTATCAGATTTGCAGATGATACCAAATTAGGAGAAATAGCTAATACCCCAGAGGAAAGGATCAAAACTCAAAATGACTTTAATAGATTAGAAATCTAGGCCGAAACTAACAAAATGAATTTCAACAAGGAAAAACAGAAAGCACTACACTTTGGCAGAAAAAAATGAAATGCATAGATATAGGATGGGGGATACCTGGCTTAATGAGACTACATGTGAAAGGGATCTAGGAGTCCTAGTAGACCACAAGTTGCACATGAATCAACAGTGTGATGTGGCAGCTAAAAAGGCTAATGCAGTTCTAGGCTCCACCAATAGAAGTATAGTGTCTAGATCAAGGGAAGTAATAGTGCCACTCTATTCTGCTTTGGTCAAGCCTCACCTGGAATACTGTGCCCACTTCTGGGCACCACAATTCAAAAGGGATGTTGAGAAGCTGGAGTGTTTCCAGAGGAGGGTAAGCAAAATGGTGAAGGATCTGGAAACCATGTCTTATGAGGAGAGACTTCGGGAGCTGGGTATGTTTAGCCTGGAGAAGAGACAGTTAAGAGGTGATATGATAGCCCCGTATAAGTATTTTAAGGGGTGTCATATTGAGGATATACCAAGTTTGTTTTCTGCTGCTCTAGAGAATAGGACCTGGAGCAAAGGATTCAAGCTACAGGAAAAGAGATTCCACCTAAATATTAGTAAGAACTTCCTGACAATAAGAGCTGTAGTGGCAAAGTCTCCTTCTTTGGAGGTCTTTAAATAGAGGCTGGATGGCCATCTGTCAGGGGTATTTTGATTGTGAGTTCCTGCATGGCAGGGGGTTTGGATTGGATGGCCTTTGAAGTCTCTTCCAACTCTATGATTCTATGATTCTAAGAACTAGGTGCTGTTGGGAGGTGGCTTATTAGAGAAAAAAGGGATGACTCTTGTTATAAGCTGGAATTTGTGTTCTTGAAGTGCTGGTAGGCTTAGCCTTGTTACTTGGAGGCCTGGGAAGAATCAGAGGTATGTGTTGATTTTCTCCACCTATGGCTTGTGCACCAACTGTGACCTATCCAGAACTGTGAAAAAGGTTGGCCACTATTTTATTTTTATTTTTATTTTTATTTTTTTGTTTAACTGCCATCAGGTCAGCTTGGATTTATGGTGACCCCATGAATGAGGGACCTCCAAGTCACCCTGTCATCCACAGTGTTGCTCAGGTCTTGAAGTCTCAAGGCTGTGGATTCCTTTTGTGGTTTCATTTTGGATTGTAACATCATAGTGTTTTTGTGGTAAAAAGATCCTCAAAAGGAGGTTATCATACCTCCTTCAGTGCAGTACTAGTAAGGATTAGCTAGGATGCTATTGCCATTGTCTCCGATTGATTCTTTGCCAGAGTCACGCTCTACTACTGCTGCTGCCCAGTAGCTGTTTGGCCCATTTAGTCTAGCTCCTCAGCAAAAGTATGTCTAACATGGTAGACTCTCCAGCTGCTGTCAGCATAGCCTCTTGCTTCACAGGAGCACACAGTCCCATCATCACAGAAAGGTAGTACCATTAGTTGGTGGCCACAATTATCTATGCTTAAATGGGACCATTGTGGTACACTTTTCCTTTGAAGGCTACTTGGAAACTCCAGTTTATAGAAAACAGCTGCTACGTTACTAACTGCAAAAGCTATCCAGAACAAATCTGTCCCATTGTTAAATAGCTGCAGACTGGAATTGTGAGCTGAACGCTTACAGAACTTGCAGTTCACCCACTCAACAAAATAGCTTTGAAAGCCCCCTCAAACAGCAAAAGGTATTTTTAAAGCATTGCTACAAGAAGAAATAGGTTTTAAGAGAGCAGGTTTAAAGACATTGTACTTTTAAGGTCTACCTAACTCACTTTGTGTGGATCTGATAACAAATCATACCACTTTTTCATCTTGTTCCCTAACCTTTTCCCTTCAATCTTCTAAGCTGAGAGAAAATTCTGTGCTATAATATAGTCTTGAGTAATAAAATTTTAAAAAATGCATGCTTAGAAATCCTGTTTGCTTTATATAGTATTATTGTTCTGTATACAAACAGCTTAGTATAAAATGTAAAATCCAATAATTTCAAGAGAAGTTCTGCTTTAGTTCAGAAATGGATAAATTTTTCCAGAATGCTATTCAGAATTTAATTAAATTTGCTATCGTTATTTTGTCAGAAATGTAGCTTTCCACAATTGTGAATAATTACCAAAACCTACATGCCAAAAATGTCTTCCTCAACTGTACATTAACTACAGATATTTAACAAGTTATGTGTTCATTACAATATCAGAGACTTTATTCACATTCATGTTGATGTAAAGAGGAACTTTAATACTTATATAACCTATAAAAATTGTTGTGAAGAGTGATCTTTTTCCAACTCTGATTTATTTCAAAATATCTGGGCCAGAATCGTGTTGGATTTTGGACTTTTTCAGATTTTGGAATATAATAAGTTATCTTAGAGATGGGATCCAAGTCTAATCACAGATTTATGTTTCATATACACCTCATACACATAGCCTGAATATAATTTTATACACAATATTTTTAATACTTTTTGTGCATGAAACAAAGTTGGTGTACAGAAAGCAAAGGTGTCACTATCTTGGCCACTCGTGGACAATTTTAGATTTTGGATTTCCAGATAAGGAATGCTCAACCTGTAATAAGATATGATTAAAAACAATCAGTTACAAAATAAACACTCACTGACTACTTACTTATACTTTGTGGTTCAAAGGATGTTTCCCATGCATTTTATAATTTAAGGATAGAAAGGTATTAAAAGAATTTTGTCATCATTATGTGCCTTCAAGTCATTTCTGACTTACCACTTGATATAAATTTGAATTAAGTAAGGTGCAGTTGCAGTATGACTACAGCAAATTTCCAGATCACAGCAATGTTTACAATCACATTACTAAGGAAAGAAAGCTAATACAAAAGACTACAGTGCAAGTATCATATTGGAAGGGTGGCCTTGATAAGGACACACACCTCAAAAGGAAACAGTCAAAAACCAAAACAACAAACAAAATGCTATAAAAGCACATAACCTGTACATACATTTTTCTGTTCATTTAGTGTTCTTGTGTTTATGTAGTGTTTTGTGCCCTTGAGTTTGTCTTAACGTGAATTTGTAATTATAATTTTTTTTGCTTGTGTCTTTTGCAGTTGTGTGCTTTTCTAGTGTCTTGTTTGTTGTTTTGGCCTTCATAAGAACTCATATTATGCTTGCTTCTCTTGACATATGAGTAAAATCAAACAGAAACACTGGTGGAATCAGCATCTGCCAATACATTGAATTCATACTTTTCTTTTCCTACTAAGTTCCTATTAATGAAAGCCTCTTAAACTGGAAGTCAGAACCCTACTGTGAAAGCCTCTCTATCCTTTAGTGTCTAGCAATGCCAAAAAAATTAACTCTCTTCCCTTCCCCCATACTCTCTTTAATGTGAAGAACAAAAAATTACGCTTCATGCTCCAGAAAGCATTCTGCTAATATTTTGAACGAAACAGAAGCTTGTCAGCCCCAGTCATGTAGAAAGTAAAAAATCTAGGGAGAAGAGAAGTCAAGAAGAGGAAATGTAAACAGACAGATGGCCTTTTCCCTACCTGTGCTTATTAATTAAAACTCTGAGTATAGACCAGGAGAAAATGTTGGCATTTGTCTCTGTGTAAAATTTTCTTCTAGGCATGTCATAGTAATAATTTCAGCAATCCTGTGCTGAATTCTACAGGACTGTACAGTGCTGGCAAATGGAATTTAATAATCTGCATTGGTGACCAGTAATACATACAATTTGAGGGCATTGACATTACCACAAGGACCTGTAAATGTGAACGAATTTACACACAAAAAAATTAACTTGGTATACATAGTTGCTAGCATGAAATATCTACTAGCATTTTCACTTCCTTCTGGATTTACCACTCAGCACCAAAGTTCTAATTAAACTAAAACCTGTCCTTTTAAGGGCTTTGGCTGAGAATTTTCTGTTGCACCCTGAACATATGTTTAAGCTTATGTTTAGACTTTGTTTTTAATCTTTTTTTTCAGACAGTGTTTCTTGTGTAAGTCTGCTTGGGTTTACTGTCACAATCAATATATATGTTGTATGAGAGTCAGTAATATGAGTGAAGCCTCCAGGTAGTTTGAGTAACTTGACAAACAGCTGCCCAGTTTTAGCAGCAGCATCTGTGTAGTGCAGTGGAAAACCTATTGGGTGCTACTGTCTTTTGTTGCCTACCTATCATATCTAACTTTTTTTTATCATTATTATTTTATTTTATTTTATTTTTTTGCTGCCAAATATCCTACTCTGTATCTGATTTGCATACTGTAGAATGTGACCCTTTTGTTTCAAAGGCTGTGTCAATAGAGCATAGGCTCTGGCTGGTGGAAAATTTTACCATAGAATCATAGAATCATAGAGTTGGAAGAGACCACAAGGGCC
>CM034706.1:226283778-226311902 GCA_020142125.1 Phrynosoma platyrhinos
GTGTTTGTGGTGGTAAAACCCCCTAAGCATAACTCCTCCAGGTTTCATATTTCAAAATCTTGCAACTTTCTCTTATGTTGTGGACACAACTTACAACAAATGTTCTACCAATTTGCCAGTGTGATATTATCAGAATGATTCCCCTCAACAGGTTGTTTTCCAGCTGTTCAGTGTCACACTGAGAGACTACCTTCAAGTATTCATTCATGTCCAAAAAATTAAATAGCATTACCAATAACAATAGCAGTAGCAAGTACATTTCTATACTACTTATCAGTGCACTTAAGCACCTCCCTAAGCAGTTTACAGTGTGTAAGTTAATTGCCCCCAACATGCTGGGTACTCATTTTAGTGACCTTGGAAGGATGCCAGGCTGAGTCAGCTTGGAGTCCCTGACTGGTATTGAACTCACAGCTTATGTTGTGGACACAACTTACAACAAACCGTATGATTTGTAAGTGAGTGGCTGCAGTACAGGCATTTAACCACTGTGCGACCAGGGTTCTTGAACCTCTTACCTCATAATACTAATGGAGTCAAGTTCTTACATTTCCTTCCATTAAGGGTGCTGGATCAAGGACTTGGCTAGAAAAGGTTTCTTTTTCCATCACTGGCAGGCCCCCTCCACTGTCCTGCACCAGACACACTGCAGTTTTCATATGCAGACATGGAAAATCTTAACAGGGAAGTTATACAAATATAGACATATGGCAATGACCCTAATCTTTACACTTCCTTATCTTTCAGGTGTCCTACAGAAGCTGATGCTGGAAAAGAACAATGCAACAATTACAAGCACTTCTCATCAGCAGAGGGTGTTGCATCTGTTGTAGGAAGCAAACATTCTCAGGTATATGCTCTTTTCTGAAGAATTGCTTTGTTAATTGTTTTCCATTGAGTGGAGCTGTACTCTTCTGTAGCAAATATATGTTAATCATTTGCAACATATATCACACAGAACTTAAGTCCATAATATAACAAAATTCATGGTGTTTCTTGCTCAGCTCTGAGGCTCCAATATACCAAATGTTCCTCTCTGACTTACTGTATATGAAATGCTTTGGGCATTTAAGTCTTAACGATTTAAGGACACAGCTTCAAAATGTGTGCAAGTCATAGTTTTGGGTGGTTGCAAGAACTCCACTGGGAATTTTGAAGGAAAATATGGTTTGTTTGGAAACTGATCTCATGGGATGCATTATATCTTTCCTTCCCCCCCCCCCCTTCTTTTCTTTTCCTTTTTCTTTTTAAAGAGGAAGGTATTTTTCAATATTTCAGTATTTTTCAGTTGTGTAACTTATTTTTGCTTCGGACTTAGTGTTCCAGTGGGGGAACGCTAAATGAAATGAAAATATTCTAGGAACACCCAGTAGAATGGTGAAGAACAGAAAAGTTCAAAAGTCAATTTCTTATGAGCACAGCAGGGTTTCATAGTGCTTTTACCATGAGTATTTTTTATAATTAGCTTGATAACCACAAATTTTGGTCTAAATATTTCCCTTCAGTTTATCTCTAACCAGTTAAACTTAGATAGTGCAATATTTCCATGTATTTATGATGCTTCACCCACTAAACCTTCTGTACTATATTTCCATAAGTAACAAAGAGAAAAAGGTCACAGTTACTATAATAATGCATAACCCCCAACCAGTTTTTTGTACTGGGTTGCAGTCCTAAAGAAACTGAAAAGGGTATGTTTGTATTCTTTTTGGCAAAGTGTCTGTTGTCTTCTAAAACTGGAAGTGGACTCCAGTGGGAATTGTCTGCATGAAGAAGTCATATAGAAATTGCTAAAATAGTTGATAAAATTATGTAATTAGTAAATTAGGTATTGGACTAAAATTGCAACTGTGTTCTTACATTTTTCTTTTGAAATCAATAAATGAAACCTTTCTCTAACAAAGAGATGAAAAAATATCCCAAACATTATCTTAGTCTGCTCTCTTTACTTTCTGCACAGAGCCCTGGATGTTATCCAGTAGAACTAGAAAGAGGTCCTCGGGGCTTTGGATTCAGCCTTCGGGGAGGGAAGGAGTATAATATGGGATTGTTTATTCTTCGACTTGCTGAGGATGGACCAGCTATTAAAGATGGGAGAATTCATGTGAGTATAGTTTCTAAAGGCTGGGCATTTAAGCTCATATTGTACAGCACATGGGCCTAGTGTAATGTTCTGACTGCATTGTTCTGCTGGGCCACGTCTTCAACCCACTGCAGAAAGCAGCTTCATAGGGCTGGAGTGAACCCCCACACCCATTTCGTGGCCGGGGGAGTGTGGAGCACATGGGTAGAGTCTGGCTGCAGTTCTGCTGTTGGGAGAAACTTGCTTTCCTTGGTTCCCAGTAAGTGCACTAGCATATGCTTCAGAGCAACATCTATTTTCTCCTCCTATCTGTAGAACTGGGGCTTGACACTGCCCACATGTACCCTCTCTCCTTGGAGGATGTTACATGAGGAGGTATTGAATACCTTCATCCTCATCATTCCAAGAACATCACACTCTGGTGTGAACTCAGGTTATGCTGGTTGTCAGCAACAGGACTCTAGCCCTTATGTTCTTGTGGGCTAACCTTTGCTGGCCTTTTAAAAATACAGCTTCATTTGTAGTGTTGTACTACCTTTTTGTTCAGGATATACAGGTTGAGTCTCCCTTATCTGAAATGCTTGGGACCAGAATTATTTTGGATTTTTTTTTTTGGATTTTAGAATACCTGTATTTCATATACATACATAATGAGATATCTTGAAGATGGGACTCAAGTCAAAACACAAACATTTTTGTTTCATATACATCTTATACATGTAGCCTGTAGGTAGTTTTATGCAATATTTTGAATAATTTTGTACATGAAACAACGTTTGTGCACATTTAACCATCAGAAAGTAAGGGTGTCACTATCCCAGCCACCCATGAAAAAAAGTTTTGGATTTTAGAATATTTCAGGTTCTGGAATTCTGGATAAGAGAACTCAATTTGTATCTTCATCAACATTTTGTCCAAGAATGTGTTTTGTACTTCACCTCAGCAGTGTATCTATTAGAGTCCAAGGCATTTCTTCATAACTGTACAACTTCAAGATTTGAAAAAATAAATCTTGATTTCTTTTTTTTTAATTGTTGGTTTTTCTTGCATCTTTACACCCAGACATAAATACACACCATGATTATTGTGATCTAACTTTGCTCCTTTGCCCCCCTTCTGAAAGGAGAGATTTGAGACGAGGTTGTAAAGTGCTAAAAGAAATGGGCAGATGAAAAATAGGTTTCTAAGGGTGATAAAAAAATGCATGGCATAAATTCACCAGTTAACAGTAAACATAAAATAATAAAATGATTTGATACAAGAGGAGACAGGAATCTGTGGCTACAAACAGGGATTATGGAGTTCTGTCAAGACTAGCTGTACTTGTATTTCTGTTATCAAGGTATTAGAAACTTAATACACCTGATACATAATATATCAATTGTTATGAAACATATAATATGTTTTAAGATAGCCTTGCAGTAGATGGAAATTAACTTGAGATATATTCCCCCATGCTATCTTTGATGCTTTTTCCCTCCCTTATGGCAGCATTTAGTAATATAGAACATTTTCTAGACTACCTGATATTTCTAGTTACACTCAGAAACCCTCATTTACCTGTACAACAGCTTATTGTAAACAGTAGCATGCTGTAGTAGTAATAAAGTCAGATGATTCTGATTGTCAGTGTATGTGTCTTCAAGTTGTCTGTTGGCTTATTGCAACCCCTTGAATTTCATGGAGTTTTCTTAGGCAAGGAATATTCAGAGGTAGTCTGCCAGTTTTAGGGTTAGGGAATCATGGGAACTGTATTTTATTGTGTCACCAGAGCTCTCTGACAGAGAAGGCTCAATGTCTCAGAAAAAAAACAATTCCCATGATTCCCTAGCACTAACCCTAACTCTTAAAGTGGACTCAGTGTGCACTATTTCTGGCAGTCTGCAAAGGCCCATAGTCTATAGTACCTGGTATTCATTGGCAGGCTCTCATCCAAGTACTAACCAGGGCTGAAATTGTTAAGCTTCTAAGATCAACTAGTATCTGGTGCCTTTAGGTATTTAGGACTACTTGATCTCAGATCTCCCAGTGATAGTAGATAGAATAGGATCAGATAGGATCGGATCACTGGAAACCAAGGACAATAACACCAAAAGATCAATAAATTCAAGAGGTGGGGTGCAGAGATAGAGTATTTACAAAAAAAGAACAGTTACCCATTCACAACAGCAGCCACTGGGGATAATGTTATTTTCTAGTTGTGATAGGTTAGCTTACTTGTGCAAAAAGAGAAAAAAATCCACAGATCTCTTTGAATCCAGACAGAATAGAAGCAAATTGGCTGATACTTTGTAATTTAGCAATTTCATTTCTCCCTTTGAAGCCTTCTTCCTACTATTGTGACCTCAAGTTCAGTAACACTGTGTCCTTGGATAATGAAATGTTCTACTGTACACAAAGTGGCAACGTGTACAATAGTCTTGCTGCCACTTTGATTTCAAATTTGTATTCATTTATTCTCTTGTGTAGTGATTTGTCTTAGGTAGAAAGAAGAAAGACAGTGTTGACAGGTTATGTCTTATGTTATTTTATGAAGATAGGAAGGTCTAATGCAGTGCTTCTCCATTATTTTCTGTCATGCCCCCCCCCAGGAAGAAGAAAACATTTCAGGGGGGCCCCGTGTGACTGTAAATAGTCACATGGGCGGATTTGACCAATCAGGATAGAGCACGTCGGGCTGCTACTGGGGCTGTGCTGGGACAATCTCCCTCTCTCCAACCGTAATGGGCCCCCCTTTACGGAGCCTCGTGCCCCCCCTTGGGGTCCCGCCCCACTATTTGAGAACCGCTAGTCTAATGGCATTTCTGATACTTTTAGGATGCTATTGTTGTGACAACATTGGTAATACTACTGAAGAATAGTTTTCTTTAGAACCTTTTTGGGTGTGTCAGTCTTGGTCCTGTTGTTGTTTTCCTTAAGATGACTGGATGTATGTATAACCCATATGGTGTCTTGACATATTTTTAAAAAATAATGAGTTTGCATCAGGGTCATCTAAAACTAACCACAAGAAATAATGTTTATTCTATGGATGGTGCAGACGAGCAATCCACATTCATGATTGGATTGCTTTTCTCTACCTCCACTGAATGCCCCTCCACAGAAGGCATCAGTACTTCCATTGATTAAATTAGAAAACATTGAAGCACTTAAACTTTGCAAACTTCTTAACATTATGAGGTATCATTCCTATCACTGTTTTATAAATAGAAACAGGGGTGAGTGTAAGTATCTGTGAACTGCATTAGATCTTGTCTTAAACACTGGGCCACACTTGCTCATCTATATTTTAGGTATGCATCCCATCTCCACTAAAAGAGATCCCAGACTTTCAATTTTCTGTTAGCATCACATTTTCAGTTGCATTGGTCAACATGATTTCTGTAAGAAAAAGAAAGACTTTCTTCACAGTTTTGTAGTGTAATGATCCTGGTAAATGGGAATTCTGACCATGCTGTTTCTCAAAGTGTATTTTAAATACCATACATATGATAAAAATTCTGTAAATTTTATTACAGCACTATATCAATTTTGCCATAATAGGAGCTGTGTCGAACCACATAGAAAGTCACTCAACTTTAGTATTCTCTTCTCATAGTGGCCAGGCAGATGCCTATGTGAAGCCTACAAGCAGAACTGGATTAACATCCTTTTGCTCATGCTTCTCAGCAGCTGATATACAAAGTCATGCACTGTCTCATGTGTTACTGTATTTGTGCCTTTAAGTCACCTGTAGCATACTGAGGATAATATGTTGCCATCATGACTAACAGCCTTATTCTCTGTGAAGTTTAATGCCTTCCAGTGTTGTTGACTATCACAACATCTTGTAGTGTTGAATTACATAGTCTAATTATGCAGTATTTAAAGAAGCAGTCCCTTTAGTCTGTCTTGAATTTCCCACTATGCATTGTGTGACTGAGCTAAAGTATTATGAGATGAGACACTGGGGAACTTTTCCCTATCTGTCTCCAATGTTTGTACAACTCCATCATCCTGCACACCCATCTTTTGTCAAAAGATTTTTAAAAACCAAATATTTTAACCTTTTCTCATAAAACAGTTGTTCCAGCACATTGATCGCTGCAACTTTCTACCTTCACAATGTGTCTTTTGTGGTGTAGTCAGAGCTTTGCACAGTATTCTAAATACAGACACACCAAACATATATATATAGGCGTGATCCTGGCAGCGTGGTGTAGTGGTTTGAGTATTGGACTGCAACTCTGGAGATCAGGTTCAGTTCCCCCCTTGAGCATAAAAAACAACTGGGTGGCCTTGGGCAAGTCACTCTCTCACCCTTAGGATGGCAATGGCAAACCTCATCTCAAGAAACTTGCCAAGAAAAGATTGTGATAGGTCCACTTTAAGGTCACCATAAGTCAAAAATAACTTGGAGGCACACAACAACAATTATGATGTTGGCAGTTTTATTTTTAATTTCTTTTCTAATTATGCCCTTTTACAGCGGCTGTTGATTCAACATTGTCACTCCAAGATCTCCCTCTTTTTCAGTCACTGACAGCTCAGACACCATGCCTTACTGTACATCATTTTTCACTTGTTTACATTAAACTGAATTTGCCATTTTAATATCCATTCCACCAGTTTGAAGAGAATTAAAACACTTTCCAATTCTTTTTATATTAACTACCTTATTTTCCTGCATATAAGACTACTTTTTAACCTGCAAAATCTGTGGTTAAAGTGGGGGGGTCGTCTTATACGCCAGGTATAAGGATAAGGGAGGATACAGGTGCTAAAACTCTATATTTTGACTGGAAAAATGGGGGGTCGTCTTATGTGCCGAGTCGTCTTATACGCCGGAAAATACGGTATTCCAAATAATTGGCATCAGTAACAAATAGTTCACATCTTCCCTTCAACACCAGATCATTTGTATATAAAAATAGTTATGCCCATGGAAAGTATTGTATCACTTTTCATTTTAGGAACCAATGGATAACTTATGACATACAATTGTTATGGCATTTTTATACACTTTATTTCAGATGAATTTATAAAAATGCACTTAAAAGGATAAAAGCAAGTATAGATCTCAGTCACATTTCCTGCCATTGTATAAGCTTACTGTCTAAATGAATGTTTCAATGAAGCAAACCATTTATCCTCCAAAATGTCTTTTCAATGACATAATAAACAATTAGAGTTTTTGTATAGCATTTGTTAAGCAAGAAACTGAGCCAAATAATTGGATTGACATAGCACTGTCTTACCTTAAGTGGAATTTCTTTCTTTCCTCCTATTCCCTAAGAGCCATCAGGCTCCAGCACTGTACTTCATGAAATATACTACAGAGACAAGGACATCATTTAACTCTAAATCTCTCGCATGCAGAAAGACACTTTCCCGCATTCTTTCTCTCTGTTCAAAGCTACACCATATCTCACAGCAACATCTACTGGTCATTAACTAAACTGCAGTATAAACCATAATTGTTAGGTTGACCTTCCTACAACTCCCCTCCCAAAACAGTTCCATGGGTAGCCTTTAGCAGATACATGTAAATGGTTGCTTATGCCCACAGAAGTAGGAAGCATGTGGCATCCCAGATGTTGTTAGACTGCAACTCCCAGCAGCCTGAGTCAAGATAGCCAGTTATGAAAAATACTGGGAGTTGATTCCCACAACTGGATTTCCAATCCTGCCATGCAATGCAGAACAGCAGCAGCAGCCTCTCCTCCTCCTTCTCCTTCTTCTCCTTTTCCTCCTCCTCCTCCTCCTCCTTCTTTTTTGAAGTGCCTGAAGGGGGGTTCCACTCCAAGAGTGCAAGAGCTGGTAATTAAGAACTCATAAAGAGAAGGATTGTTCTTCGTGTCCCAAAATGCTTGTTTTAATGTGAATATAATTGGCTACTTTTACATGAATATGAATGGGTTTTTGTTTTGTTTTTATAAATTTCTTTCTTTGTAAAGTGATGGTGTTTGTAAATTAATGTGGATATTTTTCTATCTCAGGTTGGTGATCAGATTGTTGAAATCAATGGGGAGCCAACCCAGGGAATCACCCATACGCGAGCCATTGAATTGATTCAGTCTGGAGGAAATAAAGTTCTCCTTCTTTTGCGACCAGGAACTGGCTTGATACCAGATCATGGTAAGAAAATAGGGCTCTTGGATTGTTTGTCAGGCTGATAGATAAGAGAGGATTACTATATGAGGCTGCACTGCATGCTGAAGATGCTGTTCTTAGATTACTGAGAGCAATAAGAAAATGATTAACTCCACCTTCTTCTCAGGAAACAAGTCAAACAAATTTGACACTCTGCCTCTTTCAACTTTTCTCTGATTTTTTAAAATTTAATTTAAATAATTATTTAATATTACTAATTCCCATCCTTCCAACAAAAACAACAGTAGTAATAGTAGTAATTGTAGTTGTGGCTTTGGTACCTTTTGCAGTGTCAGCCAGTTGCCTAGAAATAGTTTTCTCATTTGCTTACATTTCTGCTAAGATTCTGTGCTTGTATATATATTTACTTGTCTCACTATATCACTTAAAAAGGAGTAAGTACAGTCTAGTAAAGGCATTCACAGATGAATTCTAGCCTCCTAAACAGTGATGCAACTCACCAGTCCCTTATCAGTCCTCTGCTGTCTATGCCCATGGAATCACCTGCAAATACCTCCACAGCTGATGGAGAAGAAAACTTGAGAACTTTAAAAACAGTCACCATGGATCAAGTAGAGCAGGGCTGAAAAAAGTATGACCCTTTCACTGTTGCATTTCACTGTTAGAAGCTATCACATTAGGTGTCATATTGGGAGTGAGTAGGTAAAAGAGAGTCTCCTAGGTTCTTGTACATATAAGTCTCCTGAATTCCCACCCCAAATGTCAATGAAGCCGTTTACTCCATTTGCTTCAAGAAACTCTTGCAAAGTATTCTCTGCTCAATGATAACTTTGGCAAAAGGGTCTTGAGTGCTATTGACCCCATATTTACTTTCCATAGAAGGGGCTATTTCAACAAGTTCCAGGTCTTTCTTTGATTTACCCTAAGAAAAATAAATAGAAAACCTAGATCCTTTGGACAAATGTCACAAGGCAAGTTACAACCTTAACAAGCACTTTCCAGGGAACTGCTGGTGTACGTTCAGTTAGAAGGTAATGTTGGTGAAACTTCTATATCTTTCAGCATTAACTTTTATGATACAGAGCAGCTGCAGAGGCCTTGGTGGCCATTTATGTAAAGCAGATACCTTCACAGAAGCTTCCTTAGGTGGAAGGCCCTACATTAGGCCCTTGGTATCCTCTGGGGATTGGTTCCAGGATCCCCCATGGATACCAACATCTGTGGGTGCTCAAGTCCCTTTAAATACAATGGCATAGTAAAATGGTGTCTCTTATATAAAATGGCAAAATCAGGGTTTGCATTTTGGAATTTATATTTTTAAAAATATATTTTCAAGCCATGGATGGTTGAATCCATTGATAAAGAATCCATGAATATAGAGGACCAACTGTAGTGATGTAAACATGGAGATGGGACAGTGCAGGATTCAGCCCATTCACTCCTGCACCAGTGATGCCTGTGTTCTTTTTTATCCAATAATTGAGATGAAATTGAAGTTGTAACTGCCTTTAGGAGGACAAGTCAGATCCACTAGCCAGTCTTGGATCCAGCATGTTCATGTCTTTGCTTCTTACATAGTTTGATTCCTTGGCATGTCCTGAATATTTTGTTTTAAGTCTTTCCTTAACCTTGTTGTTGTTATTGTTCCTCAATTTGCTCAAACAAGTAGAAGTACAGTTGCCCCTCCGGCCGGGACCAGAACGGATCCCTCGCAAAAAAAGGGGGGGGTAACTGTTGAAGCTTCTGTAGTTCAGGTTTGTTATTATCTGAATGGAAGATATATCCTACAATGGAGCAGAACAGTTTGAGTTTCTCATTCAGATCCAGAAGCTGTTATGAAAGGCTTCAAGTATTAAATAGTGTTTTGCTTTCTATGTGTCCCTTCATGGGATATTGGATTTCAACTACCGTCAGGCCCAGCCAGTGTGGACCATCATTAGGGTTGTTCATGGAAGTTGTAGTCCAGTGCCCTCTTCAAGGTCAAAGATTTCCCATCCCTGAACTTCATCTTTCCCTGTGTCTTGTGCTTCTGGATTTAAGGGTATTCATCTGCCATGTCTATAATGTAAACAGTATGGATCAAAACAAAACTGCCACTATGAAATGCCATAAATGTGTTTTAAGCCATCAGCTTTGTTCATACACATTCCTCTTTTATTTGCCATTCATCATGCTAACATCTTCAAGTAACCCCATGAGCATATAACAGTATAAAGACAACAATCCAGTGGCTAGAATTTTTGAGGCTCTATGCTGATGTAAAATAGTTGTGCAAGAGTTGCATTTCCTTCAGAGGTTGTGGAAATGTTGTTCGTAGTGCAGCTAGTTATGTTGCAAACACACACACACCATGACTAAAGTTCATGAACAGTTGTGCAGTGAGTGAACTCAAGGTCTTGGTGTCTGTTACACAATTGATTGAACAAATATAGGGACCAGCTTAGCTATGCTGGTGTGTATATATGCTCTGCAGAAAGGCAGTATGATCCTGACATGTATTTCTGCGGAAACTCTGGTAATCTAAGATTGTCTAAGGAAGTGTAGCATAAACAATCCATTCTGATGTAACATATACAAGTACATTAAGGCTGGCATCTCAGTAGACTACAGTGGCAGAAGTTGGACCAATTCATTATTTTGGTTGTTGCAGTGGCTGAAATCTTCCAACCATGTAATGATCAAAATCAACTCCCCAAAAGAAACTAATTTGTAAGCAGTGCTGCTGTCCCAAACACAGCTATTTCCATGTTGTTGGAGAGCAAAGGGATGAGCTGCAAGAATGTAATTTGCAGGGGTTTCCTGCAGACACTTAAAGATATGTGCTGATGCCTGTCACTGTGTGTTCAACTGCAGGAAAATAGCTGGATGCATCCCCACTCATCCCCAATAACAACATGGAAATGGCTTTACTTACAGTACAGGAGATGTACATCAGGAGACTAGCTGCATGATACATGGGTGCAGGATATTGGCCACTGTGAGTGAGTGTGTGTATATGTGTGTGTGCGTGCTGTAAAACCTCTTTATAAAGTTATAAAATTTCTTATTGCCATGATATTGTACTCAACCATTTTGTTTATAACAACTAGAGGTAAATGCAACTCTTTCATATAGCTCTTAATCATTAGTTCCATATTTTTGTTCCAGAGTTAGAATTTATTGGCTTTTTATAAAAAAATGTTTCATTTCAAAAGAGGAAGATTTTATATTACAGTAATGGGCTATTTTAATAGTGATTTGGTGGCAATTGGTCAGCAAAAATGCCTTTCAGTCAGACCTGGGAGATGGATGGTAAGCAAGGGAGTGCCTTTTTGTTCAGGGAAGATTCAGAAGTCCAAAGTAAATAGCATTTTTGTTATATTCTTGTGTATTTTATGTGTTAGCAATAGCCTGTGCTTGTAAAGAAGAAGAATTTGTTTTGTGTAAGTATTGGGGCAGGAAGCGCTGTCAATATAATACAGCCTCATTTATTGATGTTGGGGGGAAAAGCTAAATGAACAAGTAGAAAGTTCAGACTGCAGAGCATTCTGTTTGCTCTCTTTAAATACAGTCGTCCCTCCCCGTTTGCAGGGAATCTGTTCCAGAACCACCACCCCCGCAAAATAGAAAAAAACACAGATATTCAAGCCCCCTTGACTATAATGGTGGCATGCTCCCATGGGCACATGCACCATTTTGTCCCTCCTGGCATGCCATCCGCAGAAACTCAAAACCGCAAACAGGGAGGGACAACTATACTTATTTATGTTTTTATGTGTTATTCTGTAACAATAGTCATCCACTTTCAATGAAATATAAAGAAGTTTAATACAAAAATAAAATAATACAAAATTAATGTAGCACAAATCAGCAGAGCAAATAGTGTCATTGTAAAAAGAGCCTACAATAACACCAGTGTTTCATATATCATGAAATCTTAGGAAACCTCAAATCATTATAGATCATTAAGCACTCTTAAGATTTAATAGCCTGGAAAAATGAAAAGATTTTGCTTGTTAGCTAATAAGTAATAATAATGAAGCTGCTTTGCTAATAGACTCCTAATGTAGATACCAAATGCGCTGCATGGGGAGAGCATTATCAAATCGAGGTGCTACCCCTGGAAAGATGATTTCTGCTTATCCTACTTGGCAGAGGTACTTAGAGAGAAATTACTTTAAGATCCAGGTGGGTACATTTTATTGAGAAAGTAGTCCTTCAGATAATCTGATGCCAAGTTTTGTATAGCTTTAAAGAGAAGTAGGGAGTCCGGCAAAAAGAAATTTAAATAAAAATGTCCACCTTTTGTCATGCAGTTTGGAAGCAGGGAAATGTTATGTTCACAAAGCACATCTGAGGTAAAATTGGAATGGTCAGATCAGCTGCTTTTAGTTCCATGACACTTGATTCTGTTAAAAAACAGGTTGCTGCCACACTGCAGAATTAATACAGTCTGGCACTGCTTGAACTGCCATGGCTCAATGCTATGGAGTTCTGGGATTTGTAGTTTTGTTAGACACTTTAGCCTTCTCTGTCAGTGATCTCTAGTGCCACAACAAACTACAAATCCCAGGATTCCATAGGATGGAAGCGTGACAGTTAAAGCAGTGCACTAATTCTGCAGTATGGCAGCAGCCAAAGTGAGCTTCCAAGCATAAGAACTTATGTGCCCCTTGGTATCTTGCACTAACTCCCCTTTTCCATCTAAACAATTATAGAACTAGAAAGGTTTTGTTGTTTTCTCACAGCCTAGTGCTTCAAATAACAGTTCTTTCTCTTTTTCTTTTCTCTGCTTTGTATCTATTCTGCTAGACCATCCATTTAATTCCTCCTTTAAAACATGTTTGTTAAAAAGAGCAAATACCTTCTTACAGTCCAAGGTATTCCTAACGACTCTGGTGGGAGATTCCTTTCTCCTCTCTCTGGTTACTTAGGAATTTATCACACGGGGAAAACTGGAAGTTTAAACGGGTCAGAACCCGTGGTTATCCAGCGTATTAGGCACAATTGCACAAATGGTTTTCACACAACGTCGGACACAAACCACTTAGACATGAAGTGACATGAATCAGGGAATAGTCATTTTCGAGAAAATATTGTGTTTTCATTTCCATTTCATTCATGAATTCGCTTTCTTTGTGCAATTGCTGTAGTGTGAAAGTTATTTGCAGGATTCTTCCTGTTTTTGTGTTTGTTGCCAGATTTCCCGTTGTTCTTTGCTCCTTTGCTGTTGTTTTTGTGCCAAGAGGGAGGCAGCCTTTTATGCTTCAGCCAGGGCTCATAAAGGATCCAGAGGCACACCCCCACAGAGAGATTGAGAGAGAGAGAAAGAGAGAATGCTTGCTTCTCTCCCTCGTGTGGCTTTCTCTCCTTCTCCTGCCTTCCTCATTAGCTGGGGCTCTGAAAGGAACAGCTGATGAAGAAGGCAGGGATGCAATGAGAGCGAGAGACAAGTTTATCTTTCCTTTCCTATTTCTTTTGGGTAATGTTTTGTTCTTTTTACTCAGGTTGGATACCATTTCTTGGAAAGTAAGGACAGTACAGTATATTTTTATAAAGAAAATTGTGTAAATAAAATTGTTTATTTCTCTGGGTGATTTCTGGTAATGCAACTACTAAAAAGTTATTTCCAAACCATCAATGGGATTTGTCTGCAACTGTGTGAAAACCAAATGCGCTTCCTACCCACTTTCTCACATTAGTAATGTGCTTTTAACGCGTTGTTGTGCTCTGCATGTGAAAATCATTTGCACATTTGCGTGCTTTTCTGGGATGCAGATGCTTTAACCATTTTCAGGATGGAAGCACATAGGTCCCTGTGTGATAAACTCCTTAGACTCACTAAGAAAATGAAGGAGAAGAGTGGGATTCTCAACCCTCACTATGCCAGCTCTTGTACTGTGCTTGTGAATCATACATTTCTGATGAAATCTTTTACTGTGTGCTGTGATTTTGGTATATAGTCCTGGGCTTTTTCTCTTCCTCCCTCAGGTTTGGCTCCTTCCAGTTTGTGCTCCTACGTGAAACCTGAGCAGCATTAAAGCTTTCAGTGCTTTTCTTGGTCTTTCCTTAAAGACTTGGTAAATCTGCATGTCTTGTGATTGGCCTCCTTTTATTTGCTTTAAATAGTTTTTCACTCTCCCTGTTCTTAGTTTTCTTTTGACATGAATTGTGCTAAGTGTAGCTTGTGACTGGTATTATAGAATAATTTTTATTAAGGACAACAAATCCCACAAGCTTTCCCCAGTGCCAACAAACAGTTGTGATACCATAGTAAACATCAGAAAGGGGAGATCTTGTAAATATGATTACTCTCTCTCTAGGAAAACAGTATAGAGCCAATATCAAAGCCGAAAATGAAGAATATAAAGCCTCAAAATGGTGCAGAGCCAGGTAGAAAACTTTAACCAAAGATACAAAACACCATCTGCATGTAGAAAACACTATTTCCTTAGGGTTATATAGTAGAAATGGTTTAAAAACAGGTGATCCACTGAAATAATCTAGTCATTACACATATTGTTTTTTGAAAAAGATCAAAACTGAGAGGTGTTTGGTATTTGTTGGGAAATTCCACCATCCCTCTCTTACTGTTAGAGCAATTGGGGTCAGAGCAATTAGGTACAGAATTTCCTGCCTATGAAATCCTTCTGCTGTTGTTTTTTTCCCCTCCTTATTTGCTCTTTCCATCCTTTGAAATGCTTGGATATAAATATCTTTTGAGTATCCCAGTAACTAGAACATGTGACCTGGGAAACTTCCTGGGGACATCGATCATATAAAACTCCCCTCTTCACAGTCTCATATCTTCTTCACCATTCTTCCTTTTTTCAGATCTCTCCCTGACCTTTGCTTCTCCATCATCAAGATGGTGAGACTGAAGCTATTTCTTTTACATAATATTTTCATTAGCTAGTTAGGATGTAGGCTCTTCACATGCATATGTAAAAATAAAAGCCATTAGTAAACTTTTTCTAAATTTGTAATCTGAAACTGCCTGCCTTGTTTATTTGAGTCAGTTTCAATTCAGGGGAAGTAACATCAGATTGAGGGATGCTCCTCTGCTTTCTGCTAAACAAAAGCTGATTGCTAACAGTTTTAGTTCTGATATTTTTTTCCCAGACAAGGGATACAATTCTAGGAAACCAACTTCCAACAGTATTTAGTGTTTTTGATTAAAGTTCCCTACATAACACCATTTTGAGGTTTTTGTTTCCTTTTTATTTACCCATTATGCAAACTTCATGCAAATGTTTTCCAAGATCCTTTCAATGAAGGACTTACCTTTCAACTAAAATGAGAAGATGTGTGCCATGTCCCACTTCTCTCCTTCAGCTATAATCCAAGAAAGAATGGTGAATAAAACTATTGAACATTTGGCAGCTCTTCCTGTCTTAGCCTAGCTTCCTGCTTTCTGTTAGGAAACTATGGCCTAAGGTACACATTTGAGATTTATTGCTTGTATGTGGATAGGTTTTTGAGAATCTGAAAGTGGATTGAAGGGTAGGTAACATAACATAGGCCTAATAGATTTGGTGAGAATAGATTGAACAAGCGCAAGAGGAAAAAAAGTAATCTTTTCTTTGAACTATCATGTACAAAACATGGTATTGGCATTAACTGGAAGACAAGTTACAATAGTGTAGTTCCCAAACTTTCATGGTACAGGGGGAAGAGATGAGCGTACTTGGAGAATAGGTTTGCAAAACAGAGGGAAATTGTTTACATGTAAGAAATATATATACTTATTAGCCAACAAATTCATGGCTTAAAATCTGCTAATCTAATTTTTTGTCATGCCATACAGGGCATTATATTGATTTTTGCATAGTTTGACATTAACCTCTTAAGGGCTTTAGATGTTGAGAATTGATCTTTATTAGTTATCTGCATATTTTTCCTTGTTTTGATGCAGGTGATCTGGATAGTTTTAATCCAACATCCTCAAGTATAACACATGGTGAACAGACACCACTTCCCTCATCCTCACATTCTGGTTCCACATCTGAAGCATCTCATTTGCCAGGATCAGAAGAAGCTTTAATAAAAGTTCAGATGTCTGAGAAACTGGAAGAACAGAACACTGTGCCTGAAAAGAAAAGCACTTTAATGGAAGACCACTTGGAGATTAAGAATGCAAGTTCTGCACAAAGGAATGTGAACAAATGGGACCATCCCTCCAGTTTAGGCAATAAGATGGTGCACAGTACTGCACAGTTAACAATGGACGATGAAGCCAGCAGAGGCAGATCAGCCAGTCCAAAAAAGATGAGCAATAGTACTTTCAGAGGTCATAATCAAGCATCACACAACAGTCCTAAAAAGGATGAACCTAAAAAAACCCACAAGAATTGTTTAGACCAGCCAGAAAGTCTGAGAATACATGAAAAGAAGCACCTAGGAACCTCTGAGAATACAGATAATGTAAAAGTCTCTGCCACAGAAAAGAGAAGTAGATCTGCCAGTCCCCAGAAATATCCAAAGAGAGAGATAAGCAGAGAGAAACTGCACACAGAAGGGTTAACAGAATTTCAGAATAGAGCAGCTGCTGGTGATAAAAACACAACTGTGCTGCTAAAAGGTGAAAAACTGAAATTAGGAGCAGTGAAAGAAGCCACTAAGCAAAACCTATGTGGGAAGGATGATAAATACTCTTCAAATACAACAAATACCAAGACAGTAGCAAAATCTCTTCCACTTCCTAAGACTAATGAACTTAGGAAGAAAATGTTGGAAGAGAAAATGAAAAGCACTAACCAATTCAAAATGGCAGGTCTTCCAGAAGAATCACTCCTTTCTGGGGATAAAAACACTAGACTTGAAGCAGAAGAACTTGTTGTCCTGAACAAACTCAGAGACAATGACTTGGAGCCAGCTGATAAAACCAAAGAGGATGGAATTGTCAAAACCGAGAGCAGATCTCCAGTGAAGAAACCAATAACTCCTGGACCTTGGAAGGTACCAAGTGCAAACAGAGTTACAAAAGCAACGGGTTTGACTGACAAACGGGTTTGACTGAGACTTTTTTAGAACATATTTTAATCAGGTTTCTAATGTGGTCATTTAAATGGTTTTCTGTTTCACAAAACTTCTCAATTTTTTTCAGTCACTGTGATTGACAGAACGGATGGACATTGATTTGATCATAGTTAGGCTGCATGAAGGACTTTTTGGATTGCATATGAGAAACTCTTCAAATGCTGCTGTCCTTTTGTCCCCTTTGAAGATGGTGTCCTGCTGCTCCTAATGTTGTACTGCTAAGGCTTTCTGATAGTATTGTGGGTTAATGAATAACATTATTTAATGCCTATTATTAGTGTAATCATGATTCACTACTTGTTCTTGTGCCAAGTTATCTACTGTATCCTGTTGAATCTTCCGTTTTCCACTTCCACAGAAAAGGAAAGATTTTTGTCTCAAAATTGAGTGACTCAGGCATGCTGCATGTTTACATAGTTCTGAGTTCTCACTGAAGCAAGAAGTTGGGTGGGTTTTGTTCTTGGCTCCATGGAGTCAGGGAGCAAATATGCCCTGAAGTCTTTTTCACACAGTTCTTTCCTCCCCTGTCCCAGCCATTTAACTTCAAACAGGACAGAATCCCTTCATGTATAGTCATCCCTTCCGATTTGCGGGGGATTCATTCTGGACCATCACCCCCTTGAATCGGAAAAATCGCAAATATTGGGGGCCCATTGTTTTCAATGGCTGCGCGCTCCTGCATGGCGCACACACCATTTTATCCCTCCCCGCTTGCTGGTCTGAGAAGGACCGAGACCGTGGGCTCCAAGTCCGCAAATGGGGAAGGATGAGTGTATATATGATGCGTTGTCATTTTTCTCTCTGACAGTTTTGTTTGAACTGTTGATGCCAACTTAAACAGGTCATCCAAATCCAGATCTGAAAGTTGTGCAGTTTTGAATTACTTACAAAAGAGTGCTATCCATTTCAGTGAGACTGCATGGGAGTAAATATTTTCAGGGTTGCCATCGAATTATTTCCTCTTTCTTTTGAACATTTTCACATTAGTAATTAAACATTCAGAGAGTGCATATGCTTCCAAGCTTTCTGTCATGCTGTCTGTGAGAATCTCCCATCTGTTGTTTGGCTGTTCTTTTGCCTAATGCTGGCTAAACATTTGAAAATTTCCTGCCTTGCCTGAAAATGTTAAGATCATAGATTATAGCAAGTAGCATAAACCAGAACCAATCCAAGCTCATATCTTAATGAGTCATGTTTGCTTGTGCCTGTTAGTAGAAGCCTATTATATTTTCTTTCCTTATTTGTACATACATTATTTCCTGTTTTTAAATAGTATCCATGAAGCATTTCTCTTTTGCTTCTGCATGTGTACAAATAATAATAGTGAGGAATATTGAGCACGTTCCCACCTCACATATGTAGTTAATAGGAGTGAGCTGCTGATAATGGAAGAACTGAAATTCACTGGGCTTTAAATAAGGCAAAGCAGTAGATCTGGTTTTCTTTGAATGAGCCTGGGTGGTTGCTGACTTGGATTAAACCACAGCCAAGCAGAAAGATCATTTGGGGAATTTTTTTGTTCCCCTGATCAAATTTTTCAAATGTTTATAGTTAGCCTTCCTAAATGTAAATGAACAATTACACTAAAATGAGGCTAGGTAAAGATTTTAACTTCCCTTTTATCTGGCTGCTTTCATATAAGTTTGTCTGTTATTATTTTTACCTCTTCTCTTTTCTTCTGTTTGTTTTCATCTTAAACCTGGTTTTTCATCCAGCTGTTTTTGGCCTTTTATAGAGGTGATTTCTGAAACATGTAGGTGTTAAAGACAGAAGTATCGCTGCCTGCAATATGTATGTACGTCCATTTGTATGTTCCACCACAGTTTCTGGTTAATCAGCTTTGTTTTGGCTAGAATCCTAGAATTTGGCTTTAGATCAGTGCTGATGGCTGTTCTTCATAAATGCTTGAAGAAGGAAGTATCTAATATCCTCTCCTCTCCCCCCCCCCCCCCCCCCCCCCATTTAATTGCTTGCCTATTCACCTGCAGCACATTAGGGCCTGGCTTAAAAGGCTTGGAAAGATCAGCAGAATGTGCAGCTGAATTTTTGACAGCTCCTTTCATGCAGGTACATCAATAGAACTTTGTTTGCTACCACTGAACAGGATCTTGGCCATTGTGTTGTTTAATGTTTCACAGTAGCATCATGACAACAGAGCAGATAGCTGTTGTCACCTCTAAGAACTACGCTGCTGCTAACAGTCTTTTCCCCCTTCCCTCTACAATAAAGTGCAATAACATCCAAAATCCACAAAACAGTGATATCGTGATTGGGCCAACCAAAATGTATAAAATACATGTTGCAAGCTTACAAAGCTACACCGACTTCTTCATCAAGCAAAAGTGATAAAAATAATACAAGAGGGAGAAAAAGATGTGTTATTCACAGGCCTGCATTTTGTCAGGATGTTGGTGTAACTGTTCTGATTTTGAGGGATATCTATGCAGGTAAGCCACTCCTCCTTCTGGACATGTGGTATTGGAAAACAGTACAGTGGGACCTCACCATCCACAGGCTTCGCATCCACGGATTTGAGCATCCACAGACAGCAAACCCCATTGTACCCAATGGCGAAATGAATGTTGCGCCACCATTAGGCACAATGAGACTTGTGGTCCCGTGTTTTCATATTCATGGTGTGTGTGTGTGTGTGTGTGTGTTCAGAACAGATCCTCCCAGATACAAAGTTCTGACTGTATTGTAAAGTCCTGGGCATTTAAATTCCATTAGCAAAATTTTAATTTCCTAAATTTTAAAATACTTTGTTTCCCAGTACCACATGGCCAGAAGGAGTGGCCTGCCTGCAAAGATATCCCTCCATATTCAGAACACCACCAAAACCCTGACAAAATGCAGGCCTGTGATTAAAATGTTGTCAGTTTTTTTCTCCTGCATTATTTTTAACTTTTGCCTAATGAAGAATTCAGTGAAGCTTCAAAAGCTTGTGACATATATTTTATGCATATTGATTACCCCAATTAAGGTATCACTGTTTTGTAGATTGTGCTTTGCTGTATGGCTAACACAGCTACTCCAAGATATGTTCCCTCTGTAATAATATAGGTTGTGTCCCCATCCACTATTTAATACTTTACCCCTTTTAAAGGGAAAAAAATGAGTAATGCTATCCCTGTTTGCATAGCAATGTCACAGTATTTCAAAAATGCTCCCCCCTTTCAATATTTTCTTTGACATATTAAAACCCTTTTCTTTTCCCCCCATCAGTTTCACTTCAGAGCAACAGCAACTTGCAGTATAGTTCCCAATTTTACTGCTTTACTGACTTGAATGGGACTAGGTCTGCGTCAACAAGATGGAAGTTATTCATCTTGCTTTGCAGAATTTATTGTCCATTCAGAGCACATCTGTCTACAGGACTATATTTTCAACAAACATTCTCAAGCAAAAGAGAAAAATGAACAAACATTATGGGCCCAAATCCAGTTAGTAATTCCATATGGAGTATACCCATTAATTCAGCGGGATTTACATAAATGTTGACCCACCATTCACCAGTTGATTGAACAGGTCTACTCTGCATGGGATTACCTGTTCGTTTTAGGTTATGAAGAGCAGCTGAAGTTGGCACTTGTAGATAACAACTGTAGGCTAGACATTACGGTTTTGGGGCTTCGAGATTACTGTGTTGCAGTCATGCACATATTTGTAACACATAGTTCCCCCCCCCCAAACTATTCAGTGTATACAACCAGCAGTAGATTGGTGCAGATGTCCAGGACACTGATATTTCTTTGAACTCTGCAGTAGGTCCTGATTGCAGAGAAAATTAAATTCTTGTAATCCTGCCTATGGCATCATTTCAGCACTGAACTCGGGAGCACTCTAGAATGAGGTGTATCTGTTTTTATCATGGTAGCTTGGTACCATTGTTGCTGATTTGACAATTGTGCTTCCTCCTGTGCTGATCCTGCTAGTCTAATTTGGCCAGAAGCAGTTAACACAAGTGACATGTGGCTTCACAGCATGCCACTCACCTTTTAAAGAGACTAGCCTTCCTAAGGGAGGCTGTTGCTGATTGTTTGTGTGATGGTGGGAGGGAAAGACCAGTGATATCAAAGAGCACGCTGAGAAGGAACAGCAGAAAGTTTAGGGAACCTGCCAGCAAAACTTGCGTAGGGTACCTGCTGGCTTGCAGATGTCACAGAAAAGAAGAAAAGTTGAAGAGTTCCAACACTGCCTATTCTATAAAGAACTATTCATGTGGCAGCCAGGATGATACACTTGTGTGATGTTGCTCATTGAATCCATGTTGAAACATCTGTTCATCTTTTTATAAACGTGCAAGATTTATGCATATTGCCTGTGAACTTGAAAGTCCCCTGCAGTCAACATGGGCTTATGTTTTCTAAAATGGGAGTGTTCTACCCCTGCAATTGAAAACACCTTGTGATATAGGTCAAAGGAATTCAGTTTTAGAAGTCACTATGTCTCTTGGACTGTTTCCCTGCATATTTCTGTGGAGAAGCTAAGACAAAACAAATCAGTTCTGGGCAGGTGAGACTGTTTTTAAAAATACCATCTGGTTGAATTCTCTTATCATCTGAAAATCATTTTTTTTAAATGTATCATTTGCTGTTTCTCTCTGCTTCTCATTTAAGAACTCAAGTTGCTGTAGAAAGTATGTGCAAATATGTAGAACATTACTGTGAAAATATTTAATATTTGAGTTAGCCTGTGTAGATTAAGACATTGACAAATATCATGAATAAGATTCTCTACACTGTCACAGAATAGTGTTGAATGAAAACTGCAAAAATATCAGGATGACTTAGTAAAATTGTAAAAGCCCCATTATTCAGCAAAATACCTTTTTATCCACATGCTATTCAGCCATTTAATGGTGTGACCTGATTTGTTGTCCTTTATTTGATGTGAGCCCTCCTATCCAGAGACTTTGTATCTGTACTCAACTGCATAAAATGACTTAGCAATGTGGCCTTGGAATGTTGAGGAACCTATGGTTGTACTGGATGTAAATGTTTATATATTGTACAGCACCTTTATATATACTTCAGAGGTTCTGATTAGAAAGACCTGTAAATCGCTCATTATTTTTTATATAGATAACATTAAAAAGAGACTCTAGTTCATGGCCTCTGGATTATTGTACTTTAAATAGATTTTTAAAGACATAACTCCACTTGGTGTTCTATGTACAGGAAAGGGGCTGGATATAAGGAATCATGAATTGAAGGCTAAGCACAGTTTTATAAATGTGCAGGAGTCCACAAAGTGCTGAAAAGGTAAGTTCGGTAGTAGTTCTCATTCTCTTGTTTGCACCAGAATACTTACAAAGTCAAGCCCTGTTCAACTGTGTACTCAAACAGTATGTAGCAATGCATATAATGGAACATGACCATGCACCTCACCCCTGCTCCCAACCTCCCACAGTCAGTCTGATGGGCAGTGCTTTGCATTCATTGGAATATGAGTAGACGTTCCCTCAAGATTTAATGTGGGGGATGTTGGGAAGAGGGCTTGTGTATGACTTTGTTGCCCCCGTCAACATTTATATCTCTTGTTTAGACGTATCTATGCAGGGGCTTGATTTCTCCACCCTCACTGCTTTAGGACAAGATGTACACTGCTTGTCAGCGCACAGATCAGTCCTACCTGTATTCAGCCCATCTTCCCCTACCCCATCAGCAGCTCCCTTTGTGGAGAAACAGAACATCTGAAAAGAACACAGCCAAACATGAACATATTGTTCCTCCCAGACTGTTTTTATTCATTCACATTTCTAACATTTAAATACTGTCATATGTTCCTCCATCAATTTGCAAATATACAAACGATAATTTTATATAAAATATTGTATGCTTTTAGAAGCTTTATATAAAGATTTTTTTAAAAAAAATACACAAGTGCATTGTTTGGAGAAACTGTTAAAACCATTGCATCTATACAAAGGATTGTACTCCTTTTCAGTGACACTTGACAGTCCCCAAGGTACTATTTCACACATTTGTTTTATGACCCTGGTAGATACTTGGTAGGGACTTGTGGGTTTACTGATTGCACACACATTTGGAAGCTGCCATCCGTTTGAAATGTAAGTGTACAGCAACAAATACTATTTTCATCCATGGGGAATACAACTCTAGGGCAGCTTCACATGCACACAGTCCTAATACTTGTACTGTATCCGAAGGGCTGTGTGCAAAGTGCTTTATCAGCAGACCACTATGGTGGGAAAATTCGCAGGGCCAACTCAGTTTCCACAAGGCTAACTGCCATCAGTGTGGGGTGTAATGTATCCCAGCAGAAATTTGGCTTTCTAATTCACTCTAATAGTGTAAAACATCTGCTCACTCTCTGTGGTAGCATATAAACATCACTGTGTTCTTTCATGGAGAGACTGCTTTGCTTGTTCAGACTGGTCTGAGTTCACATGAGTTATTTGAAAAATGCTAATTACAAAAAAAAAAAATCCTATCATCTCCTGGTGTGTGGCAGGCATACTGTAAGCCACCTTCTGGTGCTGTTTGTGCGTTACTAAGCAACTGAAGCCTCAACTGCCAAATGCCTGAAGAGGATATCCTCAGCTTGTGGGGATAAGACTTCATTTTTCCCCTTTTAAATCAACTGATGCTAAGCCTGGTGCCATTCATAGAATCATAGAATCATAAGAAAAATGTTTTCATCAGTGACACTTGGAGAAATTTAAAGTGGTCAACAGCAACTTCCACAAGGATGATTGTAGCAGAAACAACTACCTGTCTAAATTCAGAAAGTGCACACCAAATAGCCACCTCATTAAAAGACTTTGCTTCTCAACCTGCTTGCAGCAAGCCTTAATTTTCTCTCAGACAGCTAGACATGACTATAATAAACCAGAAAAGAAAACCATGGCTTTCGTTGTTCATCCAACAAAATGTTGCTGAACAAAATTTCATACTACTACACTAGAGTTGCAGGTTTGCCTCATTAAGAGACTTTAGTTTAATAAAACTCGTTTATTAGGGCTTATTTAATCATCTCTTCAAGCCATGATCTTACTGGGAATAAAGCAATTTATTCTGAACTCTTGTGAGAATGAAGAATGGATGAGATCTGTGTTGCTGTTGAGAACTAGCATACATCTCAGCACTGCATCATCTTCTATCATACCAAGTCTGTGTGGCACTGCTGACAATTCTTGTGCCCTGGAAAGGGGGCTTAGCTTCTCTCTTCTTTGTTATGGTTTGATTTTCCACAGCTGAAAGATTAAGTGGTCATAATTACCATTCAACTGACATAAGAGACAGGGCCAGCACAGACTGGCTCTAAAAGCGGCTTGAGAGCGTGACATTTAGATGCCACACACCTGGAAGCTGCCCTGGAGCTGCAGCGAGATACCTTAAACCCAGCCCAAACAGGAGTGGAAAAGATCCACTCCTATTTGGCTCCAGCAGACTGGAGCCACCCCTTCATGCCTGTCTGTCCCGCCTCTCAGTCACACTAAACTTGTTTAAGGGGGAAAAGACAGGTGAAAACTGCAACCTATGATCCAACCTGGGATAGAGACATAGCTGTCCTTTTTGTGGCAAGTTATGAACTACTGTTTCAAGGCTACACACACAGCAGAAAATTATGCCCAAAGGCCTCGGCAGACGACTAATAGGGTCGTCTCCGAGGCAGGGAAGATGAGGGGCAGCCGCACGATCGGCGCCCCTTCCTCCTCCCGAGGTTGCCCTCGGAGCTGCCAGCCCTCCGCACGGCCGGCGCTCCGGGGGCAACCTCCCACTGCAGCGCCCGCACACGCTGTGGCGGAAGTCAGGGAAAGTGCGCCCTACACGTTTAGGGCACACTTTCCCTGACTTCTGAAAGGAGCGCCAATTTAGCGCTCCTTTCAGGGACGCCGCCGGTGCGCCGCAGTGCAGATGCCGCGGTCCCAGACGCCCTGGTCTGCTTCCCCGCCAAGTCATCTTTTAAAAGTAGGACTAAAAATCGGCAAGCTTCTAATCAAAGTTACAGGTAAGGTGTTTCTGCATACAAGTCATTTCCAAAAGAAGCAGTTTTGGTTATTTTATTTTTATTTTTATTTTTTGTTAAAGAACTCCAGAAGGTTCAAAAGGCTTAAAACTCTTTGAAAATGACATTCTTGGACCTTCAGCTTAATCTGCTGTTACAGTGAGAAACAGCATACAGTTATTATACAGTCACAGCAGGTGAAGGAACGGGAGCTGAACCACCACCTCAAGAAACAAGATGACACTTACCCTGATGTTGAATCCCAGCAGATCACTTATGACACCAGAGACTGCAGACAAGATCACCACGCGAGTTATGTTGTAGATTAAAGGATTCATTGTCAAACCATACAGTCTAAATGGTGTGTCTAACTCCTGCAATAAGAAAAGAAATTTAATCTGGGAGACTTCCTGTCTCCGTGTAATAAGGTAATCAGGCAATGGGAGTATTAATAGGCAAAGAATGGCACAGTTACCCACTCACCTTCAGGAGTTTTGTTGAGAGTTTTAGGACATTATTCACCAGTGTGAGCTGTTCTTTTTTGTTTGGCTTTTTTTCCATCTTTAGATATAAATTTATCTGCAACAGATTTTTAAATCCACTTATTAAAATCCCATGCTAAACCAAATCTGGCCTCTAATGACCAGGCCAATGCTCAATTTCCTTTATCCTCCTATAGAACCAACACAGATTCAGGCTGTAGGGAACATTTAATTAAAGCAGCTCAATACTTGTATTTTCAAACCAACAAAGTTCCTTTCCTTGACTCATACAATAGCTGAAACATGGCTCTTACAAGGAGTTCTTAGGTGCAAACAGCTGTTTTACATCTCAAACAGTTTAAGCTACATTTGTTAACTGCCCTCAGTAGGCCTTGACTCATGGCGACCCTGTGGATGAGACATCTCCAAGACCCCCTATCCTCCGATGCTCTGCTAATGTCCTCTAAATTGAAGCCTATGACCCCTATGATTGAGTCTATCCATTTGGCATGTGGTCTATGATTCTATGATTCCTCTTCTTGCTGCCTTCTACCTTCCCTAGCATTATTATCATTTCTAGTGAGTCATGCCTTCTCATGATGTGGCCAAAGTTCAACAGCCTCAGTTTTGTCATCTTAGCTTCCAGGGAAAGTTCAGGTTTCTTCTGTCCAAGGACCCATTTGTTTGTCTTTTTGACTATACATGCACAAACAAACAATTTTCCTCATACCAAAGAATGGGTTGTTAAATACCTTAGTACTAAAAGGGGGGAAATGTGACTTGTTGACTCTATTCACACTAGGTCAAAGTTTGTGAAAAAGAATATGCCAAGGCTCTGCTTATTCCTTGTTTTTTAAGAAGTAAAACAGTAGCTGGAGGGTGGAGGCACAAAGAAGAAATTAAATGGGTGACTCCCTTAAATGGTAAATGCTCCAACTAGCCCCTCTCTGGCTTCAGTTTTTATCAAACGTAAATGCTCTAGTTAATCTGCATTCACATGGATTAAGAATTTGCTTTTTTCTTTTTTTAAAAAAAAGGATGAAAATATAACCTTGAATTTTGTTACAAAGGCTCATATTTGCACATTAAAAACTATAGACTTAATTTTAAATAATTCTGGCCTTTTATACAGGACATCTGTTCCTCAATACTAACTTTAAATACACACACACTTCTTAGAATATCAGCTTATGAACTATACAGAGGCCCTTTGTCATTGGAAGCTAGGGTATGAATACCTTGTGGCATAAATGGCACTGGCAAAAAGTTATACTGAACTGCTGACTTTTCAGTGTGGGGTTATTTATTTGAGAACAGAATGTCACAAGGAGTACACATAAAGCAGAATACCTGCTCAGTGAGGAGAATTGAAATATTACTGTATTTCTTGTTTGTTTCAGAGCCTAGGGATGCCAAACGCAACAAGAAGAGGAGCAACGCTGTTTCCCAGATTAGAAATTCCCAGTTGTAAGCAGCATTCAAGAATGTCTTGTGACCTTTTAAAACCTATGAAAAACAACATGACAAAATCAGCAAACAGACTGGAATGCTCCCTTTTACTTTGAAATTTGTTCTGCTACAGCAGTTTAACTGATTCCTTCACATAATTCAGTTGGGGGCCTATCTAGCAAACACACCATTGGCCCATCCCCAAGACACATGAGAAAGGAATTGCACATTACTTTGGCAAAATACGTGTTCCTGAACAGCTGACAATATTGAAAATGAGGAGGTAGCGTTATAGGGATGCACTGACAGACAGTACAAGAGGTACAGTTCTTTACCATCCCTCACCTGCTGATTCTCCTCCCCACAGGTTCTCCTGCTATGATCTCTCTCCTCCCCAGCCTAGATATTTGTAGCTCCTTTTCCCCCTGTCTGGGCCAAACATATGTAGAGGAGAATCAGTGGGTTTGAAAACAACTAAATATCCCTTCAGTCTTTCATTTTGTAATGCTTAGTTTCACCCCCCAACACTTCCAGTTTAACACCAATTAAAAACCCATCAACATACCATACCTAGCTTTGTAGCCTTGACCTTGCCAGATTGCTCCTATATTAAAAATAGAACACACAGAAACTAGTGTGCTCCTCCCCTCCCCTGCCATCTTTCCATCAGTAAGTAAAGATTTCTTTGTAAGGAAGTATACAGCTTTTAGTATGTTATAGCAGATAGAGCTTTTTAGGGGGAGAGATGTACTGTTTTTATTAATTTTAAATGTCTATTTAACGCTGTCCTTGTTTTTAACTGGTGGTGCTTTAAATAGAAATTTAGTTTATGTTTTAACTTTTGTACTAAAAGCTTATGTTTTTATACTGTGCTGTACTTTTAAAATGTATGTTCTCCATGGATCCTGTACTAGGAGAAAGGAAAGATACAAAATAAAAAATAATTTATTATTTATTCCAAGGATTTATATCCTACCTTTCTCTCACAATGGGATTCAAGGTGGGTAACATCTGCTCACTTAGGG
>CM034706.1:226314987-226329471 GCA_020142125.1 Phrynosoma platyrhinos
GGTGCCTCCCTTCCTGCTGCTCCCTGGCACCACTCCTCCTCCTCCTCCATCTTCTTCTTCGAGGGGCTGGGACTCCCCTCTCTTGAGGGTCTCCGCCCTGAGGGCTGGGCTTTGGGCTCCGGACCCTGGCTCTTGTCCGAAGGAGGCGCAGCAAAGTGTACATTCACTTTATAAGACGCACCAACTTCCCCACCCCTGTTTTGGGGAAGAAAATGTGCATCTTATAAGCCGAAAAATACGGTAGAATTTTTTGTGGAAGGGCATGAGCTTTGTTACTTAATTCTTGTGTTCTAGTGTTTCTTTTCCGCCAGGCTGTGTTGAACTTCAAGTCATATCTTACAAAATCTAATAGTAAAAAATAAGATCTTGCAAGGCTAAGATGTACTCCTTGTGGATTAAAGCATTCATCTTGTCTCATTATTAGAATGTTTAATGAGTTTTTCACATAATAACTTAGTACAATAAATACACATTTGTTTCTCCATCTGTTACTCAATAGTCAATACTTCCATTCACGATAACACTTTGTTTATAACATCCCATATTCTCTGATGCATTCTTCAGAAAGTGCATTCATTTCAAATGTAAATTGAGCTAATGCCTGGGTACAGATTAGGTATTGGCTGGCATTCTATTCAGTATCTGCAAGATCGTAAACTGAATTTACAGTCCTGATACTTCGGGGATTCATATTTATGGGTGTTAATGATTAAAACGTGACTCCAAAAATCTACCTCTTATGCCAGGCAGTACCCCAAGTGAATTGTTTCTAAGGTGCTGCAGATCAGGGTACTGAGAAATGATGACATCGTCACCTCTCCTGATCATGGGTGTATTGAGACAAACAGTCCCCACAGACACAAATAGCACATAACAAGAAAGCTTTACATGTTACAAACCTGCTGGAAAACATCCTCCTTCAGATCTTTTTTGTTACCCTTTGCATCATTTCCTTTGGCTTCCTCACTGTCACTGGTGTAAGAGGAGCGGCACTCAGGCCCATGGAGCAGGTCATCCCACAGCATATCCTCTGTCTCAGAGTCATGGCGAGTGCTTTCCGAATCTCTGTGGGATACACTGCCACTCCTAGATCCACTACTATAAAGGGGGTTGGTCTCCTGTAAGAAAAAAAAACCAGCTTAATGTGGTGGAAATCCTGATTTAGTTGAGACTACACACTAAATTTCTGTAGCTTCAATGAGGTCCTGATGTTCATACACAATTCTTTAGTTTAAGCTGCAACAGTGCAAGCATCTGAAGTCCAGTTCTGTTCCAATCCTGGGAAATGTACTTGCCAAATTTCAGTCCTAATTTATGATTTAAAATTGTCCAATATATGTTCCTATTGGCACCCTATGCTTTGTATGGTCCCTGACTTTCCCACAGGAACCAGACAAAACACCAATGTACTCATAATAAATGCTGTGCTAAAAGCAAACGAGTGCTATATATAGTATACTGGGGAAAACTACAAATACTATCTTCTCAATTGTATAGTTCTGATTCAAAGCATCCCTTGGCTCTACTTAATGCTTTCTAGTAATCACATATTTTCCCAACTTTTACTGATTCAGTAATAGTGAAATATGTAATGTGAGTCCCTGGAGTAGGCTACAAAGCAGCCTGCAAGCCAAATTCTGTCCCCAAAACCTCCCCAACCTACCCAATAAAACTGGGGTGGGGCTGTTGTTAATGCTGTTGTTAAGAAGACTCCCTACTTTCCCATTATACTTTAAACCAGAGTGTCTGATGATATGTGATACTCCTTTCGTTCAGATAACAACAACTGGCTTCCAGTTGATTTCCTGGTTTATAAAAGGCCTATCCTGTGTTTAAAACTTAACATGACAGTATTTTTCTCCCAAAAGATTTAAAAAATTAAAAAATTCCAGGGATTGTGGAAAGAATGAGGGAAAGCAGCCTCTGAGGATCAATTAATTGTCTGTACTGTCCCCACACTTCAGCTAGATGCCCGCAAGTCAACCCCTACTCTTAGTGACCCTGTGGATAGACACTTCTAAGCCCCCCCACGCCCACCTGTCCTCCACTGCTCTGCTTAGGTCCTGCAAGTTCATACCCATGACCTCCCTAACTGAGTCTATCAATCTAGTGCAAGGTTAGGCAACCTTTCCCCTTTAAGGGCCGAGGGACTTCATCTCCCAGAAGCCTCAGCCATGTTGGCCAATAGTACCATATTGGCCAATAGCTCCTGGGATTCTGGGAGATGAAGTCCCTCGGCCCTTAAAGGGGAAAGGTTGCCTACCCCTGATCTAGTGTTCAGTCTTCCTCTCTTTCTAGTTCTTCTCTTCTACTTCTCTTAATCTTTCAACAGGCTAAATTTACAGTAACAGAAATCAGTTTGTGCACTGGCTTTCTAATTTCACAGTCATCCAAACTTTAATACACAAGTAAAATGACCTGTTATATGCAAATGAGAAGATCTTGTCCAGAAAGGTAAAGATCTTTTTAAAATATATATTTTAGTTTTACAAAGAAAAAAATTGCTTGTTTTACTCCAACAGATAAATATGTGAAGAAAAGTTTTCAGGAGTGGAGAGATCCCTTGAACTGTGAATTGTGTCAGCAGAGCAGCTGTAATAAATTTGAAAACTTGCAGAACTGAAAACAGGAGACAGCCATTATAGAAAATTCAGATGAAACAAGGCTCAATAAAACTATCCTATTTCAACTCCTGATTTTACATCATACTTTAAACTAGACTTTCTAATGATATATGAAATGTTGTGTTTTCTCCTTATACTCCCCCCACAAAGTTTAGCCTATGCTGTAACATATTTGTATTGCTAAAATAATAAATTGGCTATATGTACCAAACAAATAGGTATATTGCAAAGGAACATGTTAATTATTCAACAGAAGTATGCCTTCTTTCTTTCCTACACACCATAGCTTGCTGTTCTGTCTGACAAAGAATGACAAAAACTGAGTTACTTATAGGTATTATCAAGGTTATTTAGTAAATATGATAAAATACCCACTGAATAGGAAGCCTTCTTTACAGGCAAGGCAAAGAGCAAACAGTGAGAGAAGTCTATTTTCAGCTGGGAGCAGATCCAATACAATTCCTTTTCCATTTTCATCTTTGCAATAATACTTATGAATTGGAAGGCTAATACTTAATAAGAAAAGTGTCAATAAAGCAGCTACTTCCCATCACAGAGATGAAGAGATTCCCAGATTTCAAAAGAGCAATAATATGACCAGCTGTATCCAGAATTTTCATTTCACATGACTTACTGTAATAATCTGTAATTTTGAATACCTCATGAACTGTTGTTTCAAGTTCCGATTCAGCTATGCTGTCAGAATCTTGCATAGATTTCACAACTTCTTTGACCTGCCTCAGAAAACAAAAAGAATAAGTGGGGAACTTCAAAATATGAGAAACTTAACTGAGGGTGTGTACTGTATTACAAACAAGATAGTCTCTTTATAATCAGTCACAGATTTAATGCCATACAAGGTTCAATCCTTCTTCTCAACCTTCCACTGCCAATCTTCCACAACACATGCCTTCAACACTCCATGTCTACCTTCATACACCATTTATCACCCATTTCCTTTGTCTATCATTAAGATGCTATCAAACTCAGACCAAAAAAGACACTGCCATCTACGCTTTTACTGTACATTTGCAAACAGCTCATTTATTTCAAATGTGATGTTATCATCACATGCTTGCACATAAATTCTTGATACATTCAATATAATTTTCTAAACAGACAAGTAATAAACAGAGTTAAAGCTATGAGCAATCATGCCACCCTGAACACACCCAATGCTGTTTGATTTCTCAGGATAATAGAGCAAAGGCTGGTTAGTACTTGGGTGGGGAATGAGGAACGCCTGGAATCTCCAAGTACAGTTTGGAAGGAATCCTGACCAAGACCCTGGAAAGCCACTGCAACCAGTCAGAGTTGGCTGTACTGGGCCAGATGAACCAGTGGTCTGACTAAGAAAGCTACTGAAACCAGTCAGAGTTGGCAGTACTGGGCCAGATGAACCAGTGGTCTGACTAAATGTATGACCACTTTCTACGTTTCTATGAACAGCCAGTTCTGGCCTAATGAGGAGATCCTCACCTTCCCTTTATTTTCCTATTTCTTATGCAAATAATTTGAAGCTGTAGAACAAAGACAAATCTTTCTTCCAAATGGTTCTCCAGTAGTCATTTGCTCCAGCTAGAAGCAATTCATGTTGCTTCAAAAATAGATTTTAAAGATGTGGTATCTGTAGCAATCCAGTCATAAAATAATGCTTCCCTGAAGTTCAACAAGAGTGCCATTTTAGTCTTCTTAATCTTTTTTTATGCCTAAAATTCTTGGGAGGTTTTATGTTCTTTCAATAAACTTCTCTTTGGGAAGTTGTGGATCTTTCTCAATTCCTGATATAGCAACTACACCTTTTTCTTTTCAGCTAAATCTGTTTTCTCTGCCTCCATTTTCAACAAGAAGAGGGAGAGAAAGAGAGAGGTAAGGCTCTTTTGTTTTGTTTTTATGACGCTCGCCCTCTTCATTGTTTTCCCAGTGGCAGACCATTTGGGAAGTGTTTCTTTTCATTAATCCAAAAGCATCGTTAATAACCCCCTTCCCCACGAGTGCTATGCTTCACTTTATAGTATGATAGTTCAATTCCACTTTAATGCCAATCTTAGATGGTGAGAGGGTGGCAAGTGGGCATGCTTTGGGTACTTTAGGTGTGGGTTGCATGTTCTAGTAATAAGGTGTGAAGGAGAAGGAACAAAAGGCCCCACCCCTTTCCTCCAGCCCCATTCCAGAGTCTTTCTCTTTCGCTTTCTCTCTCACACACACACACATGCCTGGAAATATTAGTGCCAAACAGCTTACAGTTTAAGAAAGCATTTATTTCATTAACCCTCAGCAACTTTCTTGTTTTTTTTCTACCTTCAGACTTTCTTAAAACTATCTCCAAATATAAATGAAATATACAAAATGAGCAGTCCTGAGTTTAAAAAGACTTTCTTAAACTTTCTGATCAGGACTTTCTGATCAGTTAGACCAAACTAAGCACTGGCAAAAAGGCAGATCAGTTGCTGCTTCCAGCTTGCCAGTGCTAAGTCTGATCTAACCAATCAGAAAGCTCCACCACCACCAAAAGGGGAAAAAAAGGATCTTTTTAAGTATAAGTCTGTTTTCATTTACATTTCGCCTGGGGGATCTGTGTGCTTGTCTATGTCATGTCTGTGTGCCAAAAGGGAGAGGGACAGTGTCTTGGCAGTGTGTGATAAGCTTTTAGCAAAAAGTAACACTGTAATTCCAGAGGTTTTAAGTATGATAGAAAGCAGAGCAACCACAATCGCCTATCATTTTTAGAAATAATGCTATTGCAATGGGAAAAGAGCTCTTATGTGATAAAGTCCTAGGAGGGGAAAGGGGCATCTGTGGAAATAACAAAAAACATGTGACTCCAGCTCTGGAAACTGGTCTTGAAAATATTAACCAAGAGGTTGGGAATTGCTCCTATTTCCCTACTCAAGGGAAATGGCTTTTAGAGACTTGGCAGTTGTAGCTATTCAATCATAGATAATTTGCCCTGAACTTCCATAATTAAACTTCCCCGAATCTCTCTTTAATCTTTCTTTTTATGCCCACAATTCTTTTTTTAAAATGTTCTTTAAATAAATCTGCTCACACATAAAGTTATGTTTTGTTCCTGTTTACTACTGGAACAAAGCAATTGTACTTCATATTATTACAAGCTCTCGTTTGTACTTAAATAAAAAAGTTGTCATCTTCTGCATCCTAGACTCTGTTCTCATAGTTCTATTTGGTGGGCTCAATTGATCTTAGTCTTATCTACTGCAGGCTCGATATAGACACAATGAAATCAATGTGTCTTGTGAAGTCACATCTAATGTATCCTACTGACTGAAATTAGTCTAGGTAGGACTAACATTGGATTTAGCCCTATATCTGCACTGTATCCTACCTAGACAAAAAAATTAAATTTTATCAGAAGTTGATTAAAATTCTTGCCAATTCCAAATTGCCACAATTACTTTGTTTCCAGGTACCACTGATTACTGCAGGGGTATCCTAGCTTTTTAAAATTGTTCTTTCATTGACCAACCAGCTCACTAAATAACAATTTAATTTGTCAAAGATAATTTGTTTCACCATTATTTATTTGTACTTGCTGATTAAATTATTTGAGTAAACCAACAAAATATCTAAACATATACTTAGTAAACAGGTACACATAAATTTACCAGTTGTTAAAACAAGGATTGTTTTGTTTACACAAAGTTTACAAAGGAATGACAAGGTCAGCACATACTTATTACATATAAAACTACATGTAGAATATTGCTTATTGAACTAGATATGACCCCTAAGATTAATACTATTATATTAAGTTTTATAAGAAATATTCCATCTACACAAGGCCAGCACATATTAAATTAAATAGCCCATATGTATGTATAAAACTACAGACATTTTCTTACTAAACTAAGCATAATAACTAATTTAATAAGAAATATTCTTTATACAGTCATCCCTCCTATTTCACAGACTTCCCATCTCTGGTCTTGAATTTCCACAGACCAGAAGTCAGGAGGGAAATAATGGCACACACACCCATCCAAGCAAATGGGGCTTGAATGTTTGCATTTTTTCATTTTTGCAGGAGGGGTCCAGAATGGATCCCCTGCGAAAATGGAGGGACGACTATAGTTTTATAACACATATTCTATATATAGTCTGTCTGCATTGTTAAGTGTTAATGTTAAGGAACAAGGTGTGCACATCAAGCCTTGGAACAGATTTGGAGCAGACTGACTGCAGGGATAGAAGGAGGCTCTAACTACAAAAGAGAAGGAGGCTCTAACTACAAAAGAAGATGCCAGCTACTGAGGGAATGAGCCAGCTACCGAGGGAATGAGCCAAAGCAACTCCCTAAATGTCAGAAGAGGAATCCTATTGCATGGGGGGGGGGGAGAATGATGTCATCAGTGTTCCCACTGGTTAGGGTAAAATGCTAGGGGCTAAAACACATATGAAGTGGCAGCATTAAATTCAATTATAAAACTTACACCCTCTCCTCTTACTGGTCCTGAGTAAAAGCGACATCCTAGTTCTGCCTGAGGGGGAGTGATTCCGTCTGTAGGATAAATGCTCTGACAATAAATCATGCAGTTACCTGTGATACTGACTGGTTGGTGGGAACCGATACAGAACCAGCAGAAGATCTCTTGCTCTGGTTTTCATTTTCATTGACACTAGGTCCACCTTCCACACATCTGCGCAGCAAAATTCTCTGACTTGCTGTCTCTGCTTCCTCCTCACTTGACAGCTCATCAAAGATTCCAGAGCGTCTGGTACTAATCTGAAAGAGCAGCAGTCAAAAGTAAAGCTACCCAAAATCAAACAGATGGAACCATTCATGTTCATGCATTCTGTTTTCACTATAGTAACCAATTAGTAGAAAATCGTTTTATATCCATACAAGCAAAATAACAGAACAAAGTCTCACAACTGTATTGAGAAGAAACAATACAAAGCTTTATAGTTTCAACAATAATAAAAGAATCTGCTGCATTAACAGAACATCCCCCAAGCAACAATGAGACTGTCAAGCAAATGTTATGAGGATCTGTCCTACTCTTTTCTTTTCTTTTCTTTTCTACAAAACAAGTTTTCATTTATTTAAGGATCAAGAGCAAGTAGGAGATGGAAAAGTAGGAGATTTTTTTACTTAATTCACACAGCTGGTCTAAAGGGGAAACTATGTGTGTCATTCTAAATGTACTGAAGAAAACATAGGGTAAAAGGTTAATAATAACTTCCACTATTACACATGATGATGAAGTTGATGGTGATGAGAGCAACACTAGCAATACTCAAAGGGGTGAGGAAAACTTCAGTAAGACCTCTCGATATGAAATGTGAAAACAAATTAATAACCTGTATGGTTAATTATCTTTTATGCAACCAAAGTTGAAATTCCTTTCCAGCTCATCTGATTTCCAATTAAATAAATCACTGATAACATTAATAATATATACCAGCTAAGAACAAAACTTATTTTACAATGCTGTATTCCATACCTTCCTGAACTTAAGGATGGGCAAGAGATTGGATTCATATAGGACATGACATTTCCATGTGGTAAACCAAGGATCAAGCTCAGAGCTTACCTGGTTTTTTTCTACACTTAATACTGTTCCAGACTCCTTGGACCCTTGCAAACTATGCTCAAATCTGGAAATCCTCCGCTTAGTACCACTGCTATGTTCTGTCTCAGTCTCTTTATCAGCTACTCGTTTTCCCCTTTTTATCCTAAGGAAGGAAATGAAACAGATTTCTGTATACTTTTAAAGAAATGGGTGAAGAGCCTACAGAATTCTCCATAGTATCATCACAGCAAACCTTTAAAATAATGAATCTACACCTGTTTTTCATTTGTTTCTTTCTTTGCTTGTTTGTTAAGGAACTTATTATAAAATATATACTTTTCAAATCCTGAATGATACAGGAATAATAACAGTACAGGAAGAAAGACATATAACTGCATCAAGAGAAATATACTATTTATACTTTTAAATATAATAGAATGTGGATTCTCAAAAGACAAACTAGCAAAACAGAATGATTTCTCTGCCTAAGTAAAAACCTGCTGACTTCATAAGATGCTTCTGAGGCATCTGATGAGCTGGATTGAAGTCTATGAAAGCTTATATTAGGAATTTCTTTTTCTCCATTAGTCTGAAAGGTACTACACGATTTTTTTATATCTTTTTTATGCTCAGACTAAGACAGCAATGCCTTTTATGTCACTGTGTTGTGAGAGAATTAAGGAATAACATATTCTTCCACTCCTCCTGAAAACATCTTCTTGATTCTCTCATAGGGACACAGAAAAACAAGGCAGGGGCAACCTTATCCAGAGACAAATTAGCCTGCTGTGATATAGCTACAATGATAGACTCTAAAGAAGAAGATGCACATCCAACCTCCTGCTCAGCTAAGAGGCTCCTAGCTATGCCTTGGGACTATCACTGCCCCAGCCTAATCTCCTTCACAGAGTTGCTGTGAATATAAAACAAGAAAACATTTCTGCTGGCCTGAGCTACTTGGAGGGATGGTGAGATAAAAAGGTGGGATTGAAAAAGTTGAGAGTTCAGCCATTTTGAAGAGACTTTAAGGAATTCCATTCTGCAACTACACAGAGACAGCTAAAATAACAGAACAACAACTGTTTTGATACAACCTTTTGCCACAGGATAATTTGTTTTAAACCTCCATTTATAACTCCTGAATAAATCAAAATTACCAACCATACCCCTCCTTGCTCCTTCTGCGCAACACTGAGTCAAAGAAGTTGCTGATCCGGGATGATAACTCTGGAGACTCCTCTGCTCTGATTTTGTCACAAGAAGAGGTAGAACTTCCATCACCTCCTGTAAATTTGCGCATTTTTCTACATTAGAAAAGAAATGACATTTTCAGAAACAAAACATTGTTTCATAATAAGCATGGCCAAATTCCTTGACAAAAATTCCGTGACATACAATATGACCTGTATAAACAAGAAATTTATGCTAAATGGGGGGAAATGTCATACCTAGGGGATTTTGTGTGTGTTAGGGGAAGGGCTAAGGTCATACATTGTGACTACAATGAACTTAATTTTTATATATAATTATGAAAAGGGGATTTCTCCCAGCTGATCAATATAGGCCCGAAGCAGACGGACAAAACGCACCAGTTTTGGGCCACTTTGGAGGCAGGGCAGGCAGATGATGCACACCCCCAAAGTGGCTGGAAGCTATGCCAAGGGTGCGCCGAGCAGGCAAAAGCCAACACCAAAAGGAGTGGTGAAAAGTTGCTCCTGCCAGTGTCCCATTTGGGATTGTGGAGGCAGCCCGCTTCTAGAGTGGCCATCTGGTCATTGCAGTCCTACACCAATCGGGGGCCAGAGTCTACTCCTAGCTGCCAGTCTGCTTCGCTCCATACTGACAATGCCAACTGATCCCAATCCCAGTTCTTAGCTTTGTATTGCTCTATCTGGTATTTCTCCTGGAACACAAAATATAAGATTTTATTTATTTTCCTGATTCTCCACATTGCTTAAAAGGGAGAGAAATGCATGTTTACTGCTTCACTGGTGAAATACTAGATATATCCCTCCTAGAGTTGATGTTGCTATGGGCTGTCAAAAAACAAAAACTAGGAGTGCAAAGAAATGATGATGAATATAAAGAATTCCTTGATCTCTGGAAAGAGTCCCAGGAAAAACTAGCAATGAAAGAGCAAATCTAGATATAACTCATAGTATATACATGAGGACATGACTTTTAAGTGGTATGTAACCATATGTCTCAACAAGCACCTAAATATAGGGGAATCCTCCCACCTACCCCTAACACTACTGAGATTTTTCTCTCACCTCCTTCTTCGGCCAATACTGCTCCCATTGATTCCTGAGGGCTTAGTTAACTGAGTAGATACTATTTGACAGTGTACAGTTCCCATCAGTAGCATAAGGCACAACGGTCCAATAATTTCACTTGCGCTCACAACTGGCATCATGTAATACAACACAATTGCTACAACTGGAAAAGAAAGAATATTAGTGGCCTAGCATGCAACATTAATTACAGTTGGCCCTCCATTTTCATTGGGGGTCCGTTCCGGACACCTCCCCATGAAAATGGAGATTTGCCAATATTCAAGCCCCATTGATTTTAATGAACGTCGCTCCTCCATGAATATGCTAAACCACGGACTTCAAGTCTGCGAGAACAGAGGGTGACTGTATAGTAATGTGGAATATGTGGGAGAAATAATGGTGCACATACATATAAGAAGAGAGAGGATTGTGGTACAGTAAGTACAATTACATCTCCCACCTACTGTCTAGGGCTAGTTAATTCAGTACTACATCACAATCTAGGCTTTGGCTGTCTTTTGCACTGCATTTTTTTAAACAATAATAGTCAAAGCCAAACAGTAACAGGACTGAGAATATTCAGAATCAGGCATCCAGGAAACACTCTTCTGTAGTTTAATATGCCTCTACTCCCTTAGAACAGGAAAAATAGAGCAGCTTTGAAAGAACTAACTGAAAAGTGTCAAAAGCCTGGGATTTAAAGCAAAGAAACAATCAGATTTCAGTACTTCATGCTGTTACACCTAATTATAAAATATCAAGGTAAATAGAAACAGTAAATCCTTTGGATATTTGTTGATCTAACCACAGATTTGACAAGCTGCAGAAATTGGTTTTGGGCCAAATTATTCTATAGTAATACTGACTTTTGTTTTTAATTTAGAAAATTAACTGTACATCCATACAAACCTGAGAGTCAGCTTTGGTATGAATGGCTATCTGTCAAATTATTATCTCAGGGATACCTTTTCATGCCTTTTCTATTGAAATGTTATTATAAGAGTTCAAATTCTTCTGCAATATTCACTTCAGGTACTTAAGCTCTGGTGATATGTCATGTTAGATATTGCATAAGTTATGCTAAAATACTTGTTAAAATATGCTGAAATTTATTTATTTAATTTATTTATGAAAAATAATTTGATTACACTTACAGCATTTTAATGTATTTATTCCAACCATTTACATACAGTTGGTTCTGATAAGGGTTATTTATATACTAATATTGTTGTTAAAACAATATCAGATTTTTATTTATATTAAAACATAAATTAGAATTTAACTTAATAAAGATGTAATACATTTAATAAACTTAATAAAAAATTATAGAAACAGTAAAAGGATGGTGTTAGTTTAGCATCTTTTAAATCTGTCCATGCAATCATCCACATAGTACAGAAGGGACTCCATGCTGGACCAGACAATTAAAATCTTGTAATATCACTATCCACATATGGATATTGATTTTACAATAGGAACCAGCTTTTAAAATTTTTCCTCTCCTGTGATTCCCTTTAGGTGCATCAACTGCGCCATTATGAATTTGTTCTCAAATAAATAATACCGTACATTAGTATGGAGAGAGATCTTGTAGCACCTTTGAGACTAAACTCTATGAAATTTCATGCTGCCAACTTCTTTCTTTCAGTTAGTCTCAATGGTGCTACAAGATCTCTCTACGTACTTATTCTACAGACTAATGCGGCTATATCTTTAAATAATACATTAGTTTTAAATTGTTTAAGGCTATACCAAAATGCTTGACATCTAGCTAGACCCAAATGTGTTTGTTGAAACAGCACCATTTACTTTAAATCAATAGTCTGAAGTTTTGTTTACAGTGTGTGGAATCAATCCCAAAATATTGCTGAGCCTAGTAAAAAGAGAAACTAGTCAAAAGGCATTATCCTGGAATGGATTCCCAACAGGGTCCAGAGATTCATTTCTATTACTAGTTTTCACAGTGATTGGTAACAGAGTAAGGCTGATCATTTCCAACAAATCGCTTCCATGATCTTCATTTTCCTACTGCAGAAAGATTTTACAAGGACCGGAAAGAAGATGAGGATCACACAAAAATGAGTTAAAATTCGTACTAGATAGGGGTTAACCTTCTGGTCTCTCTCCACTCCACTCTATTCCAACCCTCTTGCAAAGAACGCACATTTCATGAGGTATAAATCAGTTTTTTTACAATAGGCCTAACATCAATTGATCTTAGACAATTCTACACCCAATGCATAATTAGGCATACTATTTCAGATGATTTATAAGACCATTAAGAGATATAAGGTTTACCTTATATCACCTTATCCCACCCACCCCATGACTTGGTAAGAAAAGAATTTTAAGTTCACCACCACCTCCCATCAACTGTTTTATCTATAAAGGAAAGAAAAAGTCAAGAACACAGATATTAACAGTGGACCACACTACAGGATGTCATACATTTCTGCCTCTCAGTTGTGCTCCACATGGACAATATACATATAACAATACTGGGCTCTGTTGTAATCCTTAACCGTAATGCAAGCCCCAAGGTTAATCTGCAACATGGATGTATGAATTATAAACTTAATTTGTATTTGCATTGGTTGCGTGTTTTTTTTAAATGTTTATGTGCATGTTCAAAAGAGCATGAAGTCCTCTATTTCCTACTGCCTTTTGCTTTTGAGTGGACATGTTACATTTCAGTCACGGCTACATTAGAATATTGGACTTCTTGTTTTCTCTGAGCATAAATACTTATTTTCTGGGGAGTATCAAACAACAGCTTCAACAGGATCCCAGAGGTTCCTCTCCAAAAAGATGCCTGTCTGACTCTTCTCTACCAGTGATGAACTAATTTTTTTTTAACAGCCTTAACCTGCAGAGCAATACTGAGGGATGATGGGAGCTGCAATCCAAAAAACATCTGCAGGGCTGCATTATCTCCATTCCTACTGTATGCAACAACCTTCTCAAAGTGTCCATCACAGCTGTCATTCTCAGCAGCTAAAACAAAGAAAGGTGGGAGAGGAGTTGTTTTCACAAAGTGATTGGCTAGACTGGTTCCTGCACATTTTCCTCTGCATCGCTTTTGCCTCAAGTGCCAGATATTTTCAATTTAGCCCTACAGTCTTTGGGCCAGTATAGCAAATTCACCTGCCCCCTTCTCTTGATGGCGAAAAGTAAAGTAGGAAGAAACTAAGCAGATAAAAAGAAGGAAAATAGGAAGGAAGAAAATAGGAAGCAACGAACTAAGAAAGTGTTTAGAGAGCAAACTTACAGAGAAAAGAAAAGGTTCCTGGACTGTTAAGGTTCCACTAGGTTCAAAATTCCCTTTAAAGTATTTTTTAAAAATGTCAAGCACAGACACACCAATAATCTACAAAAGGAAAGATTCATCCTTTTGAGGCTTGAGCAGTAATTTATATTCCATGGCATAAAGCAGTCATTTTGCTGCTTGCATTTTTTTAATCTGGAGTCAGTCCATCCAAGTTGATGCATGCAGTCTGTCAAATTGGTTAGGCTATCTTAAAGTAACCCTCATAGTATTCTAACATAATCTCAATCCCTACTCACCTTGTAAGAGGTAGAGCATAAGCAGCCATGTAAAAATACGCCAAGAAGTCACTTGTATCCACCAATGGCTGAAGAGGGGGAAGAATACAACCCTAACAAGTCCCTTCCTTGTAAGCGACGTCCAAGGGATTTCAGGTTTAGCTTTAGCAAACGTGGAACCTAAAAACCACATACAATTAATATAGGCAGGAAAAGAGAAATCGGTCTGGTACTACTCAAGCCTGGACTATCTTTAAGAATGTAAATTTAAGCCAGCAAATTCAAAGGCTGTTATTCACACTGTGCTTACCCCTGATTAAATCAACATCTATCAAGTCTGGCTGGATGTGACCTTTCTTTTTGGGTTTGTTCTTAAAGCCCTATAAAATAATGATAGAAAATTATAGATATTGGTAAATACAATAGGCAGTGTACTTGCATGTTTCCAATTATAATCTTCTGAACAAGCAGACTAGTTTACAATTATTCATTTATATCCTTAGGTTA
>CM034706.1:226329571-226349372 GCA_020142125.1 Phrynosoma platyrhinos
GGACAATGAAGACACATTTCCAGAGCTCACTTCCATGTTAAGGAAAATGGAAAGTCCATGTGTACACCAGAATTCCCAACGCTGCAAGTACCTTTGGAGCAGAACAGAGCAACAAACAGTAGGAAATATCACATCCAACATAACTTTTAGTATATCTCAATTCCATTTTTAAATATAAAACATATTAGCTCTGTCATTTCACAAACACACCAAGGAGGACCAATGAGTTAACCAAAATAATTGGCAAAAGATTTGTACCTTCATCTCAGTCTGTTCTATAGATTTTTCCCATATCTGCTGATCATAGGCTCCAATCTGAAAAAGAGTTTTTATTTATACAACAGAGTCCTTGAGGAATTAATCTGTTTCCCATACCCTACTTCCATCTACAACATATTAACAATAGAGGCAATACCAACATTTACCAAATTATTTCCACGGATCCTTCCATTTAAGGCTACAGAAATCAAAAATATTGTTTGGGTTGAAAAAAGATATTACAGATCCTAACCACAGTTAGGATCATCCAAGCCATTGTATTCCCCATCACTATGTGCAGATGTGAAAGTTGGACAGTGAAGAAAGCTGATAGAAATAAAATCAACTCATTTGAGATGAGATGCTGAAGAAGAGTGCTAAGGATACCGTGGACAGCCAAAAAGACAAATAAATGGGTCTTAGAACAATCAGGCCTGAGTTCTCTTTGGAAGCCAAGATAATTAAATTAAGGTTGTAATATTTCAGCCACACTATGAGAAGATTAATTGGAAAAGAGAATAATGCTAGGAAAGCTGGAAGACAGTAGAGATAGGGCCTTTGCAGACTGCCAGAAATAGTGCAAATTGAGTCCACTTTAACTGCCCTGACTCAGTGCTAGGGAATCATGGGAACTGTAGTTTATTGTGGCACCAGAGTTCTCTCACAGAGAAGAATCAATGTCTCAGAAAAAAATACAATTCCCATGATTCCCTAGCACTGAGCCAGGGCAGTTAAAGTGAACTCAATTTGCACTATTTTTAGCAGTCTGCAAAGGCCCATAGAGAGGAAGACCACATACAAGGAGGCTATGGATATGAGCCTGCGAGACCAGGCAGGGCAGTTGAGGACAGGGATGCTTAGAGGTGTATCATTCACAGGGTTGCCATGAGTCAAGGCCAACTTGGGGACAGTTAGCAACAACAACAACAACAGCAATTCATGTTGAGTCTCCCTTATCTGAAATGCCTGGGACAAGAAGCATTTTGGATTTCAGAGTTTTTTGGATTTTGGAATATTTGCATATACATAATGAGATACCTTGGAGATGGGACCCAAGTCTACACATGAAATTCATTTATGTTTGTATACATCTTAGAATAATTTGTGCATAAAACAAAGTTTGTGTACACTGAACAATCAGAAAGCAAAGGTCCTGAAACAGACAGGCCAAATAAGGTGACTTCTGGCCGCTTCGGGGGGTGGCGTTTAGATGACGCATGCCTCCAAAGTGGCCTGAAGTAGCTCTGAGACTGGCCAAGGCAGCCCGAAGCCACCGGCAAAAGGAAAAGATTTAATCTGCTCCTGCTGGCAGCCTGTTTTGGACTGTGACAGCAGCCCGCTTCAGGAGTGGGCCGTCCGGTCACTGTGGTCCTGGAGTAATTGCCCAGATAAGGGACACTCAACCTGTAGATGTTCGAGAATATTGTAAGTAGAACTCCAAGTAAATTTGTCTGCATCATTGCTCATCAAACAAAATAAAATACACATTTATACTGTATGTTTTTAGTGTAAAACGTAGCTCTTAAGCCCGTATGCTTTGCCCCTCAGTCACCCATGTGGATAATTTTGGATTATGGAATGTTTTAGATTTTGAAATTCCAGATAAGGGAAATTCAACCTGTAGATGTTTGAAAATATTATTAAAGTAGAACTCCAAGTAAACTTATTTGCACCACAACTAATCAAACAAAATAAAATACACAATTATACTGCATGTTTTCAGCATAAAATGTAGTTCTTAAGCACATTCTTGGGATGCATATTTAATATACCTGTTTTACAGAAAGCTGGAGTGGAGCACAGAAATTTGATAGCAAAGCATCAAGAATAAGAAATAATACTTTGTTGTACCATGTTCAAAGCCAATACAAATCTTCCACAGAACTACGATTACAAAAAAACCCAAACACAACCCTATTGTAAAATTTTGATTACAACAAAGAGACCACATGGGTTAAAAGGCTGAAATGTATTGAGCTCAAAAGGATATCCAACACTGACCTTCTTTTGGTACCAAGCAATGGCATCTTCATCATTTGAGGCCATCTGGCACCTCAGGCACCAATCATCAAATTATCTGCAGATAAATAACAGGTTTTCTAAGTCTACAGGGTTAAGGAGACAGTAGAAGGCAAGCTAAGGCTGCATCCGCACTGCAGAAATAATCTAGTTTGACCCCACTTTAAGTGCCATGGCTTCATCCTAAGGAATTCTGGGGAAAGTAGTTTTGTGAGACATTTAACCTTCTCTGTCAGAGAGCTCTAGTACCACAACAAACTACAAATTCCAGAATTCGATAGCACAGAGCCATGGCAGGTAAAGCAGTGTCAAACTGGATTGTAGCCTATGCCATCCCCAGCTCAAGACCATCTCAGTTCCATTTGAGCTGGTTCTTTTCATATTTTCTGTGGGGATAGATGAAGCATGGTGGTCCACTAGATATTTGGGTTTTGTCGTACACTATCCTTAATGGTTGTGCAGTCTCCTGCATACATTTTATAGAAAGGGAAGGAAACTTTTATAAATGGAGGTAGAATCAAAGACATAGCCGGGTTAGTCTGGAAAACCAGTATACAAATATCTGGAAAATCAATATATGCAAAGGGATCTTGCAGCACCTTTGAAACTAACTGAAAGAAGTTGGTAACGTGAGTTTTCATAGACTTAGGTCTACTTCCTCCAAATGCATCTGAGTACTTTCCCATACTAACATAGCCATATCTTTGAGTTCACACTACTAACAGTTAATCTCAAAGGTAATACAATAGTAGCAGTATTCAAAATTTGGAAAATCAGTATGCAAAGAGATCTTGTAACACCTTTGAGGCTAACTGAAAGAGAGAAACAGGAGCATGAGCTTTCCTAGACTCTAGTCCACTTCCTCAGATACATGTTTGGAGTGGAGAGTACAGAGACAGACCTATATAAGGTGTAAAAATGTCAAGTGAAATTCAAAACCTTGTGAGTATGGCGATGAGGGGACAAGTTCAGTTTTAAAAATGTGGGACAAATGCAATATCCTTCCTCCCATCTTTGTCCCCCAATGAACATGTCTCCATATCCACAAGGTTTTAAATTTGAATTAACACACATAGCCAGCTTATATAGGTCTGTATCTGGACTTTCCACTCCAAACATGTATCTGAGGAAATAGGTTCAGGACTATAAAAGCTCGTGCTCCCAGCATCTTTCTTTCACTTATCTCAAAGCTGCTACAAGATCCCTTCACATACTGATATAAATACAGATAGGGTGGCATCCTGTTAGTGATATATGCTTGTGTAAGTTTCCCTTATCCCTGAATATGCCCTTTTGGTGGGTACTCCCTTCCTCCTTCTGCAGCATCCAAAACCAATCTCCTCCTCCCCCCAACTTACTGTTCTGGCTCTGAAGCCCGCACAGCCATTCTGTGCCTTGTGAGGAGCAAGCAGGATTGGGGAAGTGTCTTGTGTCTCCATAGCAATGCTCAGACCTCCCAAGGGCCCTGGTGGATCTCAGATACTTCCCAAACCCTGCCTGTTCCTCACAAAGCATGGAATGGCTATTCAGGATGAGGGAGACTTGTATGCAAAGTGACCAGATGTCATAACTGAAAAGAAGGACAAGGCACCATAAATGGAGGGCATTCAAGAAGAATGTAGGTCATCACCAAACAAAAGCTAAAAACACCCAGATTAATGTAAATCCATGCTTCTTAGTCCTGCTCAAAATGGAGGGCACTGTAAAACTCCTCCTGGACAGGTTGAAATGCAGTACATGTCCTGAAAAAGGAGGACAGCTCATCACCCTGGTTGTAGGTCCGATGGTCAGAAAGGCTCTGACTTCTGTTCATACAGATAAAATACACTGAACTAGTATGAACTAGTAGAGTCCAGAGATAGACCTATATAAACCCATGTGAGAACTAGCCAACCTTTGAGATTAACTAACAATTAATCTCAAAGGTGCTACAATAGTAGTAGTATTCAGAGGTTGGAAAATCAGTAGGCAAAGGGATCTTGCAGCATCTTTGAGACTAATGGAAAGAAAAAAACTGAGAGTATGAGCTTTTGTAGACTTGGGTCTACTTCCTCCAAATGCATCTCAATAGTCTTCCAGACTAACATAGCCATGTCTTTGAGCTCACGCTACTACCAGTTTATCTCAAAGGTGCTACAATAGTAGAAGTATTCAAAGTTAGGAAAATCAGTCTGCAAATGGGATCTTGCAGCACCTTTGAGACTAACTGAAAGAAAAAAGCTGGAGCATGAGCTTTCATATAGATTTGAGTCTACTTCCTCAGATGCGTGAGGTGGAGAGTCCAGAAACACATCTGTATAAGACGGTTGTGTTTGAGAATGTCAACTGAAATTTAAAACCATGGAAATGAGGGGAAGTTTGTCTCTGGACTCTCCATTCCACTCCATGCATCTGAGGAAGGCCTGCGAAAATTCATAGTCCCAGCATCATGCATTCAGTTAGTCTCAAAGGTGCTACAAGATCCTTTTGCATATTGATTTTCCAGACTAACACAGCTATACCTTTGGCTTCTTTCTTTCAGTGGGTCTCTCAAAGCAGTGTTGGAAGATTCCTTTGCAGCATGGTCTTTTATGTGTCGCCAATTCTGAATTAGTATAGACTAATAAGAGTCGAGTCCAGAGACAGACCTATATAAGTCGGTTACATGTGAGAATGTCAACTGAAATTCAAAACCTTGTGAATATGGCGATGAGGGTTCAAGTCTGTCTCTGGACTCTCCACTTCACCTCATGCATCTGAGGAAGGAGGTTCAAGTCTAGGAAAGCTCATGCTCCCAGCATCTTTCTTTCATTTAGTCTCAAAAGGTGCTGCAAGATCCCTTTGTAGAATGATTTATACATGGAAGTGGCTTCTGAAGCAGCCTGAACCCCCGCAGAAGAGCCACAGAGATGCTCCCAAAGGGGGCTCCTGCCCTCTGGATCCAGGCTGGTCCTTCCTCACGCAGGGTCACCAGGCGTCCTCCTTTTCCAGGACATGCCCTCCATTTCACCCTTCTGCCCAGCAGGAATTCCCAAACGTCCTCCATTTTGAGCAGGAATGAGAAGTAGGAATTTATATGAGTGTTTTTCACTTGTGTGTGTGTGGTCACGTCCTACATATTTTCCTTAAAGTCCCACATTTTACGGTGGTCGCCTTGCCCCAGCAGCCCCACCTCATGGCTCCGCATGGCTTACCAACCCACCCAGCCTAGAGCCCCTCCGCCTCCCCGCCTGGTTCACTCCCGTTTCCCCTTTGGAGCCCGGCCAGGCTCCCTCCCAGCCGCCCTTCCCACCTCGCTCCCTTTCCCCGAGGCCCAGGCCTTGAGCTCCGCTAGGCCCGGCTTCGGGCGGTTACCATGGAAACGCGGGGAGGCGGCGAGAGAGCTCCCCCGCCGGGCAGGGGGCTCGCGCCCACTTCTGCCTCTTGGTCCATCCTGCGGTGGCAGGCAGCACCGGCCGAGCGCCGAGAGCGCCGAGCCTGCGTCCGCAGTTCTATGGGAAATATGGCAGGCAGGCAGGCATGAGATGCCGAGCGCCGAGTCTTCGATCCCAAGCGCTTTATAGAAAGTGGGCCTGTAGTTTTCATTGTAGCAGCATAGAAAGCACTTGCTTCTGGCGCTAGATTAGTCGAAAGGAGGGAGATAAGATAGATAGGTTGATAGATAAGATAGATAGATATTAGACAGATAAATAGATTAGATTGATGGATTAAATAGATAATTTGATTACATTGATCGATTAGACATATATTTGATTGATTGATTGGATATAGACTGATAATATTAGATTTGATAAATTGATAGATTAAATAGATAGATTGGTAGATTATTAGACAGACAGATAGATGGATTCTACCACTGAATCCTGGCTCTGCCATGGAAAACCCAGTGGTAACCTTGGGGCAGTCACACTCTCTCAGCCTCAGGCAATGGCAATGGCAATGCTCCTCTGAACAGGGTGACCAGATATGCTCACCACAAAGGGGGATGAGGCACTGCAAAATGTAGGGCATTTCAAACATAAAAGCTGAAAACACTTAAAATAAATACTTAAATTCATGCTTCTCAAAATGGGAGACATTTGGGGATTCCTCCTGGGTAAAAGGTTGGAATGGAGGGCATGTCCTGGAAAAGGACGGCATCTGCTCACCCTCAATGTAGGTCTGAGGGTCAGAAAGGCCCTGACAGATTAAATGTGTATTGAATTAGTATGGACTAGTTCTGTTTATGGGAAGCATTTCAGACAGTTTTGATCTCTCTCATAATCCAGACTGAGGGTGTTCTGTTATTTTATAGTTTATAGCTATTTTATAGTTTACAGCGGAGCATGCATCTGAGGAAGTAGGCTCAAGTCTACAAAAGCTCATGCTCCCAACTTCTCTCTTTCCATCAGTCTCCAAAGCTGCTCCAGGATCCCTTTACATACTGATTTCCCGTACTAACAGTTAGGCCTTTGAATAAAAACCATTAAGAGGTGGTGTCACATCCCTGCGAGGAAATAGCTTTTGCCTCTTTAAAGCCAACCTAGGACTCCCACGCTGTCTAAGAAAAGGAAGTTGTAAATGTTTCAAGGTGGTTACTCCTATTTTATTTGGCTTACACATTGAAACGCAAGCTGCTGAAGCACCAATGCCTCATTGTTGATTTATTTTTTGCACACCGTGGGAGCAGAAGAAAGGCAGGTCAAATATGTTTTACCTTGTGTAACAGAAGCCTGCCTCTTAGTTCCATAAATAGTGGTTGTTTAGTCATCTTGACGCTCCATTGTGTATGTTGTGTGCCTTCAAGACATTTACAACTTATGGCAACCATATCATGGGGTTTTCTTGGCAAGGTTTGTTCAGGTGATTTGCCATTGCCTTCCTTTGAGGCTGAGAGAGTGTGACTTGCCCATGGCCATCCAGTGGGTTTCATGCCTGAGCTAGGAGTTAAACCCAGTCTCCAGAGATGCAATCCAACATTTAAACCACTATACCGACCTATATAGATATATTTATCTGGCATAATTCAGTGCAACACTGCTACAGACTCCATGGGTGTTGAGGCAGCAGTCTTAGGTCCAAAACACACTGCAGAAATAATCCAGTTTAAGACCACTTTCGCTGCCATACCTTAGTGCTAGAAAATTCTGGGAACTAGTTTTGTGAGACATTTGGCCTTCTCTCTCAGCTCTGGTGCCACAATAAACTACAATTCCCAGGATTCCCTAACACTGAGCCAGGGCAGTGAAAGCAGTCTCAAACTGGATTATTTCTGCAGTGTGGTTTGGACCCTATACTATGCAGATATTGACACATGCATTTGCATTGGGAAAAATTCCTATGTATGAAATAATACATGTGGTTTTGAATCAATCTTAATAATTTTGTAGTATTTCTAATAGGATTTTAAGCTTATCCCTCTTAGGATGAGGTATGGGGCAGTAATATGGAGAAACTAATTTCTCCACATTCTGTAGTTCAAAAATACTAAGCCAGGAGTTGTTAAGATTAACTTCCAGTACTCCTCACTGATTTATTTCACCCTGCCCACAAATGTGCAACATAGGGCTTTCTGTCAAACAGTAGTTTTCATTAAGGACAAATCAGAATTCTGTTTATTAAAAAAATACTTTACAGGGGAAAAATCTATGCATTCCATTGTACTATTTTTTTTTTACAAAGAAATATCTTTTAACAGTGATACGCTTTTACAGTCAGCTACTAAAAGAAATGCACTGTGTTAGGGATTATTCACAGAGAGGCTTAAAATTTTCCCATCAGTTTACACTATTATAAAAACCTCTTTAAAACACTTGCTAAATGTCAATAAATATACTAAGGCCACACAAAGCAAAAACAGTCTTCCAGGCAATTGTACATAACTTCTATATGCAAAGACCTTAGATTATTAAAACCACAGAAAAATATCTTAGCTGCCAATCAAAACTGAATTTAATCACAAAACACTACACAAATCTATTGTATACAACATGTTAAGTATAGGTATTTGCTTAGACAGAATTGAAAGTGCTATATTAAGAGAAGCCCCTTCTCAACTACATGTGCTGTTGGGTCCTAAAATTATGTATATCAATGGAAGGCCATTATGTTATTGGAAAGTTGTTTATTGGACCAATATAATGTTATCTACAGTAGAAAGCTTTCAGGAGCTGGAGGATAAATATCCTCATTAATACCAACCTTCAAACACAACCAATATGGCTATAAATACTCAGCATTTATAAGGAAATAGAGAGTACAATCCTGCCGACATTAATCACACTTAAAAGTTTATTTGATTTAAAATCAGTGGGACTTAGAGGTCCTTAACCTGGGCTGGATTGTGCACCAAGTGAAAATAGTTTACCACTTAGAATAAATTTAAGCATGTGAATGGCAGCATGAGAAAAACAAATATCCATCCTGGGGCTCTGAAAATAAATGACTCTTCTCTGTAGACAAAAAGTTAAGTTTTCACATGTAGGAAAACTAACAAAACTAGAGCCCTTTTTCTTTATGGGAAAACATATGGTAAATGTCAAGGATCCCTTAAATCTCACTTGAACCCTCCACACGTTCCATCTTCATGGAAGAGAACATGTTATTTACAAAATATTTATGTTTAAAAAATGAGTTTGGACAACAAAAGGCTTTGTTCATTTATTTCTTAATTTTACTTTTTCTGATTTGCTAAATGAATCAGTGACCAAATACAGTCACCCAATAAACACACATCAACACTCTTCTTTGGTCCTTAACAAAGGAAAAGTAGGATGTGTAATAAAATAGAGAACCCATAATTTTCAACCTAAGAGTTGCTCTGTATCTTTAGGCAACAACCATATCCATGGGAGTACTAATGTTTAACAGGTTCTTTAGTATTAAAACATAAGACAGGATGTGCTGAATGTTCAAGTCAAGGATGGGGAACATGTGGTCATCCATAAGCCCTAGCCAGCAAAGGCAATGGTGAAGGAAGATAGAAGTTGCAAATCAGCATCTGGAAGACCAAATGTTTCCTCCCCTGCTGGTACTCAGCCATTATGGAAGTCAGAATGAGAGAAATGTCTTCACAGCCAGACAGTTTCTGATAATAAAATAAATGTAAATATAATTCTGCCTTCACATTTAATTCCATTTTGTAACTATATCATATGCTATACTATTTATAAAATGAAATTTCCTACTGGCATTAAGTGAATTCTATTTGCAACTATCAATTAAATTGGCAAGGGAAATTTCTGAAATCTTCACATCAATATAATTTACTTCCCAACATCTTCCTGAGATATTAAATTTTAAAAAATCTCTTTCTCCAAGAGCTAAAGATTATATGCTCTCCAAATAAACTGAGTTGTCTAGGCAATTGGAACCCAGTAACCTTTTTTCCCCTTCAGTTCCACAGTAACCATTATTATTCACTCAGAAATTCCAGCTAGTCTTTCTCATGTAAATCAGATACATTTTTTCACCATGTTAATCCTACAGGCTGTTTTCCTCACCTCCTATAAGATACAGATGCATGCACTGGGCATGCATGCATTGGACTTTTTTCAACTTCATCGTCCACTCCAGCCTCTCTTTCCTCCCCAAAAGGGGACACCTAAATTTCAAGGATCTCTCTGAAGTACAATCCAATACTGTGCAAAGGCCTATAGACAGAAAGCGAAATCAATACAGTCCTGTGAGTATGCACAAGTCCATGCACATAACTCTTTGGTACTTGGCCCTAGAATTTAATAGTAAATGACAATTCATACTTGATACAGCAAATGTAGTTCTATAAAAGATACATGTAACGTGAAATTGGTAAGTTTAGGTGGGTTGCAGACTGCCAGAAATAGTGCAAATTGAGTCCATTTTAAGGGTTAGGGTTAGGGAATCATGGGGACTGTATTTTATTGTGGCACCAGAGCTCTCTGACAGAGAAGGCTCAATGTCTCAGAAAAAAAAATAATAATTCCCATGATTCCCTAGCACTAACCCTAACCCTAAAAGTGGACTCAATTTGCACTATTTCTGGCAGTCTGCAACCCCCCTAAGTGAACAAGAACAAAATGTTTGAAGTACATCTATCTAAAATACTGCATGACCCCATTTACACATCACAGTGTAATTTTGACACTAATAATATCTTTAACTAGAAAAGCATGGAGCATTGGTCCAAGATTCTCCATCTTCTTCAACTTCTTAATTCTGGCAAAAAAGAAAATCATGAATGACTGCTTCATACTGTTGTAATTTAATGTCAAGAAAACTTATTAATGGGGTAGATTCAGACTTGTGCCCAGTAGAGTACAACTCACCCTGATTGAAGTGATGAGGTGTATTTCAGCAATTTCTCATTCCCCTGTAACTGTCTGAAAAGCTGTGCTAAAGGACTGGGGAGTCCTCCAGAACAGCGTGGGAACATAGCACTGGGTCTGGAAAAAGAAACAAAGGAAGATGCAAATCATTCACCTTCCTTTTTCCAGCAGGAAGGTTCCATTGGATTCCTCTTCCAATGGAAGGAGTCCTTCTATTTATCAACAGACAAATTTGGATTCAAACCACTCTGTCCATGTTAATTTTATGTCACACTACACTTTCATTAAATGATACAGCTACAAATTTTTCTACTTTATAGAGTTTGTTGGTTTAAGGTGTATTTCAGGACAGGGAAAGCTGAATAGTCTACAGCTTCCCCTTCAACTATAAAGTCTATTCCATGTTTTCCAGTTCCTGAGTGGTTATACACAGTGCTGTCTTTTCAGGTGGCAGGTGCCCATGTAGTTGAAATGCCCAAGAGAGAAAGCTAAATCATCTTTCTCCAGAAGGCCATTTACAACATATGGGTGAGAAGAAATCAATGCTTGGAAGACTAGTAAAATGAATGAAGGAGAAACGCAAAAATAAAGATGGAATTGGTCAAATATAAATGATGCACTGAAACTCATATTGCCTGGGAAGAATTTTACTCTGAACAGCCCAGTGAAGCTTATTAAAATTCTTCTGGAAAAGAGTAAAAAAAAAAAAAAGAGAGAGAGAGAGAGAGAAGGAAAAGGTTGGAGTACACAGAGGTTATTTTATGAATCAGTATTGGTCAACCTAGAATTCTTTGTTAAGATTAAAAGCTACACTCCTGCGTGAAAACACATTACTTTTTGTAGAAAGATTTTCATCCTAACACCTTATTTACACAGATTACTTTACAAATCACCAACACTCCAATCTGAAAATTCCTTTTAAGCTGAAATATTTTCTATGTGTCTTCAGGTATGCACCACAGACAATACAGATACGTCGTGTATATATCAGGAGTAATACAGGTTCTACCTAAATCACTGCAATATTTTCTGATTATTTTGCTATTGGTTTAAAACTGTGTCCTCTATAAAGAGGTCTAATATGTATATAATCTACACAAAAACAATATTGCACAAAGTAATTGCTATTATAAACAGATTAACATTTGCAAAATTTGCCAAAGAATTGGATATCAAAGATGCATTGAAATAAACAAAGCTGCTCTTTCTGCCTGCATTGGTATAGTGCTCCAGATCTGTCCCTTACGCCACAAGTTGCTTTTTAACCATTTTGATTACACTTTAATGATGTTTATATCCTATATTTGAGGGGGCTTGTTTCTTTTACAGAAATAAAGGTAATTTTGTATAGAGAAAATGAATGAAAGTTGATTATAGATAATACTGGGAAGTATTGTACGAGTGATAAACAATTTAACTACTGACAATGAACATACTAGGATGTGCCATTTAAACTTCCAACAAAGCACTAGGGTACCCAAGAGTTATATGTGGAAATAGTCCACTTGTGATAAACTGTGAAACAGCAATATAGAATTTCTGGGAATAAAGGCAACCAATGTATATCACTTAGCCTACTCTACTGGATTAAGTGCATCAATGCAAAGGAGCTGATGGTTTACATCTCAAATGCTTGCTGTGAATTAAACAAGCCACCAAGTTGGTTAGAATATTGTAAAGCCTTAAAGTGCTCAAAGACAGCAGTTTCCTTAGAGAGACTGCCAACAGTTACTTTCATTAGACACTAGTGTTACGTTATGCAGTTAGGGAAGATATTAAAAAGCAATATTCCCACAAACATTAAAAGCAGAGGTATGGGAAGTGTTAGGTCAGTTATCACAATTCACCAAGATCATATACTCTGCAACTAATCTCATACATCAACTTCTTTATTAATGTGTTGATACGTATTTAACATCTAAATTGCTGGTAACTTGAGCTTCCACCAGGCTTTCAAAGTCTCTCTCTCTCACACACACAAACACACATATAAATGTCACTGATCATTAAAAGTGCTGTGCTCTCTTTCATTCAAGCCATTAACAGAGTGGGAGAGTCACTTTGTGAATTCTCCACAGAAACCATCCCTTTTATGCTGAAAGCTAAGTATAAATAGATGGAGCAGTATCAGATTTACCAAGTGTTAAATATCTGATGTTCCTGAAAGGAAAAAAAAGTTGAATTATTACCTCAAATACAAAAAAAAAAAAAATGTAGTCCACTACTACATACTGCACTAAGGGAGTAAAATACAACTCTTGACTTTGCATAATCTGTGTAAAAAAGATATGCCTGACATTTTTGGAATGTCACCTTTCTTTATAGAATTATAGGCAAGATTTTTTCCAATAAAACATAACCCAGTTATAAAACTATAACTTCACATCAAAATTTTAAAAAGCAGTTTTAAAAATGTATATGATTATGTACATATCACACAAGAGAGCACATATGATCATCCTGTGGACTGTGTTGCCGATCTGATTCTAGTTTTTCAAAAACTGGAAGGGACTGATCCATCAGCTTATCTTGTTGCAGGACAAGTCATGAAAGAGATGGAAACAGTGATGGTGATGCCATTGTCGCAGTCTGTACATCTCTTCCTACTTCTTCAGGCTCATTTTTCACAAGCACACATTGATCTTCGTCTGATTTCATCTTGTCATGGATGGTACTGTCCATATTTGAAATGCTGTCTGTACTCTGAGAATTCTCCCCTGCAGGATAGTATTGTTTGAGTCTTATATGCCAAGCTAAGCTGCAGACAGCTGAAACTGTCTTGAACTGATGAATGACATTTCTAGGGATGAAGTAGATGTCATTGTCACATAGCTGGATTCTAGCATAGCGAATCCCTTCTCGTCTCATTTGGTTTAGCTTAGCTTCATCAACCCATTGAACACACTGAGGAAGAAAAGAAAATAGAGATAAGCCATATGTCAGGCCCAAAACATGGATTTAGACTTTAGAGTACATGTTCGTTATCATTTCACATTTATTAGAAACAAAGGGATTTTTTTTAACTGATAAAGTAAGAACTATCTTGATTTGGGAAATGCTACTGTACTAGTGAGGAAGGTACAATGTCTGTTAGGTCAGCACAAGCATTTGCACTACAATAGGAAGCAAAAAGATTAGGTGCTAAAATAATGGATAGATATTTTACAGTGAGAAACTGTATAAACCAGATGGGGTAAACTGTGGCCTGTAGGCTGCTTGCTTTCAGCCTCTTCTCACTTTGAAAAGGGTCTCTACAGGTTTAAATGGGCTGGAGGGTTCCTGAAAATGTGGAAATGGACAGCAGGACTCCCCTCCCCACCCCAATTTTGAGTCAAAATATTTTTACACCTGCCAAAATCTGGGGGTAGCTGCATGAGTGAAGTATGGATGCAACTCTCTATGGTTGCTCAGGAAGTAATGTGGTCCCAATACACCTGGCATTTGCCCACTTCTGGTCTAAACCCTCAGTTCCTAAGCCTTAGCCAGCCTTATCAGAGGTCTGGCCTTGTTAACAGAAAGCTCTGTGAAACAAATACCTTTGTCCACAAAAAAATCTGACTTGGCTGTACTACACTATTTAAACATGTACCCCACTTTTCAAACTGAACTTTAAGGGTAACAGTGAGAACATCTCCCCCACTAAGACACAAAAAATAAATAAAATAATTAAGAATGAATTGTGCATGTTTAAAACTACTAAAATGAATTAAACATTGTGAATTAAAGATTAATTCTAAAATGTGCTCTGCCTCCCTATCTACCAGCTGAATCTTTGCTGATCAGCCAGCAGCACTTTGGGTACTAATCTTACATTCATATGATTCTACCCACATTTGTAATGTATCTTTACAAATTTATATGTGAACTGATTCAGAATTACAGTATGCAAAACCCTGAAACTGGGAAGCCTTTTAAACCAAGTACTAAATTAAACCTACCTGCCAGTAAGTGGGCAAACATACTTTAAAGTTAACACTTTACTTTGAAGAAAATACATCTAGCAATACCATTTCAGAAAACCATTTTGCATTGGGGATAAATATGTTTATTATTAGAAATATATGACTGTGGACACAAAACAACATTTTCTAAACAAGGTATTTCTTAGAACAGTTCTTTTCACACAAAGAACTGTTGATAGAATGGCTGAAATACTGCTTTACACTTTCTACATTATCTGTGATGCATGAATGGATGGACCTGCTTTGTGGCAGCACACTCAATATCCAGTAATATAACATGGTAGTTTTCCATAAACATTATTTAGCAAAAATAACATGCATACGCGTCACCTAGGTCCAAAACACACTGCAGAAATAATCCAGTTTGAGACATCTTTAACTGCCCTGGCTCAATGCTAGGGAATTCTGGGAACTGTAGTTTTATGAGACATTTAGCCTTCTCTATCAGAGATCTCTGGTGCCACAATAAACTACAATTCCCAGGAATCTCTAGCACTGAATCAGGGCAGTTAAAGCAGTCTCAAACTGGATTATTTCTGCTGTGTGTTTTGGACCACAGTCAAAGATCAACCAACAATAACTAGTAGCAACTAACAACTTCATACACTTAAACAATTTCCAAATTTTCAGCAAAGGAATGTGGGCTACCTGTGATACTGGAGGTTCATGGAGATCCAACTGAAGTCTTTGAACTACATCAGTGAAATCCTCAGCATGAAAACAAACTACATCTTTGGTTATGCGAGGCTGGTCACTCCTACAGAAAGATTTTAAAACTATTTCAGAATAATTATACCATTGAAAACTGCACAAGTTGAGATGTGGTAAATTACTGCTATAAATATATGCGTATGCTGGATCAGGGACCCATTTCCAAACTCCAGACACTGCAGAAGAAACAGCTGTGTGTCCTGTTCTTCATACCAATTTACAGGATCATAATTACATTAAGAATTTTTCAAGGAATTCCTCTTTTCTCTGTGTTGTTACTCATATCCTCTTTGCTTTCAACTACATTCCCTGAAATCAAGGATAAGAATCATGCAGCCTTCCAAATGTTATTGGACTTGCAACAGCCCAAGTAGCCGAGCCAACGTCCAAAATTACTAGACATTGCAGTCCAACAACTGGAGGGCAGATGTTTCCCACCTCTGCCTTAGATCATGCACAAGCTTGTCCCAGGAAACATGACTATGGAATGAATGCAGTGGTATCATTCTACTGAGATATGTTGCCAGCAAACTGAGGGAGGGATTCAACATTACCAGCCCACATAACCTCAAAATCTACTTTGGAAAGCTGGAACTTTTACTAATGTACGAGTCAGCCACATTCCATCAGGGCTTTGCCTTTGAATCACCTCCCCCCCGGTCTATTTTTAAAAGTACTGTAAAAAATAAAAAGTTTTCCTAAAGTCAGAAGTGGTGTTCCTTACATCTCTGGTGTCTGTTGGGGAAAGATAGTATTGCTAATGGAGGGTCATGCACATTTGAATTTGATTAGTCCTGTGGTAATGCATATTTAGATTTAACACTATATTTTCCTTCCACTGTCTACAATTCCTTAATGTTTATACAAATTTCTGACAACTAAAATTTATTGCATTTAAAGGATGGACTGTAATGCTTTTATGTAACTATTTTGATTCTGAATATTCAGTGCAGCACACAGAAACAGCATGGTATACACCTGAAAAAAGATTTTTAACATGAAGGTGGGTGGGTTTGAGGGAAAAAAATCAGGGCATGTGCCAGGGCATTTGAGGAGTCAGTGGGAGCCCCAAAGACTGAAGTGGATCTCCCCAAGGAGTGCACATGGCCCATGGACTGCATGATTCCCACCCTGATCTAAATGAACACACTAGGAAAATTTGGAGGTTAGGTCCCAATGCCATGCTCATGATAACCTTCTCTGTCTTTCTTTCTCAACTGATGCAAAAGAGGCCATGAAATTCTCAGTTATTGTCTGGATGCCAATGTGGGATTGGATATAGTAGACTAAACTGAAGCGCTGTCCAGGCAGGGTTTAAGTTCTGTTGATCAAAGGAGAGCCAAACTGAGTTTGGGAATACTACTACTACTTTTTACTACTTTTATTCCACCTTTTCACCAGCCTTAGTATGGGAGAACAAAAATTAGAAAGTAAAGTTCAAATCACTAAAACATACAAAAGCTAAAATCTAAACTATCATTAGATTTAAAAGTCATTTAAAACCATGTCAACTGAGTGACCAATATTGTATTATTCTACATCACTTTCATAGAATCATAGAGTTGGAAAAAACCACAAGGGCCATCCAGTCCAACCCCCTGCCATGCAGGAACTCAAAATCAAACCATCCCCGACAGATGGCCATCCAGCCTCTGTTTAAAGACCTCCAAAGAAGGAGACTCCATCACTCTCCGAAGAAGCGTGTTCTATTCTCAAACAACTCTTACTGTCAGGAAGTTCCTCCTAAGGTTGAGGTGGAACATCTTTTCCTGGAGCTTGCATCCATTGTTCCGAGTCCTATTCTCTGAAGCAGCAGAAAACAAGCCAGAGCCCTCCTCAATATGACATCCCTTGAAATATTTAAACAGGGCTAATGTTTCCCACATCTCTTGGCAGGTGAAGTTCCCCACATCTCTTGGCAAGAAGACAAACATCCCACAAGTGTTGCAGATGACTGCAGCAACTCCCTCAGTGTCCATGTTGAGAAATCTTACATTAAGCACTCAAACAGGACTGTGGACTTCTCCCTCAAAAAGTCCCCTGGTAAAGACCCACGTAAAGGGCCCCTGTTCTCTTGGCCTTTTCACCAGGCTCTGTCAGCGAGCTCAATCAACTGGGTTTCAAACTCTACAGAGAGCTCCTAGATGCTACCTTATTCTGGAGGCAAGACTCTGACTCTCTTCTTCTGAGCAAAACAAAAAACCCACTCAAAATGGCTGCCCAGAAACTGCTTTCTTTCTTCTTCCTGGCAGGAACTGGCTTGGAAAGCCTCTAGGAGGAGTTGTATAGAGCTAGAATTTTGAGTATAGAACTTTGAATTGTTTGAATTTGCTTCCTGTATTGTTTTAATCTGCTCTTAAAGAAAGCAGGCTTTTTAAAACTCATTTTTAAAATCTGTTTTAATGGCAGTTCTTTCTGTTATGTATTTAAAACAATAAATTTTGTTTTATTTACATCCAGCCTTTCGCCAAGTAGAGGACTCAGAGTAGCTTACAGCATAAATCAAAAGACACTACAGGGGGATGCAGACCAGGACGTCGGAGACGCCCTGGTCCGGAGCGCCGCCGGAGTTCAGCCTCCGGACCGCGGCGCTCCTGCGGCGCATCTAAAAGGAGCACCAAATTGGCGCTCCTTTTAGATTTAAGGGAAAGTGCGCCCTAAAAGCGGCGGGCGCACTTTCCCTGACTCAAACGGCGCAGCGCATGTGGGCGCTGCGCCGTGAGGTCATCCCCGGTGCACCAGCCGTGCGGACGGCCGGCGCTTCTGGGGGCGACCTCGGGGAGAGGAAGGGGCGCCGCTCGTGCGGCTGCCCCTCCTCTTCCCTGCCCAGAAGACGGCTCAATTAGTCGTCTGCCGAGGCAGTACAACTAAAAGCAAACCCTAAGAGCAAAAAACAAAATAAAAAAACCATTGAAAAATCATGTAAAAATGGTACAGAATTTTTAAAACATTTAGAAGCATTTAAAACAGAGAAAGAAAACAAAAAAGTACCACTCCAGACCATTTAAAATCCTTCCACAATAAACACCTATGTAAGTAATTTTTTAAAAAAATTCTTGGCCCGCTAGTGGAAGGAGTGTAGGGGGAAAGCCTAGATTCCCAATGGAGGGGTTTCACAACCAAGAATACAGCAGGCATCAAGAAGGCCCTTTCTCATGCCCTCATGAAACATTTATTAATTTGCCTGTGCCAATCTCATTCTTTGTTCCAACCAGATTCTTTTTTCTACAATAACAGAATCTTAAAGCACCACAAGGGCCACCTAGTCCAACTTTCTGTCATGCAGGAAATTTTAAAATATTGTGTTAATTTCATGAACATTAAATTTAGTGCCTTCAAAAACATTTGAGCCTTTTTACAACACTATGCCTTTTTAGAATGAAACTGCTTCAACTGAATGTTGGAATGTAATACAGATCATGCTTCCTTGTGATATATGATGTAGGTGGGTTCAGTGGTTACCTATTTTTTGTTTGGATGTGTTGCAACCTATTCATTTTATATTACATAGAATAATAGTATTTGTAAATGCACTGGTTCTTTTAATTTACACTCCTGTGATATGGAATTTAACTTAGGATCAAAATTGGGGGATCCTAAATGCTTTTTCTGTTCCAAAAAAGCTTACAGTCCATGACTGGAAAGATAACTAGCTCACCATCATCCATACATGAATGTGTATTTTATAGACGTCAACTTCAAGACAATAATAAAAAAAAGATAAAATTTATTTATATCCCACCCCTCTGCAATGCAACCGGGGCGGCTCATAACATTAAAACTAAAATAAAATGCATACAAACCCAAACACCTACCCCCCTTAAAAAGATATTAAACTTAGACAATTTAAAAGCAATGTACATGCCTAGTCCTTGTTCACATCCCATGTATTTCCCCTCCCACATGTTAACAGTGGAACACACTCCCTTGGAGTGTGGTGGAGTCTCCTTCCTTGGAGGTCTTTAAACAGAGGCTGGATGATCTGTCGGGGATGCTTTGATTGTGATTTCCTGCATGGCAGGGGGTTGGACTGGATGGCCCTTGTGGTCGTTTCCAACTCTATGATTCTATCCTCTATTTTCTCCCTTACCCTTGTTTGCAAGCAAGGAACCAAGAGAAAGCTTCTCTCCTCCCAAGAATCTCAAAGCTTGGGCAGGGTTAGATGGGGAGATACAGTCTTTTGGACAGCCTAGTCACAAACCTATAAATAAATGCCTCCTACTAAAACTTAATTACCCAAGCAGTGGGCACTGATTTCCCCTCATCATCTGTATTCTAAATGGCTTGGGATCTCAATAGTTGAAGGAGTGTCTGTCCCTATACACACCTCCCTGAGGACTAACATCTGTTAAAAAGGCCTGCTTCTCTGTTCCACTAGTGGGGTAACTGGGGTTTTCCAACCTTTATCCCAACATATTGCCATCAACAGTAAGGGGTTCCCCTCAGTGATATCCCACCACTGTGGGCAAATGTGGCATTTCTACTCATTTACCCACCAAATGTAAAAACTTCCAAGGTGCTCACTGCAATCACCAACAGTGAGAGCTTTCCCTGATCCCCACCTCAGCCACCAGAGCAAGGACTTCC
>CM034706.1:226365482-226380209 GCA_020142125.1 Phrynosoma platyrhinos
ACAACAATAATCAATATCATCATGGTGGGTGGCAGCAGCAGGCGGCGGCATCCGGCCCCCGGGCCTTAGGTTGCCTACCCCTGCTCTACACTGTTCAAAATCATAAGGAATATCAACCTCTATGGCAGTGCTTTTTAAGCTACCTAATGTAAGGGAACCAGTATTATTATCATATTATTATTTTGCAATATGCCTGGTATCATATTTGGGCTCACTGCCTACAAGTTTTTATTTCCTCCCTGGAAGCACTCCAGAGACCAACAGCTGGTGGCTCATGGAACAGCACTGGTCCTTGGACCGCCACTTTGAGTAGCACCGCTCTGTGGGGTGAAGTATTGAAATGTGTGTTCTATAAAGGACAGTTAAGTAGAGTAGGTGTTTTGATAATCAGGAAGAAGGTAAGTCGAAGCAGACAGGTGGAAGTGGGCAATGATTTTGGCACAACTTTCACTATTATTATCCCTTACAGTATTTTCTTCATTACTGCCAGATTCTGACGTCATTTAAATGGTCAATTTCATATTCTATTAAATCTTTGGGACAGCTTCTCTTACCTGAGTGTGAAAATTTGAAATGGTGGTTGTTTCAATATCCTTCTTGCCAAGGATCTCCATTTTCACTGGAGTGTTAGGAAAATTAAAAGCAAAGTAGTCCAAGAAGTCTGGCAGGTAGGCAGCTGCCCCATGAACTATCGCAAGAGCATAGTATGCTGCATTTTTTTCATTTTCACTGAATGTCAAAGCAAGAAACTCTTCTGCAAATCTCTCCATCTCCACTGGAGATAAAAATGAGAGTTCATCCATATAGGCATGAAGTATGAGTGCTCCTCCATTTGACTGATGCTCTTCATGAATAAAATTACTAAATTTAGTGCCTGTTTTCAAGAAGCTGCTGCGAACAGAATGTTCCTGGTGGGTAGTAAATGGAGACTGCACCCCCTGGGGTATCCTATATTCCTGCACACCCAAATTCAACTGACACAGCTGTTCATCTTTTAGATACCTAAAAGACTCCTTGTTCTCTTCCAAGTTATCACTCTCCCCTGGAGTCAGAACCTCTTTGTTGATACGGGTAAGACCAGCACACACTGTCTGTACTTCCTTGTTGTACATTTTCAGATGCCTTCCCCTTGTGTCTTCTCTATGTTTCTTTTTCTTCTTTTTCTTTATTTTCTTTACAATAAGACTGTCAGCTCTCTGAGTCTTGCCATTTTCATCTCGGCTTTCTAAAAATAATAAGAAAATTAGCATTCTATTGTTGCAGTATAACCACCCAGAAGTGCAATCACAGACATTAGGAAATAAACTATCTGTACTCCCATGCCCCAGGCAATAGTTGGGAAGCTTAACATTTTTCAGTATTTGAATGTACCAGATTAGGAATTTGATATATCTAACTTGGAAGCTGATGTTTGAGGAAATATAAGAAAATGTCTTCAAAGTTTTAAGAACGAAACTAGGAATTGTATTGGACTGTAAGTCTTCAGTTACCAAACATCCCCATGTTTTTGCTTCAATCAAATATCCTCTAACATTTGTTTCAAATGTTACTGAAAAAAGAAGGGACAAGTACGACATGGCATTATCTTTTAAAATTAAGACTACAGACCAAAAGTACAGCTGCTTTTTTCATAATATCATTCCTTACCACAAGCACTTCTCTTAGGCTGTGTCCAAACTGCAGAAATAATCCAGTTGGACACCTCTTTGCCACCACACAATCCTATGGAATTCTGAGAATTGTAGTTTGTTGTGACACCACAGCTCTCTGACAGAGAAAGCTAAATGTCTCACAAAACTATAATTCCTAGAATCCCATAGCATTGAGCCAAGACAGTTAAAATGGTGTCAAACTGGATTATTTCCACAGTGTGGATGCAGCCTTAGTTACCAATACACCTGGGAAAAGAAGTGTTTACTTCAAGTCACTATACTACTATACTGTACTGATTTACGTTATCAGCATCTCTGTATATGTACACTATGGTTTTGTATTACCCCAGGATTCATATCTGTCAAGAATCTCAGCTTCCATTTAAAAACAACAAAATCTTAATCCCTTCAGTCTGTAAAGCTGCATATGGAGAACTGGACTGACAATGTTAGCTTACAATCAGAAACCAGAGAACTGCCTTAAAGTTTTCTAGTCACTAGGCTGGAATTTGATTCCTTGTCTCCTCATGTCTAGAAAAACCAGAACAATATTAACACTGTGTAAATCTTCAATAAAATAATTTAACCTGATACTGTGTTGTAATGAAGTCTATAATGGCCAATAAACAACCTCAATCCAAAAAACACTGCAGGTCTGATGGATAGCTCACTCTCCTAGGTTAGTAGCATTCTTACTGTCTAAAATCAATAGCTACACTGAAGGAAGAAGTCACAATCTAGTCATGTTCAATTATCCATCTTTGTCATTTGAGGTGCCAGTTTCTTCTATGTTTAAATAAGCTGACAGCATCTTATATTGGTAAACCAGTCTATGACACTGCCTCAGCATAATCTTTCATAGATTTCAATCCATGTCATCACTGGATGAAAACAGGTCTTAAAGCATGTATCTTAGTAGTTATATCGCTCTGGGGGTGAGATCTGACTTTAAGGTAATATAGAAAGATGCAAATTGCAATCTCAGCCATAAACTCTGAAGAGTTGAATAAGAGGATATAGGTATGTCAGGCAGGTGATCTGATAGTCCTGGAGTTAAAAGTATTCTGCTTCAGAAACTTTTCTTTTGTTACATGTGCAATTGTGAGGACTCATTAATACAGGGAGCTCTTGATACCTACTGTGTTTTGGTTCCAGGACCCCCCATGGATAACAAAATCACGGACGCTTCAGTCTTATTAAATGGTGTAATAAAATGGTGTCCCTTATATAAAATGACAAAATCAAGGTTTACTTTTTGGAATTCATATTTTTATTTGAATATTTTCAAGCCATGGATCGTTGAATCCATGGATAAAGAATCTGTAGATATGGAAAGTCGATTGGATACACTAAGTGCCAAGAAACAATTATCTCCGTTCATGCCTCTGCTAATGTTTTGGGATTTGTGGAATAAATTCACTGTTCACTCCTGAATAGTGATAGCATGGATCTCACTGCTCCATCCTTTGGTAACATCCCGAATATTGTAACACAGGGGTAGGCAACCCTTTAAGGGCCAAGGGACTTCAGCTCCCAGAAGCCTCAGCCATGTTGGCCAATAGTCCCATGTTGGCCAATAGCTCCTGGGATTCTGGAAGTCCCTTGGCCCTTAAAGGGGAAAGGTTGCCTACCCCTGTTGTAACACATTATACATAGGTCTGACTTTGAATGCTGTTCAGAAATTGCAAATGGTAAAAAATACAGCCACCAAGTTCTTATATGGTGTTATGATTAAGCCTCTGCTTCACTGGCGGCATTGGCTCCCTGTTCATTTCTGGACTCCATTCAAAGTGTTCATTTTTGACCTTTAAAGCTTTACATAGCTTAGGAACAGATGATCTGAAGAACCACTTGTCTCCACATGTGCCTTCTCATATACAAGGATGTAAAACAGGGCCTTTCTTTGCTTGTATCCACAATACATGTAGCAAGGGAAAGGGCTTGTTCTGTGCTGGCACCCTGACTACTGTCCCCATGTGGGCTAGCCTGGAATCTACCTTGATCATCTCAACATCAAAGTCTGGTTTGTTTGCACACCCTTCTTACATCCTCTTTATGCTGCTTTATGCTATCTGGTGGTGGCTTCATTTTCACTGAATGTTTTTACTCTCCACTTTGATGAGGTGGTATAGTAATATTCTTGTTTAAGTTTATTGTACTTTTAACTTGATTTAAAAGCTGGCCTTGAAATCTGTTCAAAGGCATAAACAACACTTCAAAGTAAACAAAGCAAACAACAAAGTGAGCTGCATTTATGTTTAACTATAAGTGCCAGCAAGTTTAAATCATCAGTACTGAACATGGAAGCTATGCAGAATCAGGCCTGGTTAATACATAGATGGGAGACCACCAACAAACACCCCATATGTAGACCATATTTCAAAGGAAGAAACTTGCAAAACTACCTCTGAATATTCCTTACCTAAGAAAATGCTAAAAATTCATGGACTCACCATAAATCAATGGATGACTTGAAGGTGTATGTGCAGACACACACACACCACTTATTTATGTTTAAGGGGGAAATGTGTTTAGACAGCTAATTTTTATTTCTGCATATAGGGGAAAAAACAAGTATGTGAGAATTTTTTTTCTTAGAATGTAGCAGAACAGAAAAAAACAAGAGTCATTATTTCTCATGGCTGATACTTCATAAGGTTTCATAGTGCAACAGGTACAGCCAGACTGTATCCCTGTAAAGTCCTAAAGAAAAGGGATACCAAGAAGGAAAATCAGCAGCCTTTACAGCAGTGGTGTAAATCAAATGGAGGAGATCTGGTACTTCATGCCTATATCTTTTTTATCTCCAGTGGAAATGGAGAGATTTGAAGAGTTTCTTGCTTTGACATTCAGTGAAAATGAAAAAAATGCAGCATACTATGACTCTTGTTATAGTTCATGGGGCAGCCGCCTACCTGTTGGACTGCAACTTCCAGAACTCCTTTCCACTACCTACGCTGGCTAGGGCTTAATGGAACTGCAGTCCAGCAACATCTGGAAGTGCACGATTCCCACAGTGGGACCTTGGTATCAGCTCAGGTTTGGTTCCAGGCCCCCACATCAGTGGATGTTCAAGTCCTATTAAATACAATGGTGTAGTAAAATGGTATTCCTTATATAAAACTGCAAAATCAAGATTTGCGATTTGGAATTACAGACAGATAGATAGATAGATAAATAGATAGAGTGCGTGTGTGTATGTATTTCAAGCTATGGATGGTTGAATCCATGGATAAACAATCCATGGATACAGAGGGCCAACCATATTAGACAAGACCAAAATGCAGACGTCAGGAGGAAGTTATTAAGTATTAATCTACTTAAAATGTTTGCTTTAACAAAGGAGTAGTTAATTCCATTTTGAGCAAAACTACCTAATTTTTTAAGATGCTGGCTGGTGCAACCCACTTGGCAAGGAACTGGTTGTGAGGAACTGAAGCCCCATGCTATCAAAACTGTTCCACTCCTTAAAATATAAGGATGTTTCTACTAAATAACCAGAACTGCAGGGTTTCCCTGGCCAAGAGTATGAAGATGGTAGCCTGGAATCTACTGACATATCTCTTTATGTTTTGGAGTAGATTGGAAAGGGTGTCCAAACGGCCAAACATTTGATAAAAGGTTTTCCCCTTTTGCATTTGCTTCCAGTTGACAAACCTCTGAATTCATGGAGTCACCATAAGCTGACAGGTGACTTGAAGGCACATGTTGTTGTTGTGTCTTTAAGTCTTTCCTCTAAGGTGGACCTATCATGGGATTTTCTTGGCAAGTCTCTTCAAAAGGTGGTTGTCGTTGCCATCCTCTGAGGCTGAGAGAGTGGGTCTTGCCCAGGGCACCCAGTGGGTTTCATGGCCAAGCAGGGATTTGAACCCTGTTCTCCAGAGTCATAGTCCAACACTCAATTCACTACACCACAAATGCACATATATACACACAACCATCTAGGGACCCATATTTTGGAGCCATTACTGTAGAACAACTTAATGTGAGATGACTTTAAAAAAGGAACTGTAGATAATTTCACAATGAACATCCTTTAGTTCAATAAACATGAACCAAAGTGGAAGTAACCTTAAACTGGCTGACCCTAGCACTATAGAAGTGAGACACTGAAGTTTCAGGTATCAAACCTCCTACTGGAATGAGAGAACTACTGAAACATGAAAGAAGAAAAAAATGTATGGGTAATATTAGAACTGTTTGATCTATTCTTTGGTTGACAACTAGGTTCATAGATTTGTTTGTTTAGTAGAGTTAATATGCAAACAAAAGTCAGTTAAAACCAAAGATCTGTGCAATGGGATGGGCTCAGCAAAGTATCTTCAGGCACAAAACACCAAGAATCTATCAAGTTCCAGCTAGTGGTCAAAATGGTCACATTGCCTATTACTCAATTAAGAAATAATCACAATATTTGTATTTTGTTTGGTTTAAACACTGAGATGTACATGATTAAAGATTGTAATGTACCGCAGATAGAGTTGTCAGCATTAAATTGTATTAGAAATTCAATGAAGACTGCTGATCTGTAATGGACTTTCTTTCATTCAAACTGTAGATATTTCATGACAGAACAGTTTTTATAGAAATAAAGAGTCCTCTCCAGAGTCATATACATCTAGAAAAATGGAAGCACCAGCATTTTCAATTGTACTTGGGAATGAAACAGCAAACAAAGCTGAACTGTTTAAGTGTTAACATTCACCAATAACAATTAAAAGGCCTGGTAATAAGACATTACATTAGTCTGGGCAATGTGGCAGACAGCTACCATACCTAATGTGCCATTCCTATAAACTGGCTCCTCTACAGGTTGCTCATGGACTCAGCCAACCTCCCACCACCACTTCAGTGTACAAGCTGTCAGTGGGCTACTCCTCCAACTCTGAACTTCAGAGTGGGACTGTCATAGGTCCTTAAAGAGTAAGTACACAGTGTAAATATTATCTGGTATTTAGGTATTATCCATTTCAAATGTAATGCATCTACTTATTCATATAGACATACACACTTTCTGTCCTCTGTTTTGTCCTTCTCACTGCCTTCTTTTACTACTGTGTCACTTCCCTTCCTTTCCCTCTGAAACTGTTAGAGCCTCATCCACAAAGTAGTCACAGCCTAGTCTCCCTGAGCCACTTATCCTCACTGAAACCAAATACACACTTCTCCGAATTTCACTGTAACTAGGACTTGCAATTGAAATTATTACACACTTTCCTCCACATATTTATGTCTCAACTTCTTCCCTTTCTCTGTGTTTTAGATAGCAAGCTCCTTGATGTAAGAACCTGCTGTAACTTTTATTGCATATTATCATATACATAGGCAGCCATATAATTACATTAATTTGTTTATCACATAACACACACACACAGAGAGACTCCATAGTCTGTGTCTGTCTTCTGCCCTTTATATCCCTGCGGTCTGCGTCATACAGCAGTTAGCATATCAAGAAAATATATTATTGCCTTGTAGCATATTTTATTAACATAAACTGTGAGTATTCCACTTGCCCCACACTCCAGGCATGATAGTTTGACATGCCTATGCCTGTTCCTCAGCTAAGAATGTTCCAATGTTATCCAAATTACATAAAACACATTTATCCCCATTAGTATACCTGTGCATTCACATTCTTCCTCAAACACACACCACACACTTTCTTTCACCCTGTAGGTGCTGGTTCACTGCTACAACAAGGAGCCACTCAAACACTACATGAGTTTAATAAACTTCAGTACCATAAAGACAAACATTATTTTACTTTCTTTCCAGATCACAACTTTAGAACATTCATCATGTAGTTTTGCAAAATATTATGAACTTTTGGAAATATCAGGGTTGGTTTAAATCTTCATTGAAACCAAATTACTTTTTAAAAAAAACATTGCTGGTGTAAAAGAACACTTTTTAAGAACAATGTAAGCTATCAGCCATAACATCTGAACATATGAAAGGCTAGTGTTTTTATGCAAAGTGTTTAATGCCAGTGTTAAGGCTTAACGTCTTCTTTTTTTGTTTTTCTGAAAAGTGCTTTTGCATTCTGTATTCCTATTTGTTGATTTAATTATAAGTCAGAACTAAATTCAGAGAAACAGAATGGTTCTCAACAGGTAAAGAGGTCACACTATTTGTTCAACTTATAGGCTGAAAACATCATAAGAAAAGCAAGAGTTAGACTCAGAAGAAGCAGGACTGAAGGTAAGAGGGAGGAACATCAATAACCTAAGGTAGGCGGATGATACAATAATACTGGCGGAAGACATCACAGAATTGAAACCATTACTGAAGAAGGTCAAAGATGAAAGTGCAAAGGCAGGATTAATGCTGAACATACTGAATACTAAAATAATGATCACCGAAGAAGTTTCATCTAGACAATGAGGAAATTGAAACAGTCAGAATTCCCATATCTAGGATCAAACATTGACCAGAGTGGTGAATGCAGTCAAGGAATAAGAAGACTAGGAATGGTTAGGACAGCTATGAAGGAATTAGAAAAGATCCTAAAGAATAAAGATATACAACTGAGTACTAAAGTTAGAATCGTCCAGGCCATTGTATTCCCCATTGTCATGTACAGATGTGAAAGCTAGACAGTAAAGGAAGCAGGCAGAAATAAAATCAACCCATTTGAGATGTGGTGCTGGAGAAGAGTGCTGAGGATACTGTGGACAGCCAAAAAGACAAACAAGTGGGTCCTTGAACAGATCAAACCAGAACTCTCCTTGGAAGTCAAGATGATCAAACTGAGGCTGTTATACTTTGGCCACATAACGAGAAGGCATGGATCACTAGAGAAAACAGTAATGCTAGGAAAGGTAGAGGGCAGAAGAAAAAGATGGATGGATGGACTCAATCAAGGAGGGCACAGGCATGGGTTTGCAGGCCCTGAGCACAGCAGTGGAGGATAGGGAGTCTTGGAGGTGTCTCATCCACAGGGTCACCATGAGTCAGAGTCGATTTATGCTTATTTTCAACTATCTCTGAGAATACTAAAAAGTGGTGTCTTATTGAAAGATATAAATCAAATCAAAGCCTAATAACTTTGGGCTGTTAATGTTAGAAAGCATTAAAACATAGTTGACCAGGCTAATTGAAAGGGACTATGGGAATTGTAATCCAAAAATCTGAAGGGCAGATTTCACTGCCTTCTCCAACATAGAATTAGTGTGTAATAGTAGCTTTCTTCTCACTCATTTGAGAAGATTAAATGGAGAAAACTAACTTACAATTCAAACCTAGGCATGTTTATTTAAAAGTAAATCCCAAAAACCCAGTGCAAAATTGCTTAGCAGTTGGAAGACACCTGTCAGCCTCTACACTGTGTCTCCATGATGCATTTCCCCATCAATTGAAAAATGTGCAGCCACACCATGTTGTATTATTAGAAACAGAAGACTACTTCTGAGTCTCATGTTGGTGACAACCATATATTTCTAATTTAACTACATCAGAACTAGAAAATTTAAGAAGCAATCGACTACATAATTTCAAAGGTCAGACTGATTGGTATATAATTCAGGAGCAAGTATTTAACCAAAATTATACTGTACCTTGTAGAGATCTGGAAATACATTTCTGGCCCAGGAGCCACATAGGGTGGCCAAAATGCTAAAAACAAAAACATCACGACCAGGGTCAGCTTGGAGGTGTGTGTGGAGTTGGGCTTTTTATGTTAAACAGGCCAGCAGAAACCTATCTACGGTATTTAAAAGTTAATCATTACTTCTGCAAGCTTCCAGGAGAGGAAATTCAATGGGGGGGAGGGGGTTGAGATCTAAAAACAGAAGGTAGAGGAAAGTCATACGCAGACTATGGACCACACTTTGATATATCTGGTATATCAAAAGATTTGTAGAAGCTGGCAAAGAAAAACAAACAGCCACAGGAGGAAGTCAATAAACATACACAACAACAACAGTGCATCCAGAAAAGACACCATTCATAGTTACGGTAGTTATTTTAAGCATTTCTGATCATTTGTGTCACTGCCTAAAGTCAGAACAAATTATCAGTCAGAATGAGTCCATAAATACAGAAGATGCACTTGAACAGCTCCATGACTTCAAACTACAATTGAGCTCCATGCTCGCTAAATTTTGAAGATATGTTCTCAGAAGTGTTGAGTAAAAAAGCTGTAATTACCATATATATTCTCAACACAGTTTAATGTAAGAGCATCAATAACCAAAAGAAAATGCTATTTTGTAACAAAACTATAAATTCAAGTATGTATCAAATAGAGCAATGCTTCAAAATGTGCTGAGAGAACATTGTAAAACCCTTCCCTTAAAGCAGGGGTAGGCAACCTTTTCGAGCTGGGGGCCGGGGTGCTGTCCCTCAGACAATTGGGGGGGCCGAAGCACCAAAAATAAATTTAAAAAAATAAAAATATTTTTTTAAAAAAAATTAAAAAATAAAAATATATGCATGCACACACTCTCAGCCCCAGAACAGCCATGGCAAAACCCTGTGGAGATTTTGCCAAGAAAAACCCAAGAACAAGTAATAATAACAATAATCAATATCATCATGGGTGGCAGCGGTGGCGGGCAGGGGGTGGTGTGGCGGCGGCGGCAGGACCGGTCTGGGGCCAGTCCAAAGGCCTTGGGGGGCAGCATCCGGCCCCCGGGCCTTAGGTTGCCTACCCCTGCCTTAAAGCTTTTGAGAGGTAATTTTCATCAGATTAGAGAGAAGGGGTTCAGGTTGGAGAGGACTCTCGTAAGTGAACAGGCAGCCTTGCAATGGTAGCTTATTGGTGTTTGCATTTCTAGAAAGGTGATACTGATGCAAATAAAACAGATCAGTGGTTCTCGAATGCTGATCTTCCAGATGTTTTAAACTTCAACTCTTAAATGGTCTGGCTATTATTAAAAATGGTAAAGAATTCTGGGAGCTGGAGGATCAAACCTTGAGAACTAATAAAACAGACCCATGGACTTTGGGAAGAAAGTCATGATAGCTTTTGAGGGGAAAGAATAGGTAAGCAAAATTGATAGGTTTATATCACACCAAAGTGATCTAATTGCTAAGATTCAAATACCTAAATTTTGTTTTCTAGCTGCAGTTCTTTCCTTAAGTATTTTATACTGACATGTTTGACTGAATTGTAGAATGGTGTAAGAATTACTGGTAAAAAAATAGAGAGCTTGAAGAGTTTGTGATTTATAATTTAGATTAGGGGTGGAAGTCCAAATGTTTTTTGTTTTGTTTTTTGTTTGTTGCTCTACAGCTCAAGATAGTACAGTCAATGTGAGGAACTGTGTACTGCAGTCTAAAAACATCTGGAGTGCCACGGTTGTTTACTCTTGTTTTAGTGGATTTCAAGATGCTGTGTTAAGAGTTAAGCTCTTTCAGCAAATTTGATACATATAAATATGGCTATAATGACAGACTATAATATGTTTGTATTTTCTTCACTAAAGAGGGAGAGCATTTGATTTACATCTGCTGAGTTAACAAAGTGATGGAAGACTGCACTGCAGGATATATACTAACTGTCAATTAACACAAGAAAGATGTGGGTAACTTGTTTCCCGCCAGATACTGGTAGAACATAACTCCCCAAATCTCTCATAACAGGTTATGCTGCCCAGAAAACCAAAAGCTGCCCACTCCTGACACAGGTTATCCATCCCTTGAATCCTCAAGCTAATTTTTTTAGCAATGATGGTAATTCAACATCTATTTGTTTACACACCCAAGTGTCATGCATCTATTACAGATAGCTGTGCAATGTAAGGATTAATGATTGATATTATTGACTGTCAGTTGACCAAGAGACTACAATGACTTAGCGGAGGAAAACCTCTTTGATCTAATTAGACTAGTACTGTCTGATGTTTCTTTCCCCAGAGCCACCTTAAGTCCTAATCCAGGAGAAAGGTGACTTATAAATAAATGAAATAAATAGGGTGGGCATCACCCAGTGTGGTAATTCATGGTATCACCCCCCCCATTGACCGCCTCTCATACCACACCATACAGAATCTCATAAATCATAATTCCCATATACTGTAGCACTGAAACAACTAGCAAAAATGAAATTATATCTTTAAATTACAGTATCATACACACAGCCTAAATATATACACATATACCAGTAGTTTAATGGGGTTAAAAGTGAAAATTTGGTAAGATATGATATTTTAAAGATTTTTAAAAATTAAAACATTAAATTTTATTTGGGAAAAAAATAGGGGCCTCTCCTTTCTCCTCCCATTGAGCCTCGACCCACTCACACCATCTCTTTAGAGTTTTAAAGGGACACAGGTGAATGCCACAGACTGTTTCTTCCAAAAGGCAGATGTTTGAGGAGCAGTGGTGTCACCCCACCTTAGGTGTCACCTCTCCTAGAGGTTTCATATAGATGTTAAATAACATGGGAGACAGAAGAGAAGCCTTAGGGACTCCACAAGACAATGGCCAGCAGGTCGAACAGGAATTCCCCAACACCACCTTCTGAGTCCGCCCCTTCAAGAAAGACTGGAACCACTGCATATCAATGCCCCCCAAGTCCTATCCCAGAAAGGTGGCTCAGAAAGATACCATGGTCAATGATATCAAAAGCCACTGAGACATCTAGCAGGACCAACAGAAACACACACACCCTGTCCAGTTCCCTGCAGAGGTCATCCACCAAGGCAACCAAAACTGTCTCTGTCCCTTAGCCAGGTCTGAAGCCAGATTGAAATAGATCTAGATAATCTGTTTCATCCAGAAACCCCTGGAACTGGGAGGCCACCACTGGCTCCAGAACCTTGGCCAAGAATAAAATGTTAGAGATTGGCCGATAGTTATCCAGGATGGTGGGATCCAGGGAGGTCTTTTTCAGTGGGCCTCACCACAGCCTCCTTAATTAAGGGCCTTTGCAGACTGCCAGAAATAGTGCACATTAAATTGAGGCACTGCCCTGGCTCAGTGCTCGGGAGTCATGGGAATTTTTTTTTTCTGAGACATTGAGCCTTCTCTGTCAGAGAGCTCTGGTGCCACAATAAATTACAGTTCCCATGATTCCCTAGCACTGAGCCAGGGCAGTGCCTCAATTTAATGTGCACTATTTCTGGCAGTCTGCAAAGGCCTTATGTCTCCAGGATCATCTGGTCAGCAATAAACCCCACCGCTACATTGTGCTTGAGTGTAGGGACCTAAATTACAAAGAAGTAGCCATGTTAATCTGTTGCATCTTAAAAAGGAGCAGGGGAGAAAGGAATGCAGCAGCACCTTTAAGACTTAAGTGGTTTTAATTTTACCATGAGTTTTGTAGATATAAACCCACTTCTTCCAATGCAATGCAAAGCACAAGGTGCTGCTACATTCCTCCCCACCCTCCTTCCTCTTTTTCAAGTTACTTAGCATCACCTCTGAGAATAAAATTGGAGCCAAGAACACAGGGGGGGAGTATTAAATTACTGTTAAGAGTAACTGCTGAAACTGTCTGAAAAGTTATGAAGCAACTACCTAAAGATACTGTCAACAATGTTTGGGTGTTTTCTGGTCAATGCATATGCTTCAAATAAGATTTTTGTTTCTCAGTGCCTTTGGAGGCTTTCTCTGCACTTTTCCCACCAAGGCGACTGTGACTATTCAACATTTAAGCAATCCAATTGGTTTAGGATTTTTTCAGTCATGTAGAACATATTGCCTATGTTCCTTTTCTCCTTTTAATATCTTCAATGTTATGTGCTAATCCTAAGTTAATCATGTGCTATTTGCAGTCAAGCTGCCAGATATTTCATGTCCTGGAACTACATCTACAGTATTGCATCATACTACTTTTACATCATGACTTTTTTATGTCCCATATCACAAAGAAAATCTAGAAGTCAGTGTGCCTTGCTCCCTTCATGTTATACCCCCAGTAAGAAATTGCAAACTACTATTACTTTAATGGAAACATTTCTACAGAACTCTTTATCTTTTCTAAAATTCAGCTTCAGTGAACAGTGCAAAGACATGTCAGCAACACTGGGTTAACAGACAACCAGGAAATTTTGAACAGTTTTCAACATCCTTATTTCTACTATGAATAGAGATGTAGGGAAGAAAAATGTGCATTATGTCTGATTTAAAATTACATGATGCAGGAAATAATGCAGAAAAATAAGCAAACTGCTGGCAGAAAACCTCTCTCATTTGGTAAGCTGATTGTTTACATCAGTGGTTTATATTCTAAAGATGACCTGTGAGAAATGTAAGTAGCATCAACAGACAACTGCTGAAGAAAAGGAATGTTCATTACTGGGTCACCCTCACTTCTGCTTTCAAGAATACGCATACCTTTAAGTGTCCCTGCTTAAATAACACTCCAGCCTATTATAATCCTTCTGAACTCTTTGAACAATGATTCCATGCCAACTCTATCAAACTTTTTCCATTCTGAAATTGTTCTCGCCAGTGTTTCCAATTATGCTCCTCCATCAAATATGACTGAATTAGGCCATCATTAAAGTTGACATTAACCTGCATCAAAATATACTCTGGTTTTTGAGGACATGTGGAATTATAATAGTGAAACTAGGAGTACTTATTCCAAACCCCATTAAATATTGTGCTTCCTGGTATCTGGCTCTGCCATTCATCCTTCCCACAGTAAAATATACCTCTGGTATAATCCAATTTCCACAAATGACCAAACATTCTAGAATGGTAGCACTATAAAACGTAATGTGAAATGAGGCAAACATGTATGATGAAGGCAATAAGCAGAGTTGTCTGTGAATGTTCACAATGGCAAGACTGGTTTTGTTCCATGCATGATGGGATGAGCTCCTGTCACTTGTCCAAGCTTCTGCCAACCTAGCAATTAGAAAGCATGCAAATGCAAGTAGATAAATAAGTACCACTTCAATGGGAAGGCAAACAGTGGTTCGTGCAATCATGCTGCCCACATGATCACAGATTAGTCTCTGACAATGCTGAATCTTTGGCTTAGTACTGGAGATGAGCACTGCCCCCTATGGTCAGACACAACTTGACAACCTTATCAGTGGATAATACATTTATCTTTACCTTTTATAGGTATAACACATGGGGGTTGCAGACTGCCAGAAATAGTGCAAATTGAGTCCAC
>CM034706.1:226386671-226408556 GCA_020142125.1 Phrynosoma platyrhinos
TTTTCCACATTCACGGGGGTCCTGTGCTCCTTACCCAGTGAATGTGGAGGGACAAGTGTTCCTGCTAGTTTGCGGACTTCCAGTTTGCAATCTCAAATTTCCATGGAAATGGTGCATACGCCTGTGGCCATTATATCGAATGGGGCTTGGATATTTCCAGTTTTTCCAGTTCGCGGAGGGGGAGGGGGGTCTGGAACAGATCCCCACAAATCAGGACAACTGTATATGTGTTTATATATACACACACATACACAATAGGGGACACTGTGGGTCAAGTGGTTAAGATGCTGACTCTGTTGATTGCAAGATCGACAGGTTGGCAGTTCAAGGCCCGGGTGCTGCATGATGGGGTGAGCTCCTGTCACTAGTCCCAGCTTCTGCCAAACTAACAGTTCAAAATCATGCAAATGCAAGTAGATAAATAGGGACCACTTCACTGGGAAAGTAAACAATGTTCTATGCAATCATGCTGGCCACATGATCACAGAGTAGTCTCTAACAATGCTGGCTCTTCGGCTTAGAAACGGAGATGAGCACCACCACCTACGGTCGGACACAACAACTTGACAACCTTGTCAATGGGGAATATCTTTATCTTTGCACACACACATACACACTCATCCCTCCACATTTATGGCTCTGACTTTTGTGGCTTTGATTATTCACAGCTTTCATTAATAGGTCCTCTCTAGGAATATCTAGGTCATCCAGCACAACTCTATGGCCAACTTTAAAAGTCACACTGAAGGAACTAAAGATTCCTAGAGACAATGCTCCACTAGGCATTTGTAGCTCCTCCTGCGCAATGCTAGGGGTCAATGCACAATGACCGTAGACTTGCCCTGGAGAACCTAGAGACTCCTAGAGAGGAGTCTTGTCAGGTAAAAACGTACATGTTTTTGTTATTTGTGGTTTTTCCACATTCGTGGAGGTCCTGTGCCCCTAACCCCAGCAAATGTGGAGGGGCAAGTGTATATACATTGTGTACATGTCTGTGGTATTAATGATGATAATAATAACAATAATCCTCAAGGCGAAGCCATGTGGAACACTCTCCCTCGGAGAGTAGTGGAGTCTCCTTCTTTGGAGGTCTTTAAGTAGAGGCTGGATGGCCATCTGTCAGGGATGCTTTGATTGAGAGTTCCTGCATGGCAGGGGGTGGATTGGATGGTCCTTGGGGTCTCTTCCAACTCTAGGATTCTATGGGGGGGTTGCAGACTGCCAGAAATAGTACAAATTGAGTCCACTTTTAGGGTTAGGGAATCATGGGGACTGTAGTTTATTGTGGCACCAGAGCTCTCTGACAGAGAAGGCTCAATGTCTAAAAAAAACCACACACAATTCCCATGATTCCCTAGCACTAACCCTAACCCTAAAAGCGGACTCAATTTGCACTATTTCTGGCAGTCTGCAACCCCCCTCTGTTAAGCCAAGCGCTACCTCCTGGCAGAGTTTCTTCGAAAGCAGTTGGAGGGGGAGGGCCTCGTCCGAGGAGCCCCCAGGGACCGCCAACCGCCCTCCTCACCTCGCTTGCTGGGCCGCCCTGGGCCCCCTTCGCCGGCCCGCCTCCCCTTGTGCGCCTTCTTCTCCCCAGAGGAGCGCCCCAGCTCGGAGCGGTGCCGGTGCCGGTGGTGATGCCGTCGCCGCCGCGCCTGCTGCTGCTGCTGCTGCTGCTGCTCGCAGGGCCGGCCTTGGGGCGCCAGGCTGAGGGAGGCGAAGGCGAAGAGCCCCCCCGCCGCCGCCGCCGCCGGGGCTGACGACGCCTGCTCCGCCTGAGCGGGCCCCAACATCAGCGTCGTCGTCGGTTGGCCGAGCTTGGCCCTCTTGCAGCCCTCGCCGAGCTCCCTTCCGCTTCCTCCCTTCCGCTTCCTCCCGCCTCCCCTCGGACGCCCAGGCCGGTCTCCGAGCGGCAGCGGCAGCGGCGGCGGCAACGGAGGCCTCTCCTCCGCGCCTCGGGACACCGCGCGCACCGCAGCGACCTGCGCAGCCATTTCGCCGTCTCCCTCACACACATTTAAATGGCCCGAGCGCCAGCTGAGACTGCGCAGGCGCAGCTCGGTGTCCGCTGGGAACGGAGGTCCGAAAATGCACGTCGGGAGCGGTAGTTCGGGACGGCCGGGCGCATGCTCGGAGGCGCACGGGCCGCTGGGAAATGTGGTTTTCCTAGCGGGGCCGGAGTAGTCCTCGCTGGAGAGGAGCGTGCGGAGAGGCACGCAGTGCGGCCACGTCACGCGGAGCGGCCGTTGGCTTGAGAAGGGAAGGGGAGGGGAGGGGACAGCGTTGCGTGGGTGGGGCTGCGTAATTGCGCACTTCAGCCCCCGCTGAGGGAACTGTTTGCAAGGCTAAGGTTGTTGCTTTCGAGTACTGTAGTTATGGAGACCTTAAGACAACATTTCTTCAGAGAGGGGGCGTTTGCCATTGCCTTCCCCTGAGGCTGAGAGAGTGTGACTTGCCCCAAGGTCACCCAGTGGTTTTACATGGCTGAGCAGGAACTGAACCCTGGTTTCCAGAGTCATAGGGCCTTTACAGAGTGCCAGAAATAATCCGGTTTGAGTCCACTTTAACTGCCCTGGTTCAGTGCTAGGGAATCATGGGAACTGTAGTGTGGCACCAGAGCTCTCTGACAGAAACGGCTCAATGTCTCAGAAAAAAAACTACAATTCCCATGCTTCTCTAGCACTGAGTCAGGGCAGTTAAAGTGGACTCAAGCTACATTATTTCTGACAGTCTATAAAGGCCTATAGTCCACCACTCAAACCCTGTGAGAGGTTCGCCGTCTGTCGGAAATGAGGGGGTGTAGTGGTTTGGACGTTGGATTAGAACTGGAGTGACCTTGTAGGAGTCACATACTCTCAGCCTCAGGGAAAGGCAATGGCAATCCTTCTCTGAACAAATCTTGCCAAGAAAACCCCATGAGAGGGTTGTGGTTATTGTTATCATTTTATTTATTTAAACAGTTGCCTTAGGGTTGCCATAAGTCAGAAACAACGAGGAGGCATAAAACAAGAACAATTGCAACTCTGGAGATCTCTCACAGGGTTTTCTTGGTAAGATTTCTTCAGAGGGGGTTTCCCATTGCCATCCTCTGAAGCTGAGAGAGTGTGACTTGCCCCAGGTTTACCCATAGTCCAACACTCAGACTACTACACCACACCTTATTCTCACAATCAGACTATAAGGAGGCCTATATCAGGCACCAGATCCTGTCTGATCCTGGAAGCTAAGAAGAGTCAACTGTGGTGAGTACCTGGGTGGGAGACCACCAATGAAGAACAGCTGCTGTAGACTGTATTTCAGATGAAGGAAATAAGCAATCTTTTTGCTCATATGAATGAGCCAAATATTTACTAACAGAGGCTAAATGCTCCATGTGTTAAGTAAGCTGGAAAACATAAGCCGGATAAACATATGCCAAATAAAGCTTTGCCAAACACTTAAACCAGTTGAAACTTTGACAGCCCTTCAGGTCACACAAGACATTTTGTTGTTCTTGCTGCAACCGGCAGACCTGGTTCCTTGCCTTCTTCTGAATACAATCATTATAATTGTGTGTTTGTTTTTCATAAACCAGTGTATAGAGAGCTCTAAAGGTGACCGGTTACAATCCTGCATCCACTTACTTCAGAATAAGACTGGTTGATTTTGATGGGACTAGCGTCTGTATGAGAACTGACATGGTGCAGTGGTTTGAGTGTTGGACTGTGACTCTGGAGACCAGAGTTCGAATACCCCCCATGAAAATCCATTGGGTCCCTGGGTATGTCACACTCTCAGCTTCAGAGGAAGGCAAAGGCAAAGACTCTCTGAACAAATCTTGCCAAGAAAACCCCTAATAAGGTCACCATAATTCAGAAACAACTTGACAACAAATGTCTGTAAACAAAGTAAAAAGATCTTATAATGATATGTTTATTTTTGCACTAGGGTGGAACATTTTGCTGGAGAGAAATCGTTTTCTAGGAAAGGAAAAAGAAAATCCACTCCACAAGGCCACCTTCCTAAATAGAGGCTGGAAGGAAAGGAAAAAGCAAGGCGAAATACAAAAGGACAAATGTTAAGCTTTCAGCCGCAGGGTAGACATGCTGGCAAACTGGTAGGGCTGTGTCACTTGTGTTTATCTGTAATTGCTGGTAGAATTCCTGTACTTCCTGGTCCTCTGGAATGTGAATTAGCCCAGTGGGATTTGAAAGGGATCTTTGCTACAAGGGTGTCTCCCCCTCCTCAACCCACTAGTATTGTGTACATATGTCTGGTAACAGATGTTTTGGATGCTATGTTTCATTCAACAGCATATTTTGTGCACATTTTAGATTTGTCCTAGATATCCCTGCAAGGTTCCAGCTCATCATCCTGACACTCATTCAGCTAAATCTTCTGCTTTTCCTACGCAGCAAAATCTTTTTTTTTTAAATGATGGTTATTCGCCATGCCACCTTAAAACATTGGAGAACTTTGCTGTTTCTCAGCTGCCTCCAGAAAGCATTTGAAATTAAACAGATAATACTCACTTTAAAAGACACAACAGGAGCATTTGGGCTGATAAACTAGGTCATTCAAATACTTTTGTTAATCCCTGATAGAGAGCTCTGCAGTTCTATATTTTACAGGAAACCTGTGTTGTTAGCTGAGGTAGACTGAAAGGATGATTTGTCTGGCTGATAAAATCCAGCAAATCCGTATAACAGTTGGAAGTAGGAATGCTACTTCAGATGTCTTTCTCTGTCATTATTATACAAGCTAGAAATTTGCATTGCTTAAGCCAAATCAAGCATGCTGGTTTTGTTCTGGGACATACTCTCAGCTTACAATGAGAAAGGATAAGGCCCAGCAGTGTCCATTGTGCATCCTATATATTAACCTATAAAAGTTTTCAAGAGACAGAACCCGCAGTACATTACTTAGATAATATCCAGGGAGGGGCATGTTGGCCATATAGGCAATCCAATAACATCAAAAATCCACTAAACAATTATATCTTCGTCAGACCAACCAAATGCACAATATACATGTTGCAAGCTTTCGAAGTGCCACTAGCTTCTTCATCAGGCAAAGGTGTTAAAAACATACAGGAGAAAAAAATTGAGGATGTTAGTCATAGACCTGCATTTATTTACCTATTCTTGTTCTTAGTTCAGATGGTATGGAAGGGTATTTCTTGCAGGCTGGCATCTCCTCCTTCTGGCCATGTGGCTACTGGGAGATTCTCAAAGGAAATTTAACAGCCATTTGCAACACAAAAAGATTTTTCTCCTGCATGGTTTTTAACACCTTGCCTAATGAAGAAGCCAGTGGAGCTTTGTAAGCTTGCAACATGTATATTGTGCATTTTGGTTGTTCCAATAAAGGTATCACTGTTTGTAGATTTTTCATGTTATTGAATGACTTAGAAAAACTATACAACTAAAGCCAGTTGGGAAAGAAAAAAAACCCCAAAAGCTAAGGCTTTAAATCAGGCCTGCACAACATGTGGCCTGGGGATTTTGAGTTGCCCACAAAGATGTGGAACAACTTCAAGACTCCCCTGCTGCTCAGCCTTCTCCTGAGGAGAGGGCCATGAGGAGGAAGAGGAAAAAGGGCAGACGCTCACCTTACAAAGCTCCTCTAAGGAGGAGGAGGAAGATGGGCAAATGCTTACCACTCAAGGCTCCTCCACCGCTTGGCTTTCTCCCCTATCTGCGACCCAAAGACGTTTAGCCTATTTTAATTTTGGCCCCTTCCTACTGCCAAGTTGTGCGGGTCTGCTTTAAATCAACCCAGATCTTTAGGGGATAGTTTTAAAACTCATGGGGAGAAAGGAACTAAGAAACAGAAGTTCTTTGAGTTGATAAATCTGTTTACTAAATTAAGCAATTGTTTCTTTAAGGTGGAAAAAATTAAAATTACTGTGATATGCTATTTGTTGTTGTTACATGCCTCTAGGTTGACTGTGACTTACAGCAACCCTCCCCTGGAGTTTTCTTGACAAGATTTATGCACAGAGCATGGGAAATAAACAGGATGAACTTGAACTCTTAGTACAATTCTAGGTTGCATCGATAGGAATATAGTGTCTAGAGGGAGGTGATAGTACCACTCTATTCTGCTTTCGTTAGACCACATCTGGAATCTTGGGTCCACTTCTGGGAGCCAAGAAGGATGTGGATAAGCTGAAGTGTGTCCAGAAGAAGGCAACCAGAATGGTGAAAGGTCTGGAAACCATGCCCCATGAGGAACAGCTTAGGGAGCTGGGTATGTTTAGCCGGGGGAAGAGAAGGTTAACGGGTGACTGAACAGCCATGTTCAAATATTTGTAAGGATGTCATATTGAAGGTGTAGTAAGCTTATTTTCTGCTGCTTCAAAGGGCTCGCCATAAGTCAGTGGGTGACTTGAAGGGATGCATGCACACCTATGCACCACTTACTTATGTTTAAGGTGAAAATGTGTTTAGACAGCTAATTTTTATTTCTGCATGTAGAACAAAACAAGGATGTGGAAAATTTCCTCTTAGAATATAGCAGAACAGAAAAAACAAGAGTCAGTACTTCTCCTGGCTGATGCTTCATTAGGTTTCATAGTGCAATAGGTACAGCCACTGCTAGAAGACTGTATCCCTCTAAAACCCTAAAGTAAAGGATGCCAAAAAGGAAAACCAAGGGCCTCTACAGCAGTGGTGGGAATCATACCGCCCTGCTGGACTGCAACTCCCAGAAGTCCTCTCCACTAGCTATGTTGGCTAGGGCTTAATGTAACTGCAGTCCAACAACATCTGGAAGTGCACATGATTCTTCCAACCCCCAAGGAGTGCTAGAATCGCTCCCAACAAAAACAGAGCAACGTATGGGTATGTGTACGTGGCTTCTTTTGCACTTCCTTTTGTTACGGTAATATGTTTCACAGAAAATGTGTAGAAGAATAAAAGCTGGTAATATCTCATGCAGTCAATCTGTTTTACTACTCTCAAATCACCACCTAACTTTAGATGTCTTGAAAAAAACTCATCTCAGCTAAGCATGTTTATTTTTAATTAAATCCTTCATGGCAAAATTAAAAATGCAACACATCTGTGAACCGAGAAATTAGCAAAATCATGATTTGTACACAGTACTAAAACAGTTGGCAACTTCTGTTCTTGGAATGTTTGACTGCAATGTTTCCCATTAGCATATGCACCTAATTAAAAATGTCTTCCTATATAGATATATTACACCTTGATTGCTGCAGGATATCTTTTTTTAAAAAAAATGCTTCCTGTTGTCAGAGAAAAGCTGGTTTGAGCAGAGGAAACTCTGTAATATAACCCAATGCAACCCATTCATCTACTAGCCTTCTCTGGCACTAGCATTACAGGCAAGAAGATGAGATGGCAGCTTTATTGATATATCCATCCACTCATATGTAAAATAGGCCATGGAAAGTCTTACCTTCAAGAAAGAACACAGGTAAGACGTTCAGGGGTAGCTGTGTTGGCCATTAAGCAAATTCAAACAAAAATCCATCAGTGATACCTTTATTGGCCAACCAAAATACTTGTTGCAAGCTTTCAAAGCTCCATGGGCTGCTTCATCAGGCAAAATGTTACAAACCAAACAGGAGAAAAACAATTGAAGATGTTAGTCAGATGCCTACATGTTGTTTCAGTCTTTAGTTAAGATGGTATATGGTGGGGAGAATATCTTTTGCACGCAAGCTTCTCCTTCTAGCCCTGGAATTATGTAGCATGAAAGAACCTCTGGAATATATTATTTCAGACTGCAGTTGAGGGCTCACCTGACTGAAAAGAGGATTTACTCCACAGATCTAATTAAATGTTAGTGGAAATGATCTAGTTTTCATTAATGCTGAAATTCCATGTAGCACACACCTGTACAAATGGCATCATCCCAGTTAAACAGTGCAGTCCTTAAGGCATGATGTAGCATCAACTCAAGCCACATGAGATGTACACATTTTCAAGGGGTGCTTGGCAGTTTTCATGCACCCAAAAATGTGTGCATACCATATCCAGTATAATGTAATAGTTTAAAACTTGGACTTGGTCCAGGAGTCCAAATCCAATTCAAATCCCCACTCAATGGAAACCCACGGAATAACTCTGGGCAAATCATACTCTCTCATTTTATGGAGAAGGTTATGGCAAACCCCCTCTCAAACAAATCTTCCCCCCAAAAGTCTACAACATAATCACCACAAGTTGGAGTTAATTAGACACATAACAGCAACAACTACAAGACACTGAGAATTATGTATGAATATCTCATTCCTGTGTTGGGGATGAGTATGATTTTGTGGCTGTTGTCTACCTGATTGGTACTTGGCTGGATGGTCAACCTTCCCTGCCTTGTTATTTATTTGCCTGATATCAATCCATAGAAAACAGCTTCCATATCAGTTTGGGGAGACACACGTGCAAGTGGAAGGTCTTTGTCCGTGTTCAGTTAACCAGATCTGATATTGCACAATTACCATGTCTACAAGATTATTCATACATTATAATCTGCAACAAAGTGGTTGCCTCCAATGAAGGTTAATCCAATGCCTTGTTCTGCTGGCAAAAAAAAGTTGGTGCCCTACATATTTGATATAGAAAACAAAGGGCAACTGCCAGCTGAACCTTTCTTCAAGACTGGTGATGAGATAGTATTGCCACTGATCTACCAGTTATTATGGGATTCAGCCAAAGGCACCTCAACAGTTAGTTTAGCTTTGGGATGCAAGGTAGGCCATATTACATGTATCTCCTGTCTTGTTGTTGCCTCCTGGAATTTGCTGCTAGAGGAGATTTTGGTAGGACTGGCTCTGCCACTAACACAAAATATTCCCCATGTAAGCTAGGAGAGGGAATCATGCAGCTTTTCAAATGGGCCTGAAAGCTGGCGGTGGCACACAAGTCCCATTGTAGCAGAGCTCCAGAACATCTTACAAGCTGTCCTGCTGCTTTGGTTCATGACCATGGTGGCCAGAAGAGCCACTTCTCACCATACTGTGCAGCACACGATGGCCGCACATGCACATATGATCCCCCTCTGCATTTCAAAGAAACATCTTTGAATTAGGCTGTACTTTTTGCTGAATTGGGGACAATAAGTTTACAAACTAACTGGTCCATTCAGTAAGGTGTTTTATTTCATTATTCCTGTTTATCTCTGGGAGGAATCTGCTGCAGCCTATAAAAACTAGACTGTCTGCAACCGCCCAGAGGGCCTTTTCGGCAACCACTCCAGATTATGGAATGGCCTGCCGGATGAGATCCGTCATATTACCATCTTGAACAGCTTTAAACAGGTTGTTAAGATGGATCTCTTCTGGCAGGCCTTTCCTGAATAGATATCCCAGCCATCAAGAGACAGCCCAATCTGCTCCCCTGATTCTGTTGCAGTTATTGTTATTTGTTTATTTGTATTTTATTTTAAGTGAGTTTTAAATTGTTCATTGTTTAATGGTATTTTAAGGGGTAGGTGGGATTGTGGGATATATAGTGTATTTTTACTGTAAGCCGCTCCAGTTGCATTACACAGAGGGGAAGGATAAAAATAAATTTATTATTATTACTATTATTATTGGAGGGAAGATCATGTAGGGTACTTTAAATGTGATGGGCTAAACTGAATGAGGAGGTGTTTAGTCTTCCCAGGCAAGGAAGCCATGCAGTGAGATGCAGGTGGGGCCATCCAATGGGAGTTTAGGTGGAAGAGAAGGGTGACAGGAAAACAAGAAAGACTATTGGTTGATATGGATATGCATGCCAAGAAGAAAGAAAGAAAAACACAGCTGCTGCCTTCATGTGACCTAAAATACTCCATTTCAGACATGGGAAGAAATGGCCTTTTGTACCGATTTGACATTGAGCAGGAGAAATGTGTAGCTATCAATACAAATTTAGTCTGGATTATAATGGGTTAGTGTGGGATCATTGGAGTCGAACTGGGGCATAATACCAGATAAGGAATCCAGCCAAAGGTGCCTCAAATATGCTTTAATTAGAGATGTGACTGGAATATATGCAAATCTTAGAGTGACAACACCACTCCTTATTTTATATATAAATGTTAAATGCCATACTATAAGAACCATGCAAATAAACTCAAAATTGAATAGCCTGCCTAAAGATTTTCACGTACACAACTTAATTTGCATTCTCTGGCTCATTTGTGTTTGTAATTCAAATGAGTCCTTGACCTACATGGCTGACTTAAAATTTCACTTTTAAGTGGAAACTAGTCCCTTATCTGTCAGAGTTCGGAATATTAGGGAATGTAGCTATTGGCAACTCAGTAAGTATGTCATTAAATGTTAAGTAGCTTTTTTTTTTCTTTTTTGTACAGTGCCAATGGTGGTGCTAGGCACATTTGTGATAAATATGAGATATGCTCGGCTCTTGAATTTTGTAGAAATACAGTCTAGAAAAGCATTAAGTGGCATACTGAATAAATAATACATTTAATTTTATTATATTGCATTTCTCACATAGACATTTCATTAAATGCTTTAGGATTTATTTAAACTTAGCTTTTCAAGCTTTTCCCCTAGAAATAAAGGCTGTCAGTTTTGTCTGCTTTAATCCCATTTTTGCTCTCCCCTCTTGAGCAGTGCTTCTTAAACTAAATAACGTGGGGGACTGGCAACCTTCCCCCCCCACACACACTAATGTGTCAGGGACTCTACCATATTTGTGCTATTGGCTACAGTTGTCTCTTTCTTTCCTGGAAACCATCCAGGGATTGGCACCAATCCACAGACCACCATTTTGAGTCTGAGATACCTCTCTCAGCTATCAGAAGTGAGCAAAAGGCAGTTATTGTTTGCCAGTGAGCTAGAGACTGATAATAAATTTGTGCCCATTGGGTACAATTGTTTGTTTCTTTCCCAGAAATTGGTCAGGGACTGGCAACCACTTGCCCAGGTACTAGTAGCCATCCAAAGACCACTACTTTGAGTAGGAATGCTATAGTTCACCTCTTTGCTCCACCCATCTGGGTGTGTTTCTGCAATGTAAATACCTTCTCTTGCAAACATGTCTGTCATAATGTGCCTTATGCATGCATTGAACATTTGAGCATTAAAGAACATTGCTTCAGTGACAAGTATATGGCCTTTTTGGTCCCATGGCTCTAGCCTAGAAGATGAGGTTTTCAAGATCTTATTGCACTATATTGCAACATTTAGAAGTGAAAAGGAGACAAAAACCCATACAGATGTATTCAGTCTTGACTGTTTCCAATCTTACCTTATTATTAGAAAAATAATGGACATAAAGAGTATTGAAGGTACATATTTTGGACTTCCAGAATCGATGATTTGGAAAAGAGATCTCAGATACTGAGGTCAGGAATTATTCACTAAAAACAAAACATAGCTTGGAACCAAGTATAGGAAGTTGAGAAACCACCATTGCCATTTATAAAAAATGAGTTCTGGTTTTTGTGTTTTTTTGTCATCTCCCCCCCCCCCCAAAAAAAGAAGCAATTGGAAGTGTTTCCTATTTTTTTATCTTTAGGGTTAAGGTACCTGTTGATGCTGTGCTCCTACTTCAGTTACACACTGGAAATTCCAGAAATGCTTACATGTCCATATGCCACTGCCTGGCACCCACCTCATTCATGAAAAACATGTCCCTTGTGTACATATAGAAAGAAAAATTCCTTTACATATTTCTGATATATTTCAAAAGCAAAGAAATACAAGGGCTAAGTCTCAAAATCTGCATTTTCTTATCAGAAACGTGTGAATAATAAATAACAGGGATGGTCAGCTTAAATAGAGTGCTGTTCTTTCATAGTTCACATCTCTACACAATAGCCTACTGAAGCCTCTGTAGAAGTGGTTTCTCACTGGAAGGAAGGAACAAGGAACTAGCACAGCTTTCTGTTCCCATTTACTTTAGTTATACTGCAGGTCCATTGGATAGATGAAGTTGATTTGTATTTAGTATGTAGAGAGGAAACACACTAGCCCAGGGGTAGGCAACCTTTTTGAGCCGGAGGCTGGGTTGCTGTCCCTCAGACAATTGGGGGGGCCGAAGCACCATAAATAAATAAGTAAATAAATAAAAATATTTAAAAAAAAATAAAAAAATGCATGCACACTCTCTCAGCCCCAGAAAAGCCATGGCAAAACCTCTGGAGATTTTGCCAAGAAAACCCCAAGAACAAGTAATAACAACAATAATCAATATCATCATGGTGGGCGGCAGTGGTGGTGGTGGTGGTGGCAGGACCTGCCTGAGGCCGGTCCAAAGGCCTCAGGGGGCCGCATCCTTAGGCCTTAGGTTGCCTACCCCTGCACTAGCCTCTTTTTTAACTTTGTTGTTAACTGCCTTCAAGTTGACTTCGACCTATGGTGACACTATGAATAAAAGACCTTCAGGTCACCCGATCCTCAGCCACTCTGCTCAGCTGTTGCAGATACATGACCGTGACTTCTCTGATTGATTCCATACATCTGGAATGTGGTTTCCTCTTTTCTTGTCACCCTCATTATAGTCTTTTCTAGCAAATCATTTTTTCTCATGATATGGCCAAAATACAACAACCTCAGTTGAGTCATTTTTTATTCAAGGGAAAGTTTGGGCCTGATTTGTTCTAGGACCCATCCAGTAGTCTTTTTACCAGTCCACAGTATTTTCAGAACTCTTCTCTAGCACCACATCTCAAATACATTGATTCCCCCCCCCCCATCAGCTTTCTTTACTGTCCACCTTTCACAACCATATATAGAAATAGGAAATAAACGCCTATTTGTTCAAAATGATGATCCTGTTAAAAGTGATATTTGACAAACCAAAGTCAGAACAGCAAGGCCAGGCTGCAGTGCTAGAGATAAATGTTATCTAGTCAAGTTCTTCTAAATGTTCCAACTGGGTGGGGGGTTTCTTGGTCCTTTGGGTTTTGGAAACCGGTTTCCAAAGCCTGGAACACAAAACCAAGACAATTTTATGCAGTATTCTTTCAATTTTATGTGAAATTAGCATATAATTATCATACAAGCAGAATATGAAACAGCATATTAAAGTTTACACATAAAAATGATATAAGGAAGCAAGCTGTGTAATTTAATTAATGCCAAGTGAGTTTGAAGCACAACATACATATACCCAGGGGCACCAGAACTATTTTTAGTGTGGGGCAGCTCAACATAATTTTGCCTACTTGCAGGGGAGGCAGAAATTGTCATCCATTATCCAAACATCCTTGAATATCAAGACTCTTACAAGCAGAATAGGTACTTAGAAGTGCATGCTATGTATTCAGTGTAGTTGATTTCCAAGTAAGTGCAGAGAAGCTGGATAGCAGTCAGCCTTCATTATTCCTGGTTGGAGTCAACTACAATTTTAAAAAAATATTTCTTAGTACTTCAGATTTTACTACATGTCTGACTGATAATCCCAAAGAAGGCTCAAGTTGTCCCATTTTGCTAGATAATTTCACAGAGGACTCATTCCCTCCAGCGTAGCAAAGCAAAGCAGCTTCATTTATATACCGCTTCATATCGCACATGGGATGCCTAAGCGGTTTACAACTGTGAGCTGATTGCCCCCCAACAATCTGGGTACTCATTTTAGCGACCTCGGAAGGATGCAGGCCTGAGTCGAGCCTCAGCCCTGGCTGGTATTGAACTCGCAACCTTGTGGTCTATGAGTGAGTGGCTGCAGTACAGGCATTTAGCCACTGCACCACCAGGGCTGATTTCTTCAGATTTTCTGAAGAGCGTAGTTTTTTGGGATGATGGACTGAGCCCCCATTATTCTGGGGTCCGTACATATACCATATTCCCAGAATCACTGAATTCTGGTGATGATCTTCAAGAAGAGAAGATAAAGTACTCTAGAGTTGAGATCTGGGGCATTAATAGCACATCTCAATACACTCAAGCATTTTCCCCTCACCCAAAAGCCATAGCTCTTTTATATCCATAGCTCTTCTAAATATCACAGAGCAAGAAATGTAAGTATGTTTTTTCTAACATCCATAAACTAAAACGGGTAGGCAACCTTTTTGAGCCAGGGGCCGGATTGCTGTCCCTCAGACAATTGGGGGGGGCAAAGCACCAAAAATAAATAAATAAATAAATAAATAATAAAAAATAAAATTAAAAATATTTTAATTATTTAAAATTAAATAATTAATTTTAATTATTAGGACCAGCCTGGGGCAGGACTGGCCTGGGGCAGGACCGGCCTGGGGCCGATCCAAAGGCCTCAGGGGCTGCATCCGGCCCCCAGGCCTTAGGTTGCCTACCCCTGAACTAAAACAATGGCATGTGCTGGATAATATGTGTATGGCATTTTCATATTTCCTGGAGGAAATCATTCACTGCTTTTGTTTATGTGTGTCTACTGTTCGCAGCAGTGTGTCTTTCTTTTTTGTTGTGCCTCTGTTATTTTTCCTCATCTGACTTCTCTAATAAATGTAACAAGGATTGTTGCCCCACAATGAATACATCATACCATAGATTACATAATGGGAATTCCTGCTGACAGCATTGAAAAGAGCCGAATAAGATGTATCTGTAGTGTTTCAAAGTGTCTAGTGAATTTGGTTATCAATAATATTTAATGAGGGGGGAAATCAAAGCATAAGTATTTTAAGGATGCTATATTTTCATACTTAACTGAACAGAGAAACATATTTTCTAAAAAAAAAAATACATACCAAAACTCAGAACAGATCTGGAGTGACCGGATTGATCAGCCTCTGCAGTTTTCACTAAGGGAGATGGACCACAAATAGCTAAAAATGGAAGGAATTACATTAGCACCTGATGATTGATCCACATCAAAATAATTACAACATTGTTCTCCTATTAGACATATGCTATTTTGCTTCAATTGGGTACAGGAGAAAAAGGCAGAATATCCATAATATAGATTTGTAAGTATCAACACCACTCATAAATCCAGTGAATTCTGCTGTCGGTAGCTGTATTGTTTAGATGTTGGAACAATGTGAGATTTGAGCCAGCTATGTGATGGTTTACATTACCTAACAGCAGACACCAATCAAACAGGGTTGAAAAGGGTTTGGGCTTTTTGGGGGGTGGGGAGGTTGTTTATCAGATGAGAGAGATTTATGAGACCATCCATGCCAAAGGAGTTAGGTCATTTTAAACAGTTGTGCAGGGACCAGATAATGGATAAGATGCTTTTAAACAGCCAGAAAAACATCCAGTGGTTGCTACAGAACATGGATGCCTGTTTGAAAATCTGAAGTTTGAGGAATCTTGCCAAGAAGCACAGACCCCAATGACTATGGGCTGGGACATCATTCCAGGAATTCTCTCCTACTACTTATTTTTGCTGCTTGATCTCTCATTTTTACATCTTGCTCTGCATTGTTCCTGGTTAAGAAACAAGCCAGCAGTTAGAAGTAAAGTTCCTCATTTTACCCAGATTTTCCTCCAATACAAAATTAGAAGGTGCTATATCCTAAGAGCACCAGATCCTGTCTTATCTTAGAAGCCTGACAGGGTTACCTCTGGTTAGTACTTGGATGGGAGACCACCAAGGAATACCAGATGCTATAGGCTACATTTCAGAGGAAGGAACTTGTTAAAATGACATCTGAGTATTCCCTGCCTTTAAAATCCTATGAAATTCACGGAGTCACCATAAATCAACTGGTGACTTGAAGACACAGGAGTCCAAAACATTGCCGAAACAATCCAGTTTCAGACTGTTTTAACTGGGTTGGCTCAGTGCTATGGAATCCTGGGAACTGTACTTTATTGTGGCACCAGAGCTCTCTCTCATAGAGAAGGCTAAATGTCACACAAAACTACAGTTCCCAGGATTCCCTAGCATTGAGCCAGGGCAGTTAAAGCGGTCTCAAGCCAGATTATTTCTTCAGTGTGTTTTGGACCACACACACACACTGGTCAGCCACATATTTTAAAGAGTAGCTAAACGCAGAAAGAACAGCATCTTTGAGACTTACTGTGCCTTACCAAAAAACTTTTGTAGGCAATAGGTAAATGCAGGGAGTGAAGATTTAAAATCAGTATTTTAAAAATAATATTTTGTTCTTAAGGTGCTTTCTTAAATAGGTAATAACTAAATGGCATGGTTATCAAAGAGACAAAGATATAGGAATGATCCCAGTTTACATATTAAACATTACTAAATGATAAGACTGAAGGTTGGAACACTATGCATGAAGAATGTGTTCCCCAAGACTATCATAAAGTGTAGTACAGCTATTGTAGTAGTTTGTAAACAGATGTGGGTAGGGCAGGAATGCTTGCTATTTTCTATATGCATAAAATAGAATGGGAATCCAGAGCAGATTTCACATTTACAATATGTTTCTCCCTTTGCAATTAAATGCCTCACCCACTTAGTTGAAAAATGTAGTTCTTTAAATTTCCATTTCTGAAATCCTTAGAGACAGTGAAAAACACTGGAAGCATAATAGGCTCATTCACAAAGCCTGTGAATATTTTCAGGTCCCAATGGAACTGTTGGGGATTATAGCCAGCATTATTCAGTGGTCTGAATATTGGACTAGGATTCCAAAGACCAGGGTTTAAATCTCTGCTCAAAAATAGAAACCCACTGGATGACCTTGGGCAAGCCAAGGTCTCTGGCCCTAACAGGAGGACAATAGCAAACCTTCTCTGAATAAATCTTGCCAGAAAGAAAACCCTAGAATAAGGATGCCATAAGTCACTCTCCTCAGAGCCACATAACAAGAAGTGGCTTCTTGGCATATCATAGAATCAAGCTACACCCAACATCACATCTGAATTTTGCATTTATACTGCAGTATTCTGCCTTTTCCAGAGACTTACTATTTTTCACATTTCGTAAAATTTTCAGGCTCTGTAAAAAAAAAAGAGAGAGAGAGAGAGAGAGAGAGAGATAAGGTTCACTGTTGGTGTTGAGAAAGTATTGATCACTAAGAAAAGAACTGGAAAATGAATTAGCAGCCATGCAACCACTCTATCTAAGAATATCACAGTCTTGGAAAGAAAGAAAAAAGGTCCCTGTTATTTTTTTAAACCTAATTATTTTTATTTGTTTATTTATTTATTTGTATTGTGGTAGTACATTCAAGCCCCTGGCAAGATAACTTGAAACCATTCTGTCAAAGGGGCAAGTCACAGAATTATGTGTGTAGCCTGGCAGAAAATGCAACTTTGAGGAAGAAACCATAGCTTCATAATGTATCCGGACCACAGTTTTCCATGGAGGGGGACAATATTTTTTCCACCACAAAAGATATTGATAGTTGATCAGTGCTGATGTCATCACATACAGTGAAAGAAAGAAATCAAGCCTTCTTTCCACTGCTTACATCAGTTCAACCCACCTATCGCCAACCTCTTGATGTTTATCCAGGGACATATGCAATTGCTTGTACATCACACTTTTTGACAAATTTCAGTGACTTCTAACAGGAGTACTGACTCTCCATCCCCAATAATTATAAACTACAGTATATACCAATTAAACAAATCTTGCCGCACTAGCAAGGAACTCTGGCTTTTAGTGATTTTCCTGATGCATTAATCATTTTTTAATGGAGACAGTGAATATTTACTGATGCAACTATAGAGTGGGGACATATAACAATTATACTCTTCATGGATTATTAAAAAGCAAGGATGAATCAGTGAAGAATATTTTGAAATTTACATTCTTATGCACCAATGACTGTCCGTTGGGTTCATGTAAGGCTTACGTCACACTCTTGGCATAGGATATCACCTCTGAGACATCAGAGACAACATTAGACACAAGGATAGGTGGCACAAAATTGACTGAAGTGATTGATTATTTCATTGTTGCTGTTTAAAAATATTGTATCATTCATTGTATCAATGTATTATATGGGGTACTGTATTAGATTATGTATTTTAAACTTTGTAATGTTTTTAATCCTACTTTTATACTGTTTTAACTGTGTTCTTTTAAATTGTTTTTTAAAATTGTTTTTAAGGTGTTTTATCTTGTGAGCTGCCTTGGGTCCCTTCTTCGGAGAAAGGTGGCATAAAAATGAAATAAATACATAAATAGTTTGTTTCAGCTTAAATATTATGAGCCATCTTGGCTCCCATATGGGGAGAAATATCGGCTATATTTCAGGGGAATGGTCTGCTAAAACCCTATAAAATTCATGGGCTCTCCATATACAGTCACCTCTCTGTTTTCGCAGAGGATCCGTTCTTGACCCCCCACGCGAAAATGGAAAATTGCAGATATTCAAGCCCCATTAACTAATAGGGCTTGCTGGTCCATAAAAGACCAAGACTGCAGGCTCGAAGTCTACGAAAACAGAGGGGCAACTGTATTGACAGGCAACCTGAAAACATATACATATAGACAGTGTTATTTAACCTGCAATTTGTAGTTTCATAATTATTTCTCTTTCTTGCTTAGATTGCCCTCTAGTGTTCACAATGAGAAACATTAAAGGTATTATTTCCACCAGCTAGCACCTTTCCTTGAAAACAAGAGAAATCTTCCCTCCTTCCATCTCTCCCCACTCCCCCACCACCGGTACTTTAACATTTTACTTTTAGACTATTTTGTGTTACCGTCACTATATTTTTTCTCTCTCCATAGTATAGATGCAGGCAGGCAGAGGGGGAGTCTTGTAGCATTTGTTATTTTGTAAAAATGAAAAACATAATTTAAAAATACATACACTCAATAGGAGAGAGAAGATGCATAGCCATAGAAATCTAAAGATGAAGTATTTGGGAAATGGCCAGTTTTTAAAAAATTAATGGCAAGCAGTTGGCAATTGTCAATTTTACAATGATAGCATCCAAGCTTTGGAAAGATTTGAAAAACAGCTGGAAGAGCTTTAGAAGAGTTTTGTACCACAGCTGTCCAAACACTACAGCTTTGGGAAAACTGTGGACTTCAAATCCCGAATCCTCAGCCAATATGGCCAGAGGCCATGCTATCTGAGGGGATTATGGGATTTGTTAGGCAAATATAACTTTCCCAAGCTTTGGACTGCAGTAGTAAGGAGAAGGCCACTCAGTTTCTGACACTTCTTACAGGACTGAGGGTGAATGGGGCTACTGTGTTATCTTCATCTTAGAAGAAAAATTCAGCCTAGATTTAGAAGTCTTGGAAACCACACACTTCTTCCCTCTGGCACCTTTAAACTAATTGCTCTCCGCTGCCTTTTCCCTTGTGTATCTTTCTTTGCAAATGTGAGTGGTAACTCCTGGGTGTCTTTTCATTTGAGCACAGTGCCTGCCGCAAGCATAGCAAATTGAATTTTAATGCCAGCAAGCTTCTTTGGAAGATAACTTTTATTGAAAAAGTGGGCTAGAAATATAACAAACTGTGGCTGGGGGCAGTGTTGAGTGGGAAAGGTATAGTCTTCATGGTATTTATCAATTGTTGGTTTGCTTGAAGGGCTAGATTAGAGTTCTTTTGCTGAAGACAGACAGTCAGGGAGCACTCAGCTTCCAAAAATTATAGAGTATATAACATGACACTAGAGTGGAGGGTGTAGTGGTGGTGTGAATGTGCACATATTTGGGAATGAGATGGGGTGACCATCTTTGTGTCAGCAAAAATAAAATAAAATAACATTAAAGGTGTCAAAAAGACTAAAGGTGACAACAATTTGCATAAATGTGCATATGCTATTTTATAAGTATAGTGGCATCATAAGAAACTATAACTTAAATAGAAACTCAGCACCTGGGAAGGATGCTTGCCAGGTGGCCTATGTGCCTGCTCAGCCTGCTGTGCAGGTGCCGGACAACTTTAAGGCTCTGCTTGCTCTCTCTTCTTCTGGTTCAGCTACCTTTAAACAAGACTTGCACTTTCAAATAAAGGATATCCTCAAATAAAGGATAGTCTCAAACAGAAAACATGGCCACCCTTTGGGGAGAACTGTCATTCATTACATGAATCATCACATTCATCGTTCATCACATGTGATGAATGAACACTGATGCTGCAGGCACTAACCAATGTGCACTTTTGACATGTGCAATCTCATTCTGTACAGTACACATGATTGCAAAAATAATGTTGGTGGAATTGAGGAATTTTTTCCCAGTTGTGAAGTACAGCTTAAATCCTAGGGGGAATGCAATTCTTCCAACAGAATAATACTACCTTGGAAAAAGTCATCTGAATCTCCTGCACACCTGAAACTTGTATGATTAAAATGGTAAAGGGAAATCTTGTTGCCCCATTCCTTAAAAAGTTGTAGTTATTTAAACCTATAGTCATAGAGAAGGTATAGCTATCCCTTCCCATACTTCCTAGCTCCTCCTTGTTTCTTTACCTTGCTCCTCCTGAATTTTGCTTCTTTTGATGTATTCTCTGTCAGCTTAATTCCAGAGTCTCCAAGCCTCATGACATTGTTCATAACCGATGGTTGAGCTATGTAAATAAAATACATTCAGCAAAAGAACAATTTGAGAAATAAGCCTGTACCCGAATATGTTAACATGTGAAAGACTATCTTGACTAGTTCTACCTTCAAGGCCTTCTCCTTAATCCTAAGCATGTAGGTCAGGACATAGGGGAGGGCATTATTCATGTACTCACTAGTGCTTTTTTCATTTACATGTTCGAGCCCTAGAGCTGAAAATGAATTATGGTGCTAAGACATGCATGATCAATGACACTGCTGGCTTCTAGTCAATTGAATTGGATTAAAGTTGAACTCAAGTAGCTTCAATGACTCAACTCCACAAGAAATGATGCGTTGACTTGACTCAGCTCAACTCACAAGTTGTGTACAGAAGCCACTCCAAGACAAAGGGCTCTTTCCAAGAATCGGCCCTAAATACTCCTTTTCTATAGTAATAGCAATAGCAAGTACATTTTTGTACCACTTATCAGTGCACTTAAGCACTCCTTACGCCATTTACAATGTGTAAGCCAATTGCCCCCAACAAGTTGGGTACTCATTTTAGCAACCTCAGAAGGATGCAAGGCTGAGTTGACCCTGAGCCCCTGGCTGAGGTTGAACTCACAACCTTGTGGTTTGTGAGTGAGTGACTACAGTAAAGGCATTTAACCACTGCACCACAAGGGCTCTTCTAGGGACAAGTCTTCCCCACACAGCTTCAAGTGTCCCCTCTCCCACAAAAACATTGTTTCTTTTGCTATCTCTTCTCTCAGTTTGTCTGATAAAAGAAAGCAGGAACAGCAGCACAGCTCCAACTGTCAAGCTAGTCAAGTCCCAGCAAAGCTCATAAAGCTTTAGCAGGGTCTAGATCTGAAAGGTCCTTTTTGCTGCCACTTCTCCCCTGCCACCATGTACTCTAACTCCTTGCTGCAGTCTGTCCCAAAATGGCACCTCTCTGACCCACAGAAGTGATGCCTTGTGCCCAAACCTTGCAAGAGTTTCCTAACAGCTACTAAATGTAGCTAAAGGAGTGAACTCACATAGGCAGGCAAAGAATGGGAGACACCACCACATGAAGGGATCAGTAGGCTGTGCCATGATTTTAAGAAACTCTGAAAATAAGTTTCATGCAATCCTCATCCCCACCATGGTTCTAAAGGCCTCTGGTTCCCCTTGTCTTCCTTGCACACCAATACTTTGATCAGAAGCCCCCCTGCCCCTCACTTTTCCCTTACCATCCCCCTGCTACCCCTTTCCCACTCATTGCCCCCATGGATTCTTCCACTGCCATCCAGGGGGGCATACTGCCCACTTTGGGAATCACTGATCTAAAGGAATGGTTCTCAAGCTTTGGTCCTCCAGATGTTTTGGACTTCAGCTCCCAGAATCCATCTGGAAGATCAAAGATTTAGAATTCATAATCTAAAGTGTAGTAAGTGTAATGTGATCAAGATGAACCAAGGTGTGCCATACCTAAACTGCAAGTAAGAAAGGACAAAACGGAACTCCCTAGGGCTTTTGTGCTACAATAAAGCTCCAAAGAGGCATAGATTTCAAACACTGAAACAAACCTAGAGT
>CM034706.1:226423493-226436336 GCA_020142125.1 Phrynosoma platyrhinos
ACTGAGCAAAAAAGTTAAAATCATACAAGCCACCGTATTCCATATTACCACGTGTGGATGTAAGAGATGGATAGTTAAGAAAGATGATAGGAAAAAAATCAGTTCATTTGAGATAGTGTGGTGCTGGAGAAGAGTGTTGAGGATCCCATGGACAGCCAAAAGGAAAAACAAATGAGTCCTAGAGCAGATCAAGCCAGAAACCTCACTGGAAGCCAAGATGACTAAACTGAGACTGTTGTACTTCGGACACATCATGAGAAGGGAGGACTAATTGGAAAAGACAATAATGTTGGGAAAGGTTGAGGGAAGCAGGAAGAGAGGAAAGTCACATGCCAGATGGATGCACTCTATAAAGGAGGTCACGGGTATTAAGGGGTTGCAGGAATTAAGCAGAGCAGTGGAGGACAGAGGGTCTTGGAGATGTCTCGCCATGAGTCAAGATTGAGTTGAGGGCAGTTAACAACAATAATAGGATCAGCTAAGGAAAGCCAAGATGATAGCTGTCAGAACAGGCCAATGGTGAGTGCCTGCTGGCCACTGGCGGAGCCCAAAGGTGAAGGGACCTAGTGGCAATCTAACTGCACATGCAGATGGGGGGGGGAGTTAAAGATGTGAAGTGGGCTTTTCCAGTTTTGAATTCCAGCTCTATCTTATTTTAGTGTTACCAAAATATTGTTCAGAAATTCCAGTTAGTTAAAAGAGCTTCAGCCAGACAGTGAACCCAGGCTGGTTGTAGGGAGCACATGACTTCCTTTTGACAAAAGTTCCACTGGCTGCCAGTCTGTTTCAAGGCACAATTTAAAATGTTGGTTTATGACCTATAAAGCACTATATGGCTTGGGTCCACTTTATCTGAAATATTTTATTCTCCCATATGAGCATGCCTGTATTTTGAGATCTTCGAACAGCCCTTCTCTCTGTCTCTCCACCCTTATAGATATCATACCCTCCAACTGTCTTGATTGGCAGGGACAATGCCAATTAATCCTCTTGTGTCTCACTTTTTCAATTGCTTTTTAAATGGCACAGTTTCTTTCTCTTTCTCCCACTTTTTTCCTTTTTCCTCAGCTTACTTCAGTTGCTGCAAACTGAGTTCAAAGTGCAAAAGCAGTTTATATTTGCTAACAGGGGGGAGAGGAAAGGAGGGGTAGAATCTTGCTATTTTGGGTAGGCTCAGGCAAAAGCATACTGTTGCAGCCTCCCTTGGCTTGTGTGTTCTTCCTCATTAGTCACTTTTGTTGTCTTCAGCACACTGCTATCCTTCTGTTGGCAGGTGAAGATCTTTTTATTTCAGCAGGAGTTTGATGGCTGAGTGCCCAAGAAGAAAATGACTTTTCAGAATGTACTGTAATGTTTATTTGTTGTGTTCAATGTAATGGTAATTTTTAAAACTTGTTTTAATTCTATTGTTAATTTAATTATATATATATAATTATATATATATTTGTATGAAACACATTTTACAGTTGTGTAAATTTTAACCTTTGTAAGTTTATCGTGACTCCCGGACCAGGAAAAAAGCGAGAAATGATGATAATGAAGATGATGATGCCATCCTTGACCACTACTAACCTGAAATACATCCCTAAACATACTTGGAGATCCTAATGTTTATCAAAACAGGGCTATGAATTTCCATTTTAACCTAGATTAGCAATGGTCACATATTAGACTAAAAGCAAGCAAGGGAGTGGGGAGAATTAGCATGCAAAAAATGACCAGCATTAACACTTACCTCCACAGGAACCACATCAGAATGACTGGAGAGTGTTTCAATTTGCCTTTTAAAAAGCTCAATCACAGCATCATAGACCAACTTATATTGCTCCTGAAAAATAACATCAAAGAATCACATAAACATATGTCACTTTTGCTTATTTTGTTTCTCAGTTACATAGGCCTGGGCTGTCTAACATAATAAAAATCTGTGTTGATAATTTCTAGGACGTGAGCTAAGGGGCATTGCTTTTACTTCCCAAAGTTGAAGTTGGGAATGCACATTTAATAAGCAGATGTGACTGCATTTCATGCTGGGTGTTGGCAAGAAGTAGTAGAAATGGAAGTTTCTGCACTACTCTGTTTCCTAGACAGGAACTTGCTTATGAGTAAATGTTCACAAGACAAGATCTGACTATATAATTGTTAACAGTTTCAAGTAACTCAGGAATGCTACTTTGAGAATGGATTAAGATCTGACCAACCAGGTGTTGTGAGGGTTTTTTTTGCCAACCATCTGGGCACAACGTCACAAAGCACTTGAGCACCTTGCTTATGTCTTTTCTTAGGACAACATCACCACCTATTCCTTTTATATCTTCCCAGAAAGCTTCCTATTATAATAAATGGAACTTTCCCATCATTGCACAACTCTAGAATTTCCTTCATCAGAGCACAGTAATGACTGTACTGCACAAACAAGTTTCTCAGAATTTCAGTTATGCTCAGTATTAACAAAACAATCAAATCTTTTCAACATACCTGAGTCTGCACTAATAAAGGCCGCTGTGTACGCATTTCCTGAATCATATTGAAAATGCTGAAGTTTATTGGGAGAATCTTAGGTTGAAAAGGAAAAACAAAAAGCAAAAAAACTCTTAATGACAGGAAATGCCATGTCCAATGTCATCCTGACATTGCACTGCATTTCATAATTAATTCCATCCTGTAGGTAAACTTCCTTGATTACCATTTTGAGGGCAAAGGCAAAGTATAAATGATAGTGATGATGATACTAACAAGAAACCTCATTATTCATTCCCTTTACTTTTATTCGCCTGGTTTGTAAAATACTATTCCCCCCTCCCCATGCCAACTACAGCATTCTAGGCAACACATTTTTCATAACATGGATGAAAAACTGTAAAATTCCTTGCAGTGACCTAAGCAGCACAACAACAGATTATACAGCTGAAATTTTATATTATTATTATTATTATTATTATTATTATTATTATTATTATTATTAATATCTTGCCCCTCTGCAGAGCAATCGGGCGGCTTACAACATTAAAATTTCCATACAGATATATTAATACAATCTAAACAGACAATAAAAATCCCGAATACCACCCGTCCTATGGAAATGAAACACTCACCCCATCTTTTACCAAGGTCCATGTATAGTCAATGGCACAGATGACTCCAGTTCGTCCACAGCCCGCACTGAAGGAAATATGTGATAAATTGCTGAGGGGGGGGGCATGAATAGTTCTTATTTCCATTGAGCATTCTATTCATTTTTTCCTTCTCCAGTACACATACAAACTGTATTCAAATGTAACGGGATTGCATTCAAAATTGCCTGTTCTCATTGCACTAGTCAACAGGGATAGGCAAATATAGCCACTTCATTTTGGTTCCCAAATCACCAGTGTCTGTTCAGCCACTGGCTAGTATAGCTTTTAACTATAAATGAGTACTACCATGTGGAGGGGAAAGAAAGGAGTACCAATGTAACAGTAATTTATTTATTTTTAATGAAAACCACCTTGGGGTTGAAAAGGTAAAACAGGAATCAATTAAACAAAATGAAATATTTTCCTAAACTGTTTGGGATCTGGCCATTCTATGGAATTCCTTCCATCTGCTGACCTTGCTTGCAACTTACATTCATAATTGAGGATCTTGTAATATCTTCCATAAGCCAGGGAGATTATGGGCCTTTGCAGACTGCCAGAAATAATGCAAATTGAGTCCACTTTAAAGGTTAGGGTTAGGGTTAGGGAATCATGGGAACTGTATTTTATTGTGGCACCAGAGCTCTCTGACAGAGAAGGCTCAATGTCTCAGGAAAAAAAAAAACAATTCCCATGATTCCCTAGCACTAACCCTAATCCTTAAAATGGATTCAATTTGCACTATTTCTGGCAGTCTGCAAAGGCCCTATATTGGTAGACACATGAAACAGGGCCTTTTCCAGAGGTTCACCATCACTGTAGAACTCCCTCCCCAAACCAAATGAGATTGGCTCCTTCCTTGGTTTTTGGGTTTTTTTAGAGAGAGAGCAAATCAGGCTTTTAATGTTTTAATGATAAATCGGGCTTATAATGTTTGATGTTCTGCTGCTCTCTAACCATCATGCACCTCGATAAACCAAGTGATATTGAATGAGTCTGTGGGATATTTTCTAATCCCAGTGGGAATGCCATTGTACTGAGGGTTACATAGTATGGTCAGGATGTAATATAAACTTTTTGTATTTCCCACTGCCAATGGGATTTCCAGTGTTTGCCTGAATGGGGCCAACCTATGTCACTTCTGCTTTGCTGAATTGTGGTTTTTGTCCAAATTGAAAAGAAAAGAAAAGAAAAAGAAATGGCAAAGGACATTTTTCCCCCCAACATTATATTGGCTAGCATAAAAAATACCGTACCCTAATGGCAAAAGGTGGGAAATACTAGGGACATTTGTTTGGTTCCATCTGTTTTGTTTTTTTGTGGGGGTTAGGTTGGGTTATTTTTTTATTTTATTTTTGGTTTGTAAAAAATATACAGTGCAAGTGGTTGAAATGTGAGGAAACTGTTTATTCAGGTGACAATGCTGCAGAATCTACTCAATATGTCTAGTTCTTTGTGGCTTCTATGGGCTTCTAACTTTGAGGGACTCTGAGGGACTGAAACAGGACTCTAAGGGACTAGAGTATTTTTGAGGGTTACTTTTAATGCTGCTTATAAATGAATAAGCCATTACGACTTTAGGAAGCCATTGAAGGAAGCCAGTACATTTTCAATCATCAAATCAAGTGAAGTTTTCCTCTCATAGGAAGGAGTACCTTAGACATGTGGCTTATCTCATGGTTTTTAAGATTCTCCCACTGGTTTGCACTGACAGATACATAATTTTGTTAGATGTCACATTAATCTGCCTAACAGATTTACAGAAATGCTATCTTTACTATAATTTGAGGCAAATGAGGACACTATTTTGCCTTTGGATTTCTTATTTGTGTTTAATCACTGGCTTATTAGATTCTCATGACAAGTTTTCAATAGCAACACTGTCTGATGCTTTGGAGGAAAACAAACATCCCAATTACACTCCAGATCTTGCAATCGCACATAATAAATGCCTGTTGAGATTGAATTGGTACAGAATGTACCGTCTGGAGATAGCATGCCCTTGACTGAACACTTGCATTAAATTCCTATGGTCTTCTGGGTACAATTTAAAACATTTATTTCCACCTATAAAGCTCTAAATGGCCCTGGATAGCTAAAACACTGTGTTTTCTCCTCAGTATAATAACAATGGGGCAAGTGGCACATCATGGAGGAGACTTTTTAAAAATTCTGTTTTACCATGGGCAAGCAAGTGCATTTATCACACTTTTCAGTCCCATTTGTTTGACTTATTCTGCCAGCAGAAGCAGATAAAGAAACCAGGTGCTTTCCATCCATAGCTTGCCATTCAGACCAGGATCTCTGGCTTGTTCCTGTCTCCTGACAATCATAAGCCAGGGTTTTTCTCTTAGTTTTGGTCTCTGACTTGTTCAATGTCACACTGCAGAACCACCACAGGTCCTTTATCTTTATAATCTCCCTCCTTCTCCCTTCCTCATGATAGTGTAACCCTTACTCCAAATATGTTACACAGAATAACCAAACTCCTAGTATGTAATTGTTTGACTATATGCAAGGAACACCTTTTTAACAAGCAATCTCATTTTTTCTTTTTTTAGCTATTAGTGGAACATAATCTATCTGTGCCTCAGATAACAAAGCCTCTGACAAAAGGTTCCTTTTAACCATTTTTTTACACATCTACTTCAAACCACAGGGGCACTTTTACTTTGTAAATGGAACTATACCAGTATAATTGTCATTCAAAAATATTTGTACCATGTTTACAAGAGAACATGCTGATATCTTTCATTCAGCGCTTTTAAGAAGGCTGTCAAGATGGATATCTTCCGGCAGGCCTTCCCTGACAGATTTATTGATCATTGCATGATACTGGTGTAGGTTGCCCTTGTTCGTCCCATGATGCTCATTTAATTATGTTTAATTTAGTTAATTTTTACTTGTTGAATGTATTTTATGATGCTGTGTTAGTTTTAAATTGGGGGTAAGGAGATCATGTTATTTTATCATGTTGTTTTATAGCTGAACTTTTGCATTTTATGATTATTACCCCGCCTCAATCCTTCGGGGAAAGGCGGGTTATAAATTACTATTATTATTATTATTATTATTATTATTATTATTATTATTATTATTATTGGTTTCTGAACTTATAGGGTACAGATTAAGCCACCGTAAGTGCTTCATGGCACTCATAGGCTAGCATTCCCTACTGTGTCCATGCTGGAACGAATGCACAACAGAAGCCTGACAACAGAATGCAACCAAGAGGCATGGAAAAGAATCAAGACATGGGATCAGTAGGGAGTGGAGATTACATTGTTTTTAAAATGCAAAGATAAAGGGATAGGTTAACATAGGGCCAGCCTGGAGGCAGGGATGGGGAGGGACAGCTGCACTCCAGGCAGCCCAACTCCACACCGGTGGTGTCCTGACGCTGCGCACCATTACGCACAGCACGTAGCATCAGGACGTCCTTCCGGTGCAGCGCCGGAAGGGGTGCTAAAGAGCCGTTCACCAGCTCTTAGGGCGCCCTTTTGCCAGCTCTGAAAGAAGCAGCATTTTGCCGCTCTTTTCCAGGCAGGCAAAAGGGAAGATTGGAGCAGAGGCATCCAGCAGCCTCAGCCTCGGTCCTCCACTTCCCGGGCGGCCTAGAGCTGCCCGTCTGCAGCCCCCCATAGTGAACTAAAAGAACACTTTAGGTCCATGTGTTTGCTGTGGAGCTATAAAAGAATAGCAGGGTATATCTGTACTGTTGAAACTGAAGAAAGATGCTAAACATAGCTAAACAGCATCACCTGCAGTGCACACAGATAGGTGCATCACTGTGTACTTGGTAGCGATGCATCTCCTCTATGAGCTGAAGAATTGGATCAATGGAGGAGGGCACATCATGATCTGGCCAATGTTTATAGTGGAAATGATAGACAGTCCTGATTTCCTATGAAAGGCAAAAAGGAAGAGGCATTAGCAATTATTTTCAGTAGTAAATTTTAAAGCTCAGGCATCCATTACATCAGCCATGCTTTTGAGGAGAATCTTAAAACACAGGCAGTTTTTTCCATTAGGATCAGGTCATCATCTTGCTATGATTTCAAGAGCTCTGACTCCATTGCAACACTAATTACTTTAGTAATTATGGTCCTGAATTATCTGAGATTGAGGAAAGTAGTGCGTTTTTAACTAATTACTATGAGTATATATACAGAGTGTATGTACATATTTAGAAGATGACAATGGCAAACTCTCTCTGAAGAAACTTGCCAAAAAAAGATATGATAGGTTCACCTTAGGTTGCCATAAGTCAAAAATGACTTGGAGGCACACAACAATATAAACATGTAGCCATTTGTGGGTAGAATATTACAATTTATAAAACATAACATCTGTAAAGATTCAGACTCTACCTAGAGTTTATGATTCAGCACAGATGTTTACATCATGGAAGTCTCTGCTTTGTAAGCCAGTATCCTCATTCACATTTATACTGATTAAGAGCATATTTATGCACCAGATGCATCCCACTGATGGGAATGTGAATTCTGCCTTCAATTTCACTTTTGACAGAAAAAAAGTTATATAAATTAAATAAATAAATAAAATTTCTGGTCAATGCCAACTGTTCAATCCAGTGACTAGATCAGGGGTAGGCAACCTTTCCCCTTTAAGGGCCGAGGGACTTCAGCTCCCAGAATCCCAGGAGCTACTGGCCAACGTGGGACTATTGGCCAACATGGCTGAGGCTTCTGGGAGCTGAAGTCCCTCGGCCCTTAAAGGGGAAAGGTTGCCTACCCCTGGACTAGATGTTGCTTGTTCCAATGCCATTTGTTCCAGTGGAATCACACTAGGTTTTGTTCCAAATTTTGAAAGAGCTATCCATGCTGCTGAATCAGTTTGGGCAATAGTGTTCAGTAGCTTGTATAGCTCCTTTAATACTCAAACTACAACTCAGTAGGAATTCACCATCTCACAGAGATTGGAGCCACTAGCTAACACTGTATCTGGTAGAGCAGTGGAGGCTTGTAGCCTGAGGTCTTCGAAGCAAAGATTCTGCTGATATAAATGAAATTGCTATAGCTACTGCCACCCTATGAGCTCTTGGAATTATAATGTATTCCCTTCTATTCTACTCCAGCCCCAACAAATCCTACTCACTATTTAAAAAAATGCTGAACTGGAACCACAAAATAATTCACAGAAATGTGTCTGCCAATGACAGCAACAAAATCTACTCTCTTTGTATTGATGATTCACATTTTTGCATGGAATGACCCAAGCAAGTCCACTGTATCTTCCCATTTGCTGGCCTGTCCTGCACTTACACTGTCATTCAGTCTGGCTTTCAGAATGCGAATCACATAGTCGCTTCTCTTTTCTTCAGCTTCCTATAGAAAAGCAAACAAACTGGTATGACATTTGGACAGCAATTATTTCCATCAAGCAGAACCCAAACTATGAATTAAATGGGAGAGAGGAAAATATACTTACACAAATAAGAGTAAAGGGACCCAACTGGAGAGGGGACTCATCTGCATCAACCCAGTATCGCTCACATTTTTTCTGTTGGAAAAACGTTGTAGGAGGTTGTGGTTATCTGTCTTCCTTCTCTGTCAAACTTTCATACCTTCCCCCCGCACAACCATCAATTTCCACTCAGAGAGAGCGTCTCACACACACAACTGAGACTCAAAGGGAGAATGGCTGCTCCCAGAGAAAAACAGTTAAAATATATAACAGTCACTATAGCCAGCTCTGTTACTTATTTACTTGCAAACCCTAGGGATAGCCAGTGGTTAACAATGGCTGCAATACTCAGATTTAAGTCAATTTCGTGTGTGTGTGTGTGTGTGTGTGTGTGTGTGTGTATAGCATTGCTGAAGTTGCTATTTTCTTCCACACTGATTGAAGTTCACACCCTGGACTTACCATAGAGTTGCTGCAGCACCTTCCAGCCACTCCATGCCTGGAGGAGCTTGGAGAAGCATCTGGCTATGTTCCTGTAGCCCAGTGGTCCTCCCACTTTTTCGGGCTACTGCCCTCTTTCTTTTAGGGTGACAACTCTAGCGCCTCCAGCTCCTATTTCAGGTCTACTGTTTGTGCAGCAGCCAGCCAGCAGCATGTACCTCAGCTGTGCCCAGCTGCCACAATCTCCTTCTCTACCTCAGCTCCTCATCTACAAATACAGTGATGGCAGTGGCTCAGTGCTGCTCCTCCCTCTCACCTGTGCTGAGCAAAAAGAAGTCTGGTTGCTCTCAGAGGGACCAGGTGCAAAGGGAACAGCAACCGAGCAAATGGTTAAGCCATGACTGAGAAGCCTCTCAACTGTGCCAGTATTGTTGCAGAGGCTGGCATGAATGAGAGATTTCTCGTTTGCTGCTCGACTTGGCTGCTTAGTTGTTGCTCCTAAAGTGAACAAGTGCAAAGGGAGAATATTCTCCCTGGTGAGGAAGGACTCTCAAATCCTTCTCTGCCAAGGTGCAGAGGGGCACAGCTGGCTACCCTCTTTTCTCCCTGACAAGAAAGGCCTGTCAATCTGAGAGAGGCAAAGGACTCTTTAGAAGAATTAACCTTGGCTACCCCTTTCCCTTAGACATGTCTCCCACACACAGCTTCAACTCATCCTCCCTTCACCAACATTGTTTCTTCTGCTACGTCTTCTCTCAACCTGTCTGACGAAAGAAAGCAGGATCATCAGTGCAGCTCCAGTCTGCCAGCCAAGTCCTGAACAATCTTTTTTGCTGCTGCTTACCTCTCCCCCCCCCCGACTGCCATGTGCATTAATTATTCATCCCCATAATAGTCATAAAGGTTCCCCTTGTCTTTTTTGAATCCGAGTATTTTAACGGGAGGCCACCCTGATGCCCTCTTTTTCCTCACCATCCTGCTGCTGACCCCCTTTCCCCCACTGCCCCTCTTAATCTTTTCACTGCCCACAGGAGATAGTACTGCCCACTTTGGGGATCACTGCAAGAAATAAAATGATTACATCATCCTGTGAGACCCCCAGAGGATTCCAGAGGATCTCAGTGGATGATATAATCACTTCACATCTGGTTACTCTTCACCAGGTAGGGAACAGATGTGGCAGGACAGCACTTTACAAGAGCTCTACAGTAAGTCCTGGGGCAGTGAACAGCCAGCTGTGGCCCAATTCTGCATGTGGAACTAGTGTGCTATGCTAAACCATACAGCATTCTAGCCAGTGCCTGAGAAGACCCAGATTTTTTCATGATGCAGAAGCTATTCCATCTTTGACACAATACTTACTTTCCCCATTTCAAATTCCATGCAGGCCATAACTACAATCTAAAGAGATAGAAAAGAGCATTTTGAGTACCACAAGAGAAAACAGCAGGTTTCTGATGGTGTCACTAGTTTAAAAGGCCATTGGCTATAATTGTCGTGTGGCAAAAAGTGTTGTGGGACAGGAGGGTTTATATTTCTGTGTAAATATCTTCTCCATATAGCTGGATATCTCAGATCCCGGGGACAAAACAATAACCAAGAAACATTTGCTTAATTTTCCTTTTTGAGTTGTAACATTTAGTTGATATGTGCAGATTAAGTGGGTTTAGAACAAATTAAGGTTTTAGTCTATTTTTATTTACTTATATGTCTGAAGGGCTAGCTATCATCCATGTGTTGCTGTTACTAGTGATGTTAATTTCTTTACTGCTTCCACTGTCAAGACTCTGCTGTTATGTAGAAAAGTAAAGGGATGTAGAATGTAAATACTATCAGGAGCAATATATTCAAAATAATCATGACTGAAAAACATGATCAGAAGAGGCAGCTAGAAGAAGCAACTAATTTGATTGCTGAGTGTTTTATTCTGGATATTGCCTTACACTAAGTCCAGTCCTGATCATTTGGTCATATGCTACCTAAGACCAGAGATCAGAGGGTGCTGACTCAGGCTGAGTGAATAAACTGGTGTAGTTCTGGCATTACATATCTAGGTTGTTGTTGACCCAGTCAAGGCAGAAGACTCAGGTTCACTGTGCTGGCTCCCTTGGCCTCCTGTCCGTTACACTGACCTCTCTCCAGTTTCAATTTAAAAAGGCAGGGTACCATACATGCTGTGTTTGTGAGATCAATTCTGACGGTTTAAAGCAGCTGTTCTCAACCTTTAATCCTCTAGTTCCTTTAGTCTTCAGGTTCCAGAAGCCACTGGTGGACAGGGACTCTGGAACTGAAGTTCTCAATGTCTGAATGACCAGAGATTAAGAAGCTCTGGTCTAAAGCTCTTGCACTTTCTCTCACTCTCTTTTGCACACAAAGCTACACTCTTGCAATAATCTTGCTGAAAAGCCACATACAAAAAGGCCTGGAGCTAATAGAAAGAGCCTGCTGCCCTAAGGGTCTGACTGGATAAATATAGATGTTATTCAGCAAGTGGCAATTGTTTTAATGTAAAACAGAAAGAATAAACAGTAATGATTTGCACCTTACCAACACTTTATATTCCCAAATCATCCTCCAGAAGTCAACAACAGTTGTGGAAAGAGGACCCTGGGTAGCTATGTAGGTCTTTGGCTCATACACACCCTAAAAATAAAGAAGGGGGGGGGAATCAAGCTAGGAATACTTTAAAACTTCCCTCCCCTCCATTTGTAGAGCTGCATCACTGGGACTAATTTAGCCTTTGCCAGTTGACAGATCCTGGCCTAAAATATTCCTAAAATAACTTTTCAGAGGGGAAGACGATGGGATCCCCTTTGCTGGAGGTTTTGAACAGAGGTTGGGTGATCATCTATGAGGGTGATTTTCCTACATCTTCAAGGTTTAGTATCAGAATCTGTCATATTCTGTTATAAGATGGTTACCACTGTAATATATAAGCATGCTTAATTGGCTAGTGTTCCAATTAACAGTGTTCTGTGTAGTCATGCTGGCCACATGATCACAGAGTAGTCTCTGACAATGCTGGCTCTTTGGCTTAGTAATGGAGATGACCACTGCCCACTACGGTCAGACATAACTTGACAACCTTGTCAACGGGGAATACCTTTACCTTTACCTTTTTTCCAATTATAATGGATATTGGATAGTGTTCAATTGGATAGTTAAATAGTGTTCTAGATATGTAGAAGAATTATGTGAATGTTAGAGTATATTGGGATATGATGAGAATGATGGGAGGCATATTACTAGTGGAAATAATTGGTGGTGGTTGAAAGGGATGCTTGTTGCCTGGTGCAAAGATGAGCAAGCATGTGTGGGAGGAATTTTCTCAGAGTCTGCAGGTGGGAAACAGAAAGTAGAGATAAGACCAGGACGATACAGGGCAGGGGAAGGCAACCTTTTTAAGACCTGCGGCAGTCTCCCGTAGCCCAGGTCTCGGCTGGGCCAAGGAGGGGGAATGGCGGTGCGCGTGCTCACGTGCGCATGTGACCCTCCGCCGCCGCACACAACCCCCCTGCGCACGCGGCTACCGCTGCAGCCACAGCTGCCGCAGCGCATTTGCTCATGCGCAAGAATACTGTGCATGCGCAAACACGTCATGACCACCATTTTGATTTCCAAAATGGCGGTCGCAGTGAGCACGGCTGCAGAACGGCCGGTAAGTCCAGGGACCGGGGCCTTAACCGGCCCCCGGGCCATAGGTTGCCGGTCCCTGATATAGGGGGCTGGGTGAATGAGGCTGATATGGAAGAAAGTATGGTATGTTTGATTAGTAAACAGATTAAGATGAAGCCAGTGATGTTTTGGAACGGGACATTGTTAATGTTATGCCAATGTTGGTGGATGATGGCATTTCTGT
>CM034706.1:226443961-226466859 GCA_020142125.1 Phrynosoma platyrhinos
AACGTTATATGTTATATCAGAGTTGGTGTCCAAAAGCAAGAAAGAAGTGTAAAATTGACTAGTGTGTCCTTGAGGTTTATACAATAAAGGTGAAATAAGGCTGAGGTAGATGTCCCTGTAGCACTGGAGTAAAACGTATTCTTCTTGTATTGACCTTCAAGGACAGCTGAGCGAAGGGCATGGCATTGTGCCAAGATAAAGGTTCCCTGGTGTTTCAATACTTCGAGTTTTGCTAAGTACGCCATAGGTGATGTAAAGTATCTGTTGGAGTCACTAACCATAAATGTTGGGGCACTAGCTAGGGCTAGCTGTCACTCTGTATCTATCACCTGTTGTTTGATGGTTGCTTTAGCCTCTTCATATCCAGTGCTAAGCAAAAGATCTGAAGAGAATCCCAGTAAAGAAATTTCAGTCATCACCATCTGTTTCCATGTAGACTGGAATTTATCAGTCAGGGTAAGTGGAGCAACGCCCGTGGTAAAGAAGGATAGTCTGAGCCAGTAGCTGAGTATAGTTACCCACACTCTGGCCTCTATTTCCATAAAGTCTGACTCCAGACTCAGTGTTGCATTAGAGACACATTTGGGAACTTGGAATGCTGATCTTAGAAAATTGGATTGCACATGTTCTAATGGTGCAGAGTTGGAGAGAGATCCTAGTTGGAATCCATAAAGCAGTTGTGTAGAGAAGGCTAAATGTCTCACAAAACTACAGTTCATAGAATTCCATAGCATCGAGCCACGGGCAGTTAAAGTGGTGACAAACTGCATTATTTCTGCAGTACAGATGCAGCCTCAGTACCCATCAAAGTCACTATGGGTCTCATCCTCCCAAAGAATTCTGGAATTCACTTTGCTCCTTAGATTCCTGAAAGCAGCTTCAGCTTTCTAATGAGAAACCATAATTTAGTGGCAGTTTTGCATCTTTAAACAAAAGTGAGGACAAAATAAGTGCAATTTAGTTCACTTCCTATTGCTCCACTTCCTGCAAAAGAAACTTGCAGAAGGGAAGTCCCAGATTCAAAACAAAACAGCTTGTGAGATTTTCACCCACACAAGTTCCTTTCTGTGTATTCACATCAGATTCAGAAGCATAGTAATTCACTTGTGCTTGCTTCTTCCCTCACACTTTGTTATAATGCATTAAGAACACAATTGATTTTTACCCACTGATTCCTGACATTTATAATCTGAAATATTATTTTGTCTAAAAAGAAAGGGTTGGGACAAATTATAATGATATAATCCCATAAACAGATTTATTGATGTGTTATTTTACTCCAAATTTCTCTTTACAACTGTCAATATGGCTTCCATGTATTTTTTCCAGCTTTATTTCTCTTCCAAGGCCATGTACATTTGCTCAATTGCTAATTAATCATAGATCCATCATGCCCAGCCATATCCTAGTAATATCTGTTCTTGCTCATTTCTATTCACTTTTTCAAGAAAATGCTACCATGTTTCCACCTTTTGCAATAAGCATTCTACAGCATGCTTTAAGCTTGGCAGCCAATTGTGTTTCTTTCTCTCTCTTTTAAAGCACAATTTCACAAATCGTTTAATGGCATCACCCATACTGTACATATTAGCACCTCTTCACTTACCTTTCTATTGATTTCCCAGAAATCTTGTATCATTTTGCAATGATGCTAAATCTAGCATCCATAGCATTGCATCTCTGATGTGTAACTAGCAATATACATCTTCTTAATTACTGCAGTGGCAAGAAACCTCTTACCAAAAGATTATAGAGTTTTTGTTAATTGGCACACTTTGTCAGGGCCTGCTAATCTAATATATGAACAGTGAGCCCTGTTAATGAAATAAATCTACACTGTGCAAAAGGCAGTGCTCAAAACAGAGTGTGATGCAATCCCCTATCTTTTGAAGTGGATTTAAATTTGTCCCACGTCACTTAACCTGGACTTTATCAACCAGCCTTCTGTGTTTTTGCAACTGTGTTAGTGTATGAAACCCATTGGGTGACCTTGTACAAGTCACATGCTCTCAGCCTCCGGGGAAGGCAATGGCAAACCTCCTCTGAACAAATCTTGCCAAGAAAACTCCATGATAGGTTCACCTTATGGTCTCCATAAGTCAGAAACCACTTGAAGGCACACAACAACAAAGAATAAGGAAGCAGAAATATATTGGTTTGGGAGTATTCAATATCGCATTTCGCTGTAATAAGATGCTGCGTTGGTGATGTATGGTTGCTCATGCTCTTTCCCATACAGCCTCCCTGCCCTATACCCTACCCAACATGCCTTTTGAGATTTTATTTTTAACGCAATTGAAAATTATGGCAATGTGTTGTAATTTAAAAAAAAGGGGGGAGACCGATTGGGATTAGCAAGGAGGGAGGAGAGGAGAGGAAGAGAAACTGCTGTAACTGCTGGCATATTGGAATTGCAGCAGAAGGGACTGACTGCACTTGAAGCCGTAATGGGAAAGCAGTGATACTGGAAGCCATTGGCTACATCCTCACTGCAGAAATAATCCAGTTTGACATTACTTTAACTACCATGGCTCAGTGCTATGGAATTCTGGAACTGTAGTTTTGGGAGATGTTTAGCCTTCCCTGTCTGAGACTTTTGATGCCATAACAAATTACAGTTCCCAGAATTCCACAGCACTGAGTCATGATGGTTAAAGTGGTGTCGAACTGGATTATTTCCACAGTGTGGATGCAGCCATTGACAGGTTTTCCCATTAGTGAACACTTGAAATGCAAAACAGCAACAAGAGAGATGGGACATCATGTGATAGGTATGGCCAGAGAAGCTATTAACCAGCTTTAATTCGGATTTAGAAGCTTTGTGTGATAATCTCCCAAATGTTAAAAAAAATCAATCTTATTATTTTCTCCTCTCACAACTCCTTCAACCCCAAGCTCTGATGACATGATCTTCCACAGCTACTTCCCATGATCTTCCATAGCTACTTCAAGGCAGTTAAACCACCTACTCATATATTACCAAATGTCTCATCCAAGTTAGCTATTTTGTGTTATTTTAAACAAGTTTTCTAGTAGTTCTCACATCCGCTTCCTTACATTCTTTAGATGCTTGCTGAATATAGCAACTTAGACTGTGGGGCAGTGGAATAGGATCTACTCTTCCCAATGCCCTTTTCTCATTTTTCTCCCCTTCCCCATCTCTCATGTTGGATTGTCTTCCTCCTCCTCTGCTTATAAATTCCCAGTTTGGAAACTGGAGGGTGGTTTGTTTGTTTTTAATTAAGAGCTTTACTGCAAGAGAGTATTTATTATTACAGATGCTATAGCACTCTATTGCTATACTGCTAAACTAAGAATACTAGCTGAAAATGAAGAGAAATAGGGGAGAAAAGGAAAAGGAGGACATTGCTACTTGACATTGCAAGTAAGACAACAGATATTCTCAAATGGAGGAAGAAAGCATTAAAAACATCCACTGCCCATGTCACTGCACACAGAAATCACTACCCCAAAACAAAACAAACATGCTGCAACACTAAGTACACACATGGATATGGAATTCAAAATGCACCAAGTGTACAGGGGAAAGTGCTGCATTTAGTTCATGGGTAGAGAACTGTGGTAGCTGGTAATTTAGCAGAAAATATACTAGAACACACACACACACACACACAAAAACCACTGGATAGTTAATATAAATGTGGTAAGTACAGTAGTGAAAACTGCTGTATTCTGACACATTTGGCCACTTTGTTTCCTTTCATATTTCCTTTTATCTGAAATATTCAGTAGTCAAACAACATTTTTGTGGATATAAATACTTGGGATCAATGATCACAGATGCTTCTGATTTTGAAGTATATGCAGTGGCTATCGGTTACCAGGTCCATTTCAAATCTTGGTTGATAGCCTTTAAAGCCCTAAATAGTTTGTGTCCTGGTTATTTCACATAATATCTGTCCCAATACAAGCCACTTATCATGACATTTAAAATGTTCCAAAGTCTGCTCTTTATTCAATTCGTCAGGAGATTAGGTTAGCCTCCATTGAGAGCAAGGCCTTTCTGGTAGTGGCCCCATTGTGGTAGAACTTTCTACCAAGAGAAAACTTTATTACCCCTTCCTTACTTTCTGAGCATTGCTATTCTAATATCAATTTTGGATTTTGTGCTCTTTCTTTGTTATTTTATTTTGTATTTACCATGCCTTGACTAATTTCACTTGAATGATTTAATAGGTGTTATGTTAATCTGTCAACTGCTTTTTCAAAATAATTTGGAAAAAATGATATATAAATGTCTGTATCTAAATAAATAAATGGAGCAGGAGAAGAAGAAGAAACACCCCAGTCCTTTGGGAATGCCTCATTTTAGCACTAGAGTAGCCAAAGTATGGCTCACAAGTCACATGAAACCCGCCCAAGAAGCCTTTAGACCCCAAAATTTCTGAGGGATTAGCCTAAATTTATTTCAAGTGGTTCTCATTCAGCTTCCAGGCCCCCTCCCCCGGGGTCAAAGAAATTGCTCCAAAACATCCAGAAATGATCTCTAAGGGGTGTGGATGGTATCTCTTGCACATTTGGAATTCCCCTGGACTGATCAGAGGTTAAAATGAAATTTTGCAAAATAAATAAATAAATAAATAAATAATTCAAAAACTTTTGCCTCTTTCTCATCCCCTTCTATTCCATCCTTTAATTCACCCAATCTAATTTAACGCCTACTCATACCTTCCTTTCACATACACATACCCTCTACTCCTACGTTATTTTTCTTCTCGCCTTTCCTCATGCAAGGGTATTTCTCTGCATTATTCTACGTTCCTATTCCAAGAAGGAGATGTTAGGAAGTAGAAAAGGATGGAAGAGTATGGAATGGAGTATAGAATGGAAGGAAGGAAAAGGAGTGAAAGGAAGAGGCAAGGAAGAAATGGAAGAAAGAAGGAAGGGAGTGGGTATATATTGTAGAAAGTATAGGTATGAGTGGAGAAGAATAGATGGAATATATAATATTACACAATAAAAGAAGTAACATGATAGGATTGGTGATAGGCTATAAATAGGTTATCATTTGATAGGATAAACAGTGTTTGATATCTATTTTATATTTGTATGTAGATATTTTGTTGCAATTGGTGTGTAATAGGTAAATGTATGGATGGACTGTTATGTTGATATATATTTTATTATGTATGTTATATGTTGTATGTTATGTTTTTAAAGTAATAAACTTTAATTTAAAAAAACACGTTTGCCTCAAAATGCCCTCTAGACGACCAGAAAAGTCCAAAAATATACCTCCGCGTCACCTAGAGGGATTGTGGGACATTGCAGGAATAGTTACAGTGAGGGACATACAGCCTTCCAAGGTCTCCAGAAGGGCTAACGCGGCCCCTAGTCTTTCACAGTTGCCCACCTCTGTTTTAGAGCTTTAAACAAAATAGGGATCAGAATCAGTGTTGAAACATCTGTCCCTGTCTCTCCTCACTCTACATATGTTTTGCATCTGTGTGTTTTCTCATGGATGTTTATCAAATTACAGACTAGTTTTGCCAGAAACTGAACACTTTTGTGTCTCATTCATCCTACTAAGCTAACTTCAGACTCAAGAAAGTATTACACTACACCCAAAAATGCAGAATAAGGAGCTGTAAAGGAAGAAAATGACAGATGAGTCACAAGTTCTTTACAAGATAGTGTGTGCTCTATGAGAACCGTTTAATCAGAAAGCAGGAAGAGTTCTGCAGGTCATTTGGCCCAAGTCCTTGAGTGAGACAGAAGCCTTTAGACCCCAAAATTCCTGCGGGATTAGCCTAAATTTCTTTCAAGTGACTCTCATTGTAAGATCTGTTGTCTGTAGCAATTAAAGCAAAACTTGAATGCGTTGCAACAGGCCGTAGTTGCCCACAGTACAGACCTTCATTTTGTCATTCTGCTGCAGTCTCTAGGAAACTATAGCAGGACAAAAATATGGAAGCATATTCTGCAAGCAGTAATGGCATCACAGCTTAATTTAAAGGAAGGTCAGTGACATAGCACCATCATTGTAAAGCAGGGCTGGATAACTGTGGAAGGCTGGAGCCACATTAGTCCACCAGGAGACCTTGAAAGGTAACACAGCACCCCTTTGAACCAGCACCCTTAAAAAAAAAATTATTATTATTATTATTATTATTATTATTATTATTATTTGTCCCAAACACTTTCTAGGTGCCTTAGTGACGCAGTGGTTAAATGTCAGTACTGCAGCCATTCACAACCACAAGGTTGTGAGTTCCATTCCAGGCAGAGATCCATGGTTGACTCAGTCTTGCATCCTTCCGTAGGTAGCTAAAACAAGTACCCAGCTTGTTGGGGGCAATTAGCTTACCCATTGTAAACCACTTAGGGTGCACTGACAAGTGGCATAGAAATATACTTGTTATTGCTATTGCTAGGTAGCATGGGAGTAAGCATTTCCATCACAGTTGGGGTCTTCCTGGGTCATTTTAGGATGTGATCAGAAGTCACACTTGCTCATGTCCTGTTTCAAAAAAGGCCTTTCATGGGCCTGCACTGGCCCAAGGTATTCCCAAAATGTGGTGCAAATGCCTGCCACATCTCTTAGCATTTAGGAGGCAAAAAGAGGGGTGTTTTTCATTTTATTTTTATCTCAGAGGGCCTAAGGAGCCTCCAAACATGGTGTAAATGCCCTCAACATCTCCTTAAGAACATTTTGGAGCAAAAAACATTTTTTTTAATGGGAGGGGAAGTTTTGCCTTTTTTTTATCCTTATGTGGGCCCTGGAGACCACAAAAATAGTCCTAATGCATGCACTCTGTGGGATGCATTTTGCCCACTGTTGGAGTTAGACCTTGTTGGATCTTGGATCCAATGAATTAAAAGCAGCAGAAAACCATTTCTCATATGATGCTGTTTAAAGGCCTAGGAAAATACAACAATCTTCATGTTGAAATAGCACTGGAGTGGGCATCCAAAGGTTATCTATATATATAGGCAAGCTCATGTGGATTGTGTCTGATAGCCAGCTCACAAGTTGTACAGACTAGATATCTAATTTTCCCAGCATTGCAAACACAGTATATCATCACTTAAAAACTGCACTCCTACACACCATATGGCTGGAACTGTTACTGACAATACATTTGCTCTGTGATCTGGTTTGCCTGACATCATGAGTCAGCCTTCTGTAGGAACAATTTGGCTTATCATTCACAAGTAATGTCCTCCTGCTTCACACAGGAGCAACTGAACACACCACAGGGTTCTCAGGCTTTTTAGCGGCTATACCTTAGAGTGACATCTGAATCTAGCCAGACAGAGCATTCTGGCTTGTCTGTCCCCTTATGCCATATCCTTATGAATGAACAGGAGTGCCATTAGGGCTGTGTGTACAGGAGGTGAGGACTGCAGCAGGTGATACCTCAGAGGGGGTGAACACAATGAGAATGTTGCTGCCAGTTGTACAGGCTACAGTATGATCATACTGTATTATATACCATTCTTTTACAGCTCAAGTTTTAGCGCATTGTTTATTGCAGACATGCTGCTGCAACCTGACACTAAAAGTCTGTTTCTCTATCTCTCGCTTATCATCCTTTCCGTGATGATGCTACTTCCAGCTAAACAGAGGATGAGGAGAACAGAGAGGATGAGTAGTATAAAAACACTCTGAAAAAGGGGGCTTTTATGTTACCTGAGGTGTGCCTGTATTCTTTTTATTATTATTATTGAAGAAGAATGGATCTATATTAAACCTAGTATTAATGATTATGAACTATTGTCTAGACTTCTACCTGACCAGAAAAAAAGTTTCTACATATTTTAGTGCCTACAACAGACAGCAGCTATTATAATTTCGGAGATGTGAGGGGAAAGAGCTTGCACCCTGTCTGCAAATTTGAACTTTTATTTCTGAATTTGGTTTATAGACTCAAGGGTAATAAATAATTACACTTGTGCATGAGAAAGTGCAACCTAATCCACCCAAATTCTAAAATGGAATCTGAACTGAAGTTTGCAAAGTTTGTAAAGTTTGTGAAGTGTAAAGTGGAGAAAGTTTATTTATCTATTGAATGTCATACCTGTCTACCAGTATGAGACCCAAAACAGATTACAGGATAAATTAAAAGAGCCAAAACAATGTATAGCCCAAGAGCGTAAAAACCATTAGACAACCAATCAAATTAAAACATTAATTTAAAGCCATAAAAATCTTCATTAATAACTCCTGCCTGTTGTTGCTTTGCTATACTTGTCCAAGTTGTAATCTGTGAAATGTTGGAGGTATGGCTAATATAGCTGTTCAGGCCTCAGAAAACCTCAACATTGACACACATGCCAAATCAGAAAAACATTATAGTCAGTAGTTTAAATTTAATGGGAAGTTAAAGAGAAGGTTTGTCTTTAAAGTTAATACTTCACTTCCTTATCACTTTGGTCAAGCTTCTCTCTGTAGGCACAAGAGAAAATACTTACACACAAAAAATTATTTGTCTAGAACTGCTAAAGGGAACTAGATAAATTTGCCTCTAAAACCAAAATGCTTATTTCTAGGATTGTGATCTGTCACTGGAAATTTCTGTTTTGCTTGTAAAGACATCCCATATTTAATACCACTTCCAAGTTCTAACAAGATAAAAGCAACTTTAGTTATCATGACAGCCTAAATTGAGTTCCTAACATCAATTTGATAGCTTAAAAATATAGGAAATGTTCTAGGGTGCATATTCAGATTATCTCAAGCAGACTGCTAGAAACAGTGCAAACTGAGTCCACTTTAAGGGTTAGGGTTAGGGAATCATGGGAACTGTATTTTATTGTGGCACCAGAGATCTCTGACAGAGAAGGGCCAATGTCTCAGGGGAAAAAAAAACCAATTCCCATGATTCCCTAGCACTAACCCTAACCCTTAAAGTGGACTCAATTTGCACTATTTCTGGCAGTCTGCAAAGGCCCTGACACTCCCATATTGTATCAGGCAGCAGTTTTTGATGGGTTGTCCTTCATGGAGGTATGCATGCCATTAATGGTTTCCTTATTGAGGACCTCCTGATAAACCTTTGACAAATCCAAAAGCTTTAAGAAGCAAGTGTTGAAACCATTGTTTTACAAGGACCATTGAGAAGTTCCCAGATTATGGTTGTCCTCCACAGTCATCATGCTGATCTCTCCACCATTCTCATATCTTTTTGCTAACTCTTTTTAAATCTTTTGAAGATCACTCATTCCAAAAATGTCACTGCTTTTGATTTTGATTTTGATCCTTCAAAGTCAGAAAAGAAATGCTAGTTTATGAGGACAACTGCTAATTGTTGAAGTAAACAAACAATCCATGTGTTTGGATATTTACTTTCTAAGCCACTTTAAATACAAATGGTCCATGAAGTGGTTAGCAAGAATTTTAAATTACCTCCATGAATACCTGGGAATGTAGCTATGGCGGGGAGCTAAATTAGGACATCCCCCACCCAAAAAATAATCCTGCCTCCCAAATATATTTTCCCTCAGTCTCCAAATGTCTAGCATTGTAGTAACCTAAAACTTCATCTGAGCATTTAGAAATTTAGGCATCTAACGAGAAGGCCAGGCAATGTTACCAAGGGAGTGCAAGCAAAGCAAATGTAAGATTTCTAGGTGTTGACTACTTGGATCCTGTTCCTCTTGTTGTAGCTACCTCTTTACCTGTTGCTGTTGTTGTTGTTTGCCTTCAAGTCATTTCCTACCTATGGCAACCCTATCATGGGGTTTTCTTGGCAAGATTTGTTCAGAGGAGGTTTGCTTTTGCTTTCCTCTGAGGCTGAGAGAGTGTGACTTGCCAAAGGTCAGCCAGTGAGCTTCTTTGGCCAAGGAGGCATTCAAACCCTATTCCCCAGAGTCATAGTCCAATGCTCAAACCACTCAAGCCATCTAAATAAACAGGAAGAAGAAGGCGCCATTATCTCCATTTGTCTTGCGTTTTTGTTTTGGGCAATAAAGTGGATCAATCCCAAACTGAGATAGCAAGCAAATGGGGATTGACAGTATCAAGGAGATGCACCTGCTTGAGGAGAGGATTTCACTCACTGCAGTTTGCCCAAGGGCCATCTAAAGCCTAAGCAGGCCACCACAAAAGTAATGGGTTCCTGTAGCCCATATGTAATTGAAGTCCATTCTCCCTACTCTCTATGTTAGTGAGAAATAAGAAGGCAAACGTTTTGCAGTCCAAGCAATGCTACAATGAAGTTAGTATGATCACAAATGGAGAAGCAGGAAGTGCCCTTTTTGGAAGGAGTCAATTCTTTTAAGATCCAAGTAATTAAAAAACTTTACCACCCACCCATCCGATGTTGCTTGAGGTCCAGTTAATTATTTACATGCTAGAAAGTTTTGTGTAATGATTAAGTTGCTTTGTGCTATGCTATGGTAGCCACATGTTTCCTCATAAAATGAAATCAGATCCAAATAAATTCTTGCATGTTACTTACCAAAAATTCATTTGTGAATTCCTCTCTGTTGAGCCGTCTACTTTTGGCCCTTTCCAGGTTTTGCATGAGAATTTCTCTTTGATCCATAATGTAAAATCAGGTGAAGCTGAACTGATGAAGAAGGACATGACAAATGCATGCTACAGTGGAAACAGCTACCAGCGTGGAGGGTTCCTGTTGAAGTTTGTGGTTTACTCAGTTCATCACAAGACCTAAAGGAAATTAGTGTGTATGTAGCAGCACCGATGGTGAGGAAATTAGAAGAGCCATTCCATGCAGGGCCCTAGCGCCTCCTTTTACAAGAATGAAGGAACAGAGAAAGCACATTGCTTTGTTTCCATTGATCCTGGTGAACTCACTGTTCTGTCTTCTCCAAGATAAAAGTCTCACCAGATAATTATCTGAAGGAATTTCCACTTGATAAGCAAAAAGGAGGAATCAACAGCAATACCTTTTATGGGTATATGTCACTTAATAGCATGTTCATTACCAATAATATCCTTTTCGTTCACCAGTTTTAAATTTCTGTGTTGATCACCCATCTTCTCAGAATTTTTTAAAAAAGGCTACTTCCTCATTCATCTCGCTCCCATAAGAGAGGTGGCTTAGCTTCTAAAATGCATTAGTCATGCCTCAGCTCTAAACTTTGCCAGAAAATTCTGAAATATTCAGACATGACCACTCTTTCACACGGCCTGGGATGAACTTTGCAAAGCCACATCATGATCAGATATTTATGTTAGAATGTTAAAGTTACATAAAGGTCAATGAATAAGAGACTAATCAGTTCCTGGAATGCTGGCTATTTGACTGACTCTGCTGTGAGTATCCCATACAACTTCTGGAAAACTTTACTGTATTCAGTTACTGCAGCTGGAAAACCAGTGGGGAAAACCCAACCCAAGTTTGAATTCTTCCTCCTGTTTATTTCACAAAACATTCTGCAAGGAATCTAGAGTTTCCCTGCCAAAGTGGAGCACTGCCCCCAGCCGTCTCTTGGCTAACATATGTCAATGATTAACAAATGTAGTAAAATGGAGCTGATTGTCAAAACAGAATCCAAATAAGGCAAAAGTTGAAAGGTTGGCATTCATTAAGGCTTATGAACTGACACAAGGCAATGCTTGTCAACATTACATCACTTTATTTTATTACTAATATTCAGAGCATCCCACTCATTCTTGCACATTCTCCTCAGCAAGATTCTAACCAAATAGCATTTTTAGTTCATCCTGTGAAGAACAAGAATGCAAACTGTCTGTTTGACTGAATAATCCTTTTGGCATATAGCATGCTATCCAGTTGACACAATGAACAATATGTACCAGTCAGACTATGGATAAGATATCACAGCGATTATTTTGGTATATTATCAATTTGTGTTTCATACCCCTAAATTCTACATTATCAAATCTTGATCAGCTAATTCTTTAAGACTGCAATCCTACACAGGCTTATATTGTAATAAGCCCTGTTGATCACAGTGAGACAAAGAGGGTCATCTATTTATTAAAACTGTCATGTATATCATAGATATCCCTTTCCCTAGAAGTGTGTTGTAGAAAATTCTATTTGCTACCAACCTATATATTTATATATTTTCAGTATAGAGCCAAAGTGGCATGTTGGACTATGACTCTGGTGACCAGCTTGGACACAAACTCACTGGGTAACTTTGGGCAAGTTAAATGCTCTCAGCCTCAGGGGAAGGCAATGGCAAACCTCCTCTGAACAAATCTTGCCAAGAAACCCCCATGATAGATTCGCCTTAGGGCCTCCATAAACCGGAAATGACTTGAAAGTACACAACTAATTTTCAGTATAACAATTGTAAAGAAAGATCTAGTATTTTATTACATTGGTTGGCTAAGATCAGGAAGATCCAGGTTCTAATTGCTACACCTCCCAGGCTAATATACATTGTAGAATTGTTGTGAAGGGTTTTTAGGGCAAAAGGTTGGGGATGCAGTCTTCAGGTTCTTGGAGAAAAGGACGATAAAGATATGTAACTGACATTATTAAAAGCTATGCTTTCAGACACAGTATGCATCCATTCAGAGCCAATATGGTTTAGTGGTTTGGGTATTGGACTATGACCCTGGAGACCAGGGTTCAAATCCCCACTCAGCACAAATCCCCACTCAGCGTGGACACTTCTAACTTTAGTATTCATTTGTATATCTTTACTCTTTAGGATTTTGTCTAGTTCTTCCATAGCTTCCCTTCCCATTCCTAGTCTTCTTCTGATTTCTTGACTGCAGTCTCCATTCTTGACTCCAGTCAATGTTTGATCCTAGTTATGGAAATTCTTTTACAATTTCAGTTTCCTCGTTGTTTAGGTAGAATTTATGTATTTCTTCCATGGTCATTATTTTTGTTTTTTTATGTTCAGCATTAAGCCTGACTTCATATTTTCATCTTTGATATTCCTTAGTAATTGTGACAAGTCTGTGACGTTTTCCACTGGTGCCATCTGCATATCTTAGATTGCTGATATTTCTTCCTCCTATCTTCATCCTCCTTCTGAGTCTAACCCTGCTCTTCTTATGATATTTTCTGTGTACAGGTTGAACAAGTACAGTGATAGAATATAGCCTTGCCTGACCCCTTTGCCAGCTGGGAACCATTCTGTTTCTCTGAATTCTGTTCCAACGGTAGATTTTTGTCCTGAATCTAATATAGCCTACTAAAAAAAACAATGGTTGAACTTGTTAATTTCTTTTTATATTAATTATTTAACCTACCTTTCTCCCAAAAGTGGGACTCAAGATAGCTCAGAGTAGGATGGCATTAAAAAATGCAGTTAAACAATTAAAAACTCAGAAGAAGTCCAAACATTAAAATACAATTAAAAACACAATTTTAAAAGTCATCATTAAAGAGAATAGAGCCCAACTGAGGAGAGGGATCAGCAGCTAGCAGTAGGACTCTAATGTAATTCTTCAGCTATGACATGGAAATAATTGCCACTGTGTCCAGCAGATCTTTGTCTCAGCTGAAAGTGCATCAGATGACAGCCACAGCTGGCAGAAGAGGAGCCAACAGATTGCAAATGGACCAACACTTTGTTTCTCATGGTACTCAATCGGATGCCCAAATGGGTCATGTGTACAACAGCACTCTCCTGCTTCTGCTCACCCATGACTTATATTCAGTATACTGATTCTAAGGCTGGGGCTAATATATAGCTGTCATGACCAGCAACCATTTAGTTTTATCCACTATGAAACTATCTAATCCTCCTCTAAAGCCAACCAAGTCATTGATTGTTAATTTGGCTTACCATTTTTACCATAATTCTGTTTAGGTTACTAGTGTCTTCAACTGATCTCAGAATTTGAACCTACTGGTTTTAAAATAGTCCACTGGGTTTTTCTTTAATTTAAAAAGACCTCACAGACTCTGAATTTAGTTGGAACACATTAAATGCTTTATTTAGGAGAATGGAAGAATTTCACAGCATGGTGGTTACATGAACATAGTTCAGAAGTGTTTTTGTGATTATATTAGAAGCAACAGGATCAGAAATAATATGAAATTGCCTAAGAAACATACATTAATATGTTATTTGTACACTGATGAGCAGTTGAGAAACAGCTAGAAGCCCCACCCCCATAAATGTGGAGAGGAAATATTTAAAAATATTATTAGCAGACAATAGGGGAGATAATGAAGAAGATCTTGATTAGTTTTCAACATGAAGTCCAACACTCAAAGATCAGATACATAATGTTTGACACTTTAGTTCCATGGACGAAATATACATTCACTATTTATAATTATGTGAATCCTTTTACAAATACAAATAGCTGTGTGGAATGGGTATTATGCTCAGGCCAGGGAGGGGGATTTAACTTCTTCCATGAAGGATTAAACTTGCCTCTATCCTGAAATCCTTGATCTTCCCACTACACAGTTCCTGTATTTGTATTTACAAATGGATTGACCCAACTTTAAGTAACACTAGGGGCTCAGCATTTTACTGAAGCTATATAAATATATTGCTCACTTAAGCAGTCAAATCATGTATTATACAGGTGATCTGTTTTTCTGTGGGAGACAAAAAGAATGAATGCACTTTGTCCAGCAGTGCTCAAGGGGTTTGCCATCATATTTAAGGCAGAAATGCCATTCTTCTTTGCTGCCAAAAATGGTGTAATGACTTAGAGGGCCCATAAGGAATTGCTTGGGTTCTCTACTAGATAACCATCCCTCTAGCTTAGGAGTTAGCAACTATAGTGTTTTTTGGCATACACCAATTTTAGTCAGTGTAACAAATGATGAGGAATTATAACAAATGTAGTTAAATTAGAAAACAAATGCATGTTCACAGCTATCCACCTACTCCTGCTTTAGCTGGATCTCTGATCTCTAATGTTTCTTTGCTGGCTGTTGGAAAAGGATGATCATCATCATTATTAGCAGCAGCAGTAGCATGGTCCCATTCTCTTCTATATTTCAAAGCTTGTTGTTTTTTGTGTGCAAGTCATTTCCATGTTATGGTGACTTTAAGGCAAATCTTTTATTGGCATGATTTATTCAGATGGGACTTGCTTTTGCCTTCCCCTGAGGTTGAGAGAGTAGGACTTGCCCAAGTGAGTTTCCATGACCAAGCAGGGATTCAAACACTGGTCTCCAGAGTCTAGTTCATCACTCAGACATCATCTAACTAAAAGCTACCCTTCTAGTTTAAGATGCAGTCTCTCTATATTTCTGATATAAGGTTATAAGGAATTAAGCACTGATAGGGATTGACATAAGGTCTCATAATCAGCAGTATGTAATGGTAATTAATAATGCCAATAAAAAAACAAATGAAAGTAGGTAAACTAGTTTGACATGGCTCAACTGTGTGTGAAAGTGAGTCAATGTAACTCAAGAGTAAATGCATCACTTTACTCTCTCCTGATAACATGTACAGCAATTACAATTAATCAACAAAGAATGTATTTAGTTGGGTGATAGTCCTATTTTTTACATATATTCTTATAAAACCAGTAATAACAATTGCTTGGGAAGATATTTTCTTCTTCCTTTGATTTAGAAATGAATCTGAATTTATGGGGAATTCTATGCAAGGTGCTACATATTTATTATTCTTCTATTGTTATTCACTGGAACATAATATAGAAATGGGTGGTCTTCCCTAAGAAAGAAGAAAGGTTTCATTTTAGTCGATAGTTTATTCAACTTCAAAGCAAACTTTCAGATGAACAGCCCTTGTGCTACCAATTAAATGGCCTTGTATGAAGTTTTTTCCATTTTAAGATTTCCTGTGGCAAGAAGAGAGCCAGGAGAAAAACACTCATAAACAGTTCACCCTGACTGTTCAGATTTTATGTGTTATAATCAGAGATGAGCAACACAAATCATATTGGAGATAACTGGTTGGACACAATCAGCCTTAAAACAATAAAATCAGTAAAAAGAAATACCATTAGCAGACACATTCAGGTAAAGTAATCTCTGTATCAGCGACAAGGAATCTTTGGCCCCTCCGATGTTTTAGACTTAACTCCCAGAACTCCCAGGCAGCATGGTCAATGGTTTATGGGAGTGGTACTCCTAAACATCTCAAAGGCCAAAGTTTCCTCTACTTTGCTCCATGGTTAGCAACTTGTGGTTTGTAAATGCATGCATCTACTGCAGCATTTTTCCTGCCCCAACCTATACCCAATGTTTGAGCAAAATGAAAAAAATGGCCAATTGCACTCTTGAAAGTCTTTGGGGAACATTACTGGAGATCTAGGGGAGTATTTTAGAATGAAAGGGGAAACAATTTTTGAATACCAGATGTCCTTTCCCTTACTCAAACCTTTACTGTCCAGAGACAAGTGCAAAATTCTGGTTCAAGCAAGTGAACATATATTCAAAGTTTGTGGCAAACAAAGAGTACACCAATAACAGCATGCTCAGATATCTGTGTTTAATATTGGAACAAAGCCCATAAGTCCTTTCATAAACACACAAATCTACACTTCGTTCCCCTAACCATAAGTGCCCTCCAAACAACCTATTTTAGGTAAGAAAAGCTTTTTAACTGTTGCTATTATTAGATGTGGAAATGAGAAACTCTTTCCAATGTAATGCAAATCATTGAGAGATCTAGCATTAGATCTTCATCTGTTTTCTTCCTATCACTTTTCTACAGTATTATGGATGGCAAGCAATGGTAAGCACCTACAGAATCCCTCTAGTTTGATTTTTTTTAAAATTTAGTTCTTGTTTTTATCTATTTGGCGTCTGTTTGCAATTTGCCCTCCTTCCCACCATACAATTCACATGCAGAATCTTACTCCATCCCTATTTTAATTAAAGCAACAAAGTGCAGAAAAGTGTCTTGCATCAGAGATGAAAAATCAGTGGTTATTTTGTCCTCTTCTGTTTTCAAAGTTCTCCTAAGAATAAAGAAAGGAAGTAACTGGATTTTAAAAAAATTAGCATGAGGGAACAAACATAAATAAGTGATTTTTCTCAAAGGCATGTACTACACGTGCCATTGAAATGATGTGAAATATGTTGGGATTATGGAACCACCATCTATTGGAGGACTGAGTGCCACTCAGAAGCTCCACTTGCTACAGTCCATTAAAAATATAAAGGAGGATCAATAGCAGAGAGTTTGATTTGCTAAAAAGAAGATTCACTTCCAGGTACCAATTGCCCTGGGACTGCATTTGAGTTTTCTCCAGTAATCAGAGCGCAAAGAGCTTTCTTGAAGACATTTCAATCACAATCATAGATATTTCTAAATAAAACAAATTACATGGTATATGTCATAGATGAGCAACTTGTTGCCATCCAAATATTGCTGGATTGAATCTCCCACCATCCCTGGCTCTGCTAGTTGTTGCTAAAAGGAAATGCATTTCAAGATAATTTTCTAAAGGGTCACCGATTGACTAATCCCACTCTACATAACAGGTGTTGGTGTTTCTACTCAGCATTAGATGTGTTGGTTGGCATTGAACATGGTGTGCTCAAGTGCTAAACCCCACAGTGAACTTCAGTTTAACTCACCCAGCCACCTTGTCTTTCAATGTAGTCTCTCACTCTGTGGTTATCATTGATTGCCCGTATGAGTAAGTCTGGCTGGACTATAGCACGAGCTTTCCGTGCAAGACACCGAAACATATTAACAGAGAGAATTACATAACCATACTCATACTGCAACCCGGAATTCCGACTGAGTAATTCGGCTGCTTCCTTGAATTTCTCCAGCTGTAAATGCAAAATGGAGATTCCTGAAATGCATAGTCTTTTGCAACAGAAAAGGGTCAGCAAGATGGAAGAAACAAGCTATGCAACATAAAATCTTAATTATACATTTCCTTATTATCAGTAGAATTATAAATCCATTTTGTCATGTTGGGAACCAACATTATTCTCCCTAGCCAAGGTTCTGAACAGCTAATGCTCACAGTAGTCCAGGTTCATCCTAGGTTAAACAAACAGGACCTATGTAACTGAATACAGCTGATAACCAGATATCAACAGGACAGTTAACATGCATCTAAGAAAATGAATGATAATCTAGACAAGTTTGTACCACAAAAGCTTGTACCATAATAAATGCATCATTAAGTTGCAACAAAATTGTACTAGTTGTATCTGATAGCCTTGCTTACTGCAGACTAATTGAAATCAATGAGACCTAATTTGTTTAATTGTGGGGATCCTCCAGATGGGGCAAATGTGTTGGGAGGTTGGTGTTTTTGTCTTATAGTTCACAAGTGTTTGAAAAATATCCAAACAACATTTGTTTTGTCCCAGGCTATTTCCTGGTAACTCCCAGCACAAGCTGCAACGTTTTATTCCCTTCCATGGGCGTTGCTTTTTAATCCTAGGATATACCAAATAAAAAGGTATTCTTCTCTGTTCCTCCACTCTCTCTTTTTTAAAAAAATATTTTAGAGTTGTAGTGCATCAGTGAAATGTCACTTCTGCATTATAGCACACATTACTAATTAGTCCAATTGATTTCAATAGTTCTATTCTAATGACAATGAAGTTTGTTAAGTTCTTTATTCCTGACCAAAACAGTAGGCTTCTCATGGCAGTAAATGCTACTAGCTGAAGAAGTAGAAATAGGTATACAGTGCCATTTGATTGGTAGCACTAAAAGGCTGCCATCGAAGTATTCCTAGCCAATAAAGCAATAGTTCCTGTTCAGAACTTGCGTTACATCTGCACTGCAGACATAATGCAGTTTGACACTGCTTTAACTACCATGACACAATGCTATGGAATCTTGGGGTTTGTAGTTTTCTGTGGCACCAGAACTGTCTGACACAGAAGGTTAAATATCTCACAAAACTACAAATCCTAGAATTCTATAGCATCGAGCCGTGGCAGTTAAAATGGTCTCAAACGGCATTATTTCTGCAATAAAGATGCATATTATGTATGTTATTCTTAACACACATGTGCTGTTTTGTTTAAGGGGAGCTGAACAACTGTCCATTATGCTCCTAATGTAATGAGGATCAGTTTCAAGGGTATATGTTCTAATACTCTGAGTATTCCTTGCCTAAAAAAATTCTATGGAATTAATGGGGTTGCCATAGGTTGACCGGCAACTTGAAGGGACTTACACACACACACGTTCTAGTACTTTGTTCTCACTAGCTGGTGTAAGGGGGGGTATAGCATTACTAAAAGATGGAGAAAGAATCATATGGTTCAGGACTAGGTTGAGCTTGTCCTCTTCCCTAGAGGAGAAACTAAAGTCTTTCTTCTGATGCTTTGGTATTTCCCCCTAGAAAATATCTCTTCTTTATCTGGGGAAGAGGACAAAAGAGTGATCTATTCTCAGCTGTTGCTCCTACAAAGATCCCCTACCTTTCCCTTTCTTTCCCCCCTCAGTTTCCTTCCTGTCTGCTCTTCCCTCATTAAGGCTACACCCACACTGCAGAGATAATCCAGGCTGACACCATTTTAACTGCCATGACTCAGTACTATGGACTTCTGGGATTTGTAGTTTTGTGAGACATCCTGTCAGAGAGCTCTGGTCCCACAATAAACTAGTTTAATTCTGCAGTGCAGATGTGGCTGTCCTGTTGTAGTCCAAAACATACTTCAGAAATAATCCAGTTTCAGACCGCTTTAACTGCCCTGGCTCAATGCTGTGGAATTCTGGGAACTGTAGTATTGTGAGACATTTAGCCTTCTCTGTTAGAGAGCTCTGGTGCAATTCCCAGGATTCCCTAGCACAGAGTAAGGGCAGTTAAAGTGGTCTCAAACTGGATTATTTCTGTAGTGCGTTTTAGATCTATGTTATGTACTTGCCAGTAGTTCTCCACATGCAAAGCAGCTTCATTTATATACCGCTTCATACCGCGCTATGGGATGTCTAAGTGGTTTACAACTGTAAGCTCATTGCCCCCCAACAGTTGGGTACTCATTTTAGCGACATTGAAAGGATGCAGGCCTGAGTCAAGCCTGAGCCCTGGCTAGTATTGAACTCACAACCTTGTGGTCTATGAGTGAGTGGCTGCAGTACAGGCATTTAACCACTGCACCACACGAACCGAGTATGCATGTTTTACACAACAGGTCATAGGACTTTATCACACAGGACAAATCCCGTACAAAAACGGAATTTAAAAGGTGGGGAAAACCCGCAAAAGAGGGTAGATTTTCACACACATTGATGTTAAACTGTGCTTAACCTGAATGGAAAGTAGTAAAAAACTGCTTCTTTTTACTTTTGGGATTTTCCAAAGGTAAAAAGAAGCGCCTTTTGACTACTTTCTGTTTGGGTTAAGCACACTTTAAGATCGACGTCATGTGAAAATCTACCCGCTTTTGTGGCTTTTTTACTACTTAAATCCCGTTTCTGTACAGGATTTCCCCCATGTGATAAAGTCCATAGTCTGTGAAAGTTCCCCTAGAAATCTAGGAGAAGAGACAATGATAGAGTTAGGAAGGGAGAGTTATGCTGTCACTCTCCACCTTTCCTACCATTCAACTTTGCTTCCACACCTGATAATTCTGACGTATGTGATGTGTGTGTCTTCTTTCCGGCAGTTTGCTGGACTAGTCACCAACCAAAAACACATAGCTACACATAGATCAGTCTTCCTCAGCACAAGGAAGTTCACCGTAAGAGAGATGGAGAATCCTTTTGGCTAGAGAACTTGGGAGAGTTCATTACCATGTTACTCCTCTCTTCAATGATCTTCTCAACATGGCTCTCCACATCCACATTATACTGATCTCCAATGTGTTGTAGTCTTCTGGCAATAGCCTCTGGGTCAAAAGAGCTTGCAGAGCTATCTGCATCTGAAAACAAAGCAGAGTTAAAGTTTCCATCTTTACCTTCAATTCAAATGTGTGTTCTAATGGCCTAAATCCAATTTTTAGCCACAACTAGTGGAGGTCCATTGCATGAATGAAAACTTGGTACATCAACACTGATGTAAATTCCATTGAGTAACGTTTGTAAATTCCACTTCAGATTAACAAAAATCCATCAGTGATACTTTTATTGGTCAACCAAAGTGCACAATACACTTGCTGCAAGCTTTTGAAGCTCCATGAGTGTCTTCATCAGGCAAGATGTTACAAACCAAACAGGAGAAAAACAATTGGAGATGTTAGTCAGATCCCTACATGTTGGTTCAGCCTTTAGTTAATGAGAGAAATAAATTTGAATTAAACATAAAAAGGATAATCAAAAGGCATATAAAAAGAGTTAAGAACCCATAGATAGGGTTGAAAAACATGTAAACCTATATACTCACATATTATTTACTTATATACTATATAGTCAATATATCTAATATAGTTTTCAGATCAAGTTTTTTTTTATATATCTCATGTATACTTTATAAAAATGTTTGGGGCTTTATGTTTCTAATTATATAAAAAGCACTTAGATACTGTCATTCAAAAACACTTGGCTTTGAGATTGGCCAAATGTGTCAAGGACAATTGGGCTGATTCATAAGAAGAAAGGCCCAGTTTGAAATAGGGAGGTAGGCTGAATCTGGAAGATAGATAAGTGGATAGATTTATAGTTTCAGCCTCATTAATTTCAAGGACAGCATTCCCTTCTAGAGGTAATTGAGAGGTCACCAAAATGGGCACAAACTGAGTCTGTGTAATAGACATACATTATTCTGACCCTCCTATACATATATTATCCCTAATTTAAATGGTCATGAGATGTATGAAGAGATATGTTGTGGGTTGGGCTTTTACATACATGAAAAGGTGGTCTTAAAGTTGATATATGTCATAACTAGCCAATAATGTTACGGGGGTGGAAAAATACTGTCAGGGAAAGGGAATAAAACCATGCCGTGTCAAGTGTGGGGTGTGCCTACTCACCTAGGACACTTCTTCTTGCAAGATTGTAAATAATAAATTGGAAATTACTGCTTCACTTGCTTTGTCCTGATTAATTTGATTTGGTACTTAGAAAACTGTATCCCACAGTTAAGATGGTATATGGTGGGGAGGCTATCTTTTGCAGACAGGCTTCTCCTCCTTCTGGCCATGTGGCTATAGGGAGATTTGCAAAGTCCAGGAAATTTAAAATCCATTTGCATCTCAACAGGGACCCCTCTTTTGCAATCCATTCCAGTGAGGTCCCAGGCCTCTTTGTGACAGAGAACGATGGATTCCTCAACAAGTCTCCAAGGCCAGGGTTTGACTCCCAACTCAGCCATTAAACCCACTGGGTGACCTTGGGCTAGTTACACTCTCTCAACCTCAGGGGAAGGCAATGACAAACCTCATCTGAAAAAATCTTGGCAAAGAAACCCATGATTGCTTTGCCCTAGTGCCGCCATAAGTCAGAAATAACTTGAAAGTACACAACAACAGACTGAGTTTGTGTCAGGTTTGTGTGCATATAGCTTTTTGTAACCTCTTCTGATAAAGAGATCTAATGATCCTGAACACCCACTTTTTTTTTGTCTGTGCAGTCTTTGAGTTAGATTTTTAATGAATTATTATGCCCTATTATGTCCTCTGTCACTTTAATTGACATGCCTTCATCCTGTGAAATCCTGGAATTTGTAGTATCATGGGGTGTTTAGATTTCTCTGTCAGAAAGCTAGAACTCCCTGGATTCTGTAGTATATGCTATGGCAGTTAAAGTGGCATCAAAGTGGTATAATTGGACAGTGTGAAAGGGGCCAATTACACAACAGTGTGCTTGAAAAAGTTCTATGGATGCCCTTGAGACAGATAGATAGTTTTGAAGTTTTAAAATTCGTGGCTATATTTAATTTTTATGAACTGTGATGTCAGGAAAATACCAAATAAGTTCTTACATTCTGAAGAAAGAAGCTCAAAAGTATTAAATTTAGCTTTTAAGCAGGCTCAAGCAGCAATGTTTGAGAGAAAATACCAACATATTTTCAGGTAAGATCTACCTAATTAAAATCAAGATATCTATTGTTTGAGATTTTCTAATAAAGAGAGGAATTGCATCCAGGAACTACGTTGATGACATTTCACTGG
>CM034706.1:226467515-226498462 GCA_020142125.1 Phrynosoma platyrhinos
TACTATGTTTCATATGTGGTGGCGATGTGACAAAGCCAGGAAGTTCTGGTGTAGCATCCATAATTGTATGAAACATATATTAGGTATTACTATCCCCTTTAAACCTGAACTTTTTTTACTAAATATTTTGGATGTGATAAATGTTAAGTTAACTAAAGATAAAGAAAGTCTGATTTTATATATGTTAACTGCTGCAAGAATGGTTTATGCCCGTTATTGGAAACTAGAAAAGATCCCTACAATAAGAGATTGGCAGACAAAACTTTTAGAATTAGCCACTATGGATATATTGTCAATGTATGCAATAGATAAAATGTCACAACAATATGAAAAAAAGTGGAAAATGATTTTGGAATTTTGTAAACAAGACATAACTTAAGATATTATAGAGACCTCTTAGCCCTTCAATTACTATGGAAATGAGGTTATTTGTGTACAATTATAGAAAAGAAATATAGTTTACTTTAAATTGATAGGAGTAGTTGTAGAAATAGGAAGATATGGTAATAATTGAATAAGTAAAATTATGTATTGTATGTATCATCTTTCTTATTTGCTTTTTAAATAATGTAAAATAATATTAAAAATGAATTAAAAAAAGATTAGCAGTCAAAGTAACTTTTCCTATCCTATGTACACCCATTTCAAAAAATGTTAAACTACTTTTCAAATATCTGTATATAAAGGACTTCAGAAAACTAGAAAAATTTGAAATCCATGTAGCATAAAACAACAAAAGAATTCTATAAGGATATAACTTCTGTCTCCTTTTGCAATACAGTTGCTAGTCTGCCCTACAGGATGAACTGCTGCATCATAAGTCAATATGTATGAACAGTTTTTGATTTTACCGAAGTTGAGGGAAATATTCAATTAGATGTGTTTATACAAATCTATTAAGGTCTGTTAGTCAACCTGCAACATTGTAATGAAAAATGATTAATCACCATAAACCTGAAATATTCAATTATTCAACAGATTATTTTGATTTTGAAATGTGTTTATTTGATGTAAAAAAAATGAGGTTAGTATGTTGGGCTGGAATTTGGGAGCAGGGTTGCCAGATTTCAGGGCCTAGCCTTGAGCCTCCTGTTTTCATGGGTCAACCCAGGGAGGGGAGGAGGCTGCACATTCTCCCAGTTTTGGGGAACTCGTCTCTGGATAAGGTTCTGTGTAAAACTCCACCTCTCCTTCTAGAGCTGCAGTCTGCAAGGATTGATTTGTTGCTGAAAATTGCAAAGTCTCTCCTGGGTGGTCTATATATTGAGTTAGCTTCCTCCTTTCCATCCAGATGTTGTGATGCCAGAGGTCACACTCTGCTCTGAATCCTCCTTCTGGCTAAAAGCAAGTAGGCTAGAATAAATGTTGCTTATCCATGGGTCGAGATCGACTCAAGGGCAGTTAACAACAGAAATCCTCCTTCTGGCTAAAAGCAAGTAGGCTAGAATAAATGTTGCTTATTCATGGGTCGAGATCGACTCAAGGGCAGTTAACAACAGAAATCCTACCTCCTTAAGTGAGAACAAATAACCCCCACGCTTCCTCTTGATTTGGAAACAGCCAAAGATTTCTGTCTTAATTTCCAGAGAAAAAAATGTCCCCTCTTTCTCTCCCTCTCTCCTCTCTCAATTTGAATGATAAGCTGTGAGCAACTACATTTGGTACTTAAGGCATAAGTCTTAGATCACTGGGGCCATTCCTAGGTTGCAGGATTTGGCCCAGAAACCTCATATTCTATGTGGTTTTGCCCCGTTCCATTCTGTTCCGTTCTTGTAAGTGCCGTGCGATAAGTTTATTAGAGGTCTCTCATTCATAGGGTCCCTATAAACCAAAATTGATTTAATGGCACTTAACAACAAATTAAATATTTCCTTGACTCCCAAGCTCAAAACAAAGAAAAGGTAAAGTGGGACTAAAAATAATGGCCAACACTGTTTAGCTTCTGAACATCTGTAGTAGTACATTTAAGTCTACAAAAGCTCATGCTGCCAACTTTTTCTTTTTTGGTATGGGGCAAAGCAGACAGGCGGGAAGGGCCACTCTGGCCACAGGCAGATTGGGTCTGTGGCAACCACACAACCCACTTCCAAAGCGGGCCACTGCCACATGACCCAAGCTGTGCTGCCAGGAACCAGATTATCCCGGCTCCTTTTTGCTCTGGTCCAAAGACCCAGAGCGTAGCATCAGAGGTTTTGGGCTGTGTTTGAGGTTTGCGTTCTTTGAAAACTACGCCTCCAAAGCAGCCAGAAGCCATTTCTTTTAGCCTGTGTGCTTTGGGCCTTAGTCTCAAAGGTGCTAAAAGATATCCCGAGATACTGATTATACAGACTAAAGAGCTATATCTTTGAATTCTACTGTTTAGCTTCTTCCAGGTAAACATTTAGTGCAAACATTTAACCTAAATTGAAATGGCAATTTAACATACATGTCATTTCTCCTTTCTAACAAAAATTTAATAATAATAATAATAATAATAATAATAATAATAATAAATTTTATTTATAGCCCGCCCTCTGCACGGCAATCGAGGCGGGTTACAACATTTAAAACAAATCAAGTTAAAACATTCCTTCCTCCCCTAATCCACCCTCCCACCCCTTAAAACAAAATTAAACCAAAGAAGAATTAAAATAACAATGCAATTAAAACAATAAAATAACAACAAAGGATCAGTTGTGCCAACAAGGTAAGGATAAAAAAACTCATCTCCCTACAGCAGCTGTTATTCTGGGAAGGCCTGTCGGAAGAGATCCATCTTAACTGCTTTTTTAAAAGCAGCAAGAGTGGTAGTGAGATGGAATTTTAACTGGATTAGATTGTATAGCCTGTTAATGATTAACTAACCTTTAAAATTAACATTAATATTTTTCTACTAACTCTCCTATCTCTGGACTTTTTTTCTATTTCTAACTTTCAAACTTTCCCAAACAAGTCTTCTTACCTCTCCAAGGCAGGGCTCGAAAAGTTGCTTCAAACTGGACACAGCTATCATCACATTCATAAAGTAATGCTTTCACAATCTGCTCTGTTTGTTCCTCAAAAGTCAACTTCATGTTAGCTTTCCTGTAGTGTAAACACAAGTTGCTATTTTTCCAGGTTGTTCTACCTCTGGAAAAGAATGCTTACACAAAATGTCTCCAGCACCTTCTCTCTTGCCACCATACATTGAATATAGGACATGAGCTACAGCTATATACTCTTCAGAACATGCAACCCTACCAGGAAGTTTTTTTTTATTAGTACCGTGCCACACCCACAATATCAGCATTTATACAATATCATATTGCACAATTAAGGAAATTGTTATCAGGATGTATTTGGCACATCAAAACTGTTGGTGTTTTCTCTTCCTTCTTGCTAAAAGCTGTTACTTTGTGTTTCGTTTCTGATTTACGGTGACCTTAAGGCAAATCTATGACAGATTTTCAGAGGGGATGTTTCTTCATCTGAGTCTGAGAATGTGACTTGTCCGAGGTTGCACAGTGGGTTTCCATGGCTGAACAGGGATTTGAACCTTGGTCTCCAGAGTCCTAGTCCAATGCTCAAACACTACACCATGCTGGGTCTGAACATGATATTAGAAATATTTGTAAAAAAGGAGCTTGTGTGACAGAAGCTTTGTTAACTAAGGTATGCCTATATAATTATGCATAGCATGGAGTTCTTTTCCCTCCCTCCTTCTTATATCCCTTTCAATAGGAACATAAGAATTTGCCTTGTATTGAGTCAGACTATCCCAGTACTGTCAGCTCTGGCATCGGCTCTTGAGGATTTCAGGCAGGAGCCTTTCCTAGATCAACCTCAATATCCCTGGTAGAGATAGAAAACCTGCAAAAACCCTGCTTAGCTTTTAAAATCACATGAGATTGGGTGTATCTAGGGTGGTCCAGGTGTACAATGATGCTAAGTGGTGGGAGAGTAGATAAAAAGCAAGTATTTCTTCACACAGTGCAGAGTTAGCATGTGGAACCTACTGCCCTATGCAATGACAACCTACTTGGATGGGTTTAAAAGTGGCCTGGACAAATTCATGGAAGATGGGCTGTCAGTTGCCAATAGCTATGATAGGTAAGTGGATAGAATAAAATGAAAGAAATGGAATTTAACAAAGTCCACACCGGACAGGGTTCCTCTAGTAACATTTGCTCAGATATATATAAAATATATGTATTTCAGTAAAGGTTGTTCATAATAAGACAAGATAGAACTAGACTTGAGGAAACTACTACAGCTGAAAGAGCGGACAGTATAGAAAACAAGACGATGAAATCATCACCAATATGTATTCCTAGAATAAAACTGTACTCCAATCGGTAAGAATAATTTTTTTTTGCCACAAATAACCAAAGCCAGGAACCAAAAACTAACCACTAATTAAAACAAAAAACAAAAAAAGTGTGGCAAGACAGTGCCAGTGGAGATACCACCAAAAAGCCAAATTTGCTCAGTTTGTAACATAAAGGTATGTGTGTGAAAAGCATCTCAGGAAAATGCAAGTATTTTGTGTCACACCAACTAATTCAGAAAGGTGATAACTCTTCACCATGACAGGGTAGTTATGTTAGAACCCCATCTAAGAGCAATGGAGAATAAATAAACTATGAGTCATTAGGAATGACGTTTACTTTTATCTTTTTAATCCCGATAGCCTTCTCTGAAATCAGGTCAGATTGGTTCTATTTCTTTTAAATAACCCAGTTCTTATCTCCTGATTTCTAGTAAAAGGCACAGCCATCTAAATCAAGTTTCACTTTCATTTGTATTGCCATTCCTACAGCTGATACTGTTTTATTTACTTAGCCACATCACAGTAAGATTATCAAAAGCTTTTTGCTTTTGTTTCTAAGCGGTAATGCGGACTTTATGTAAACTGTAATAATTTTATAGTATTAGAGGCCCTCCTTCCATCCACCATCATCTGGAGGGAGAGAAGGCAGCCATCTCATTGGGTCTAGCCTGAAAAAGAAGGACCCTCCCTCCAGTCCATCTGCCTTGGTCCAGGCTTTAGAGGGAGAGAAGATCTGCTGGACTTATTCCCCTTCCCCATCCCCTTCTCCTTTTATGTTTTGTCTTTTTAGATTGTAAGCCTGAGGGCAGGAAACCGTCATCAATCCACTTGTAAGCCGCTCTGATAGCCTTTGGCTGAAGAGCGGGGTATAAATACTTCATATTATTATTATTAATAGACTTGCATATCAAATGAGGATGATGAATTTCCCACAATGGTTTGAACTGTTGGAAGATATTTTTTCATATTTTATTATCTTTCTCAAGAGAATTAAAGTAAGAAGGATAAGTTAAAGAATATTTGATAATGCATAACTTGGAATGCTGATTTGGAAATTAATTTGATTATATTAAAGATTAGAAATTAGAAAATTAATATATTAGTTAGTATAAACACAAATAACTGGAACTGTGGAATTGGCTACGTTATAGTTAAGTAACTTATTAACCAAAACATTAGCTTGGGCCTGGACCATCAGATTTACAGAGAATGGCACAGAGATTGTCCTGGTTTACCTTAGGGAAGCACATTTTGTTACTGGTTCCTTTGAAAGTTATTTTTTTTCCTTCTGAAGTTACTTGCCTCCAACCTGGAATTTTCCCCAAATGGACTACAAAGCCCATGATGGGATTATTGCCTGGGAGCATTGGGACTCCATCATGTATGGGAACCATCAAGTTGGACAAGGTTGTTCTGAAGCATGTACACCCTCTCCAGTTCAGTTTGTCATTCATTTGCATGTCTCAAGGTTTTTTAAAAACTCCCATAGGCACATACATTTCATTCACTCTTCAAATGCCTTGTTTATTAAAAGTTAATGTAGAGCGATTTGTGCTGTAAGTCACTGATCCATCACATGTACAGCAATAAGTAGATAACTGAAAAGGTTAGTCAGAGGCGAAACAGACTAGTTCAAAATGCCGGCTTCCCAGCGGCTTGGGGGCATGGTGTTTAGACACTGCCCATCCTAACACTGCTCCAAAGCCAGTGTCAAACTGCCTGCCCAACCACATGTGGGCTGGTTCACAGCGCTCTGGTGTTGCGGCATTTACACAATGCATGAGTGTCACAAAGCCACTGCAGCACAGGAAAAACCAAAGTTTTGCCGGCTCAAAAAGGAGCAGCGATTTACCGCTTCTTTTTGGATCAGCAAAAAGCCAGGCTGGGACTGTGGCATGCAATTGCCGCAGCCCCAACCCAGTTCTCTCGGGGCACTCTGTTCCACCTGTAATACCTAAATAAAAAATCAGTTCCTTAAGAATAAGTTATTAAAAAATGTTACTTTTTGGATTACAACTCCTTGGGTCCCACCTGGCTACCACAGCCAGCAGTCACACTAGCTAGGAAAGTTTGGGAGCTGCAGTAACTTTTCAAGGCTCTGGGTTTCAGCAAGGAATGATTTAAAATCATAGAATCATATGATTTGGAAGATACCCCAAGAGCCATTCAGTCCAATCCTCTGCCCTGCAGGAACTCACAATCAAAGCACTCCTGACAGATGGCCATCTAGCCTCTATTTAAAGACCTCCAAAGGAGACCACCACACTCCAAGGGAGTGTGTTCCATTGTCAAATAGCCCTTACTGTCAGGAAGTTCCTCCTAATGTTTAGGTGGAATCTCTTTTCCTGTAGCTTGCATCCATTGTTCTGGGTTCTAGTCTTTGGAGCAGCAGCAAACAAGCTTGTTCCATCCAAAATATGACACCCCTTCAAATCTTTAAATAGAGCTATATCACCTCTTAATTTTTATCACTCTTGGCCCAAGGGTTGTGCAAAGGCTTTACTGACATTTCATAAAAGCTGTACCTTAACTTGAAGAATGCAGTAAAGTAAATCATACAAAAAGAGGTTCTGGATCTTCCCACATATCACTAATACCAGAGGTTTTAAAAAAAATTATGTTGTCAGTCCTGCTACTTTCCCTAGCACAGTCTTCAAGATTGAGATGAAGGCTTGTAGTGATTCAGGCTTGTTTTCACTCTGCTTCACCAACACCTGCATTTCCACTCCTCTGGTCTCAAGCAGCAGTTCGGTCAGGAAAAGGCAGCCAGTGTTGTCCTGGGCCGCCAGGTAGGCCTTCCACAATTGGGAACCAGCCTTGCTCATTGCAATAGTCTGGATATGAACAACCTGCAAAGCAGCCTGTATAGTGTCCGGCTGCACCATTTCCTGCCATGGAACAGATTGCTGGCAACCCACACCCAGATTTAACCATGTCCTCTCAAATTGCTCAGCAGTCAGACATACACTGGGCATCAAAATAAGGTCACTTGAATTGGTGTAATCAGAAGAAACCTGCTCCTTAATTTCTTTCACCGGGGGGTCTGCAAAAGAAGAAGAAACAAAATAAGAACTGCAGCATGCCTGACACAAATGACTAAGCTATAATATATATGAGACCCTAGAATGAACAAGAGTGACTGAAGAGCCTCTAGCTGAATTAGATGCCTAAACCACCATCTCTCATTGAAGGTACTGGTTTTTAATTAAGGAAAAGTGAACACAGAAAGGTGAGAGAAGAAGTTGAGAAGTCAAATGGATTTCATACCTTTGCCCACCATGGCAGAGTCTTTGCAAGGGGAGGCAATATGATGAATATCAGTCACCCGGCTAGCTGTCATCACTGTCCATTGTTCTTTGCCATATATGGGCACCAAAGTGTTGAAGTCAGAGGCCCATGCATTCACAGAGCTTTCAGTTCGTTCTTCCAGAAGCCGTAGAGGGTAATCAGATGTGGGGCTGCACATAATCCTTTTCGTCTCCTCCATGCCAGCTTGCAAAAGACGATAGTAAAACAAAGCACGGTCTCGAACTGTCATATCTTTCTCCTCCTCTGGATGAAAAAAATTAGTTTTGCTCACAACAGAACACAGTATTCATTCAGCTCAAAGCTTAGCCATTTTATGCTAAAGGGCTGGGTATACTGGTGACACTATCATTTCCATTTTGAGGAAATGTGACACTAGTAGCAGAAGGAAAGAAAATTTATACTAAAAGTATTCAAGATATACAAGTTAGGCTTTGACATCTATGGATTTTTAAAGCTGGAGAAATTCTGTTGCACAATTCTCAGTGTACTGTAATGATTAAGTCCAACCCCCTATCAGAAGAAATATCACCATCACCTATTTTATAATGCAGAAGACATCTTAGAACGTGTATCCTTACCTACGCAGTAATGGAGTAATCGTCCCAACACATCTTGACACTCAGCTGGACGTGTTATAAAGAGCCGAACCAAAGCAGTCACCAATTCCAGTTTCACAACTGAGAATGTTTCTGATTTTACATTGTCTACAAAATCTTCCAAAATATAGGGGGCACTGGGAACCCTCTCCCCATGCACACCAAGAAGCCAGATTAATGCTTGCTTGCCCTGAAAAATTAAAACCCAATACCTACAATCAGAACTATATTACTTGATTTATTTAGTATTACCGAGACAAAGTTCATACAACCAAACTGACATGTTGAGAAAGTCAGCTGGATATGTTTAGATTAGATATTGTGAAGGGGGTTTAGAGAATGCCTCACCACATGCCGAGTTCATAATATCAATCCCATGTACTACACTACTTTGCTTTGGAGAATCTCAAAGTGCATCCAACATCTCTGTTTCAAATTGCATAGTTACCACTGCATCCATTTTAAAGTTTGCTAACAACGGATAGAGAGACAGTGTGGTGCAGTGGTTTGTGTGTTGGACTAGGACCCTAGGACAGCAGAACTCATAAAAACTTGGCGATGGAAATTCACTGGATTATCTTGGGCAATTCACATTCTTTTAGTCTCAGAGGAAGACAATGGAAAATCCCCTCTGAAAAAAGGATTCCAAAAAACAAAACAAAAAACCACACACAACCCACACAATCCATGATAGGTTCATCTTAGGGTCACCTAAGACTGAAACAACTTGAAGGCATGCAACAATATTGGCTATCCAGTCGTTTTTCATATTTATGTCTAGATCACTGGGATGAACCAGAAACAACAAAGCATACTCACCTCTGTTTCCGTGGGGGATCCACTACGGACCCCCCTCCAGCAAAAATGGAAACTTGCCAATATTTAAGCCCCATTGGCTTGAATGGCCGCGTGCCACAGGTGCATGTGCCATTTTTGTCAATGGGGTTCGCCCCTCCACAAAGAACCACTTCAAGTCCACAAAATGGAGGGGCAAATATATCTTTTTATATGAAAAGTTTTTGGGCAAATGACTGGCTAGTGAGGAAAGGATCTTTAATGGGCATATGAGTGTGTATGTGTGTATGCACTGTGCTCTGTCTTTTCCTCTGATGTGCATTTAAATACAATAGGCCCTCCACATTTGCTGGGGTTAGGGGTACAGGACCCCTGTGAAAGGTGAAAAACCTCAAATAAAAAGCCACTTTTTTAACCTGAGAGAACATCTTTCTACGAATCTCTAGGTCTTCCAGTGCAGCTCAATGGTCAACATCTACTGGAAGCTGACCATATAACTGCACTGGAGAACCTACAGATGTCTAGAGAAGTGTTTCTCTAGGAATATTAGGACCTCTATTGCAACTTTATGGTCAACTTCCAGTAGAACCACGCTGGAAGACCTGGAGGTTCCTAGAGAAAGCATATTACTCAAATCCGTGGATAATCAAATCAACAAAATTCAAAGCTACAACTGTGGAGGGATGACTATAGTTTCAATTGGTTTTAAATGCAATGGTTGTTCTAACAGTATAATTAGTTTAATTGTGTTTTTAAAGGATGGGCTAGAAATTAGAGTTAGGGGTGCAGGACCCCAAGGGGTGATGACCTATGAAGTGCTATGCAACTTAGGTCCAGGCTATCTGAAGAACCATATCTCCCTGTATGAATCTTTTAGACACCTAAGATCTTCAGTGTAAAGTGTTACATCTGAACACCACCCTACAAACTTAATGTAAAGGAAGATTGTGCAGTTCTTTGCTGATCCGTCTCTGATAAAACTCTAAGAGATAAAATAGAATACCAACACAGAATCACAAGTTACACTTATAAATTGTACCAATATTAGATCATGGATTTTTGATAGGAAAATCTAATGGGTTCATTTAGAACTCCATATCAAACTTGTATTTCTCAACTTGCTTTCTGGTGCAAGAGTTTACTATTGCCTCAACTTAGCCATTTCTCTGCCACATACAAAAAACACTTTCTGCTTACCTCGCTATCCTGGATAGACTCTTCACAGCCAGACAAAACCTGAGACACACTCTCTGTACACTGTGGGCACAACCACACCAGGTCACGGAACACCTGCACTACAGCTATAATGGAAATTGGGGACGGGACGGGACAGTATTATACTGTATGTCTGATTCACTTTAACAAGAAACTTCAACAGTAACATTTCAGCAGAACAGAGAACAGTAAAACCCAGGGTAAAACTTAGCAAAACTGAAATATATTAAAAATTTTGTCCAATAAAAATACCTTATTTACATGTTTCTGAGGAGGAGGGATCCATTAACCCTCCTACAGGAAACAAATATCCAACTGAGTGCTGTCACTGCCTTGTCGTCTACCTCTACCATTTGCATTTCCCTTGGAAAGCAAAGCATGGACCTCTCGCAGTCACCTCAGGAAGAGGAAATATTTCAAATAACTGTGTCCTAATTAATCTAGGGCTTTATAGGTAAGACCTAGCACTTTGATTGGTGCATGGAAATTAATCGGTAGGAAATGCAATTTAAACAATATTGGTGCAAGATGGTCAAAAGGTTGGACAAAGAAATTATTCTGGTTCAGAAATTATTCTACACCACCTGTGGTTTACAAATACATTGCAAAGACAGCCTCAAGTGTATTATAAGAATCAACTCTAGATTTGATAATGTATATATAGCAGTTCTCACATTTGCTTTCTCCTGAAAGGAACACAAATAGTGTACCAGCTGAAGCCAGGCAAATGCACTCTTAGCCACATCAACCACCTGGCCCTGAGGCCAGAACCCTGCCTAGGCTGTAAGCTTCAAAGGGGACACAATGCTCCATAGAAAAGGTTATATACCAAACCTGGACCAGCGTTTCTATTAATTAGCTGGAATGATTTCTTGTTCACATTAAGTCATAACTCTTTAGTCCACATCCAACCCATCATTTCGCTCAGACACCGGTTTGGGATTTCCTTTGAATTCTCAGTAAATAAATAATAAATAAATTGACTTTATTTATTTATTTACTTTATTCAAGACATTTATTTGTCACTCTCAACCCACCAGGGATCACAAGGCAATGCACAATTGATAAAAACATTTGTAAAACATTAACTATTTTTTAAAATGTTCCACAACTTAACAGTGGCTTGTTATCAGTTAGTGATAGTACCTTGTTATCTTTGTGGCAGACAACAAACCACTATCTTAGAAAATAATTTAAGATCTAAGAGATTTCACAGATGAAAATTAGCTGCTAGAAAGACACATGCTTCCTCCATGTCATTTGGAATAACTGCTTCAAGCATGCAAATATATGTTAGTGCCAAAACACCAAAAAATGTGTAAGTATGCCAATATGGTTTGAAATCTAATTGATCCGATCTCTGAAATTTGAAGAAATTACAAAAGAATGATCCTATAAGAGACAAAGGCAATAAATTATACAATGGCATAAGCTGCAACAGCACTGGCAAAATTGCATTTTTTAAATCATGAAACAGTAAGGCATAAACCAAAATTCAAAGACTGTTAATAGTTACCTGAGGTTATATGATCCTGTTTCAACTCAAGAAGTTCTGTTAGGATTCTTACACATTGCTCTGTATAGGTCCTTGCTATGTTTCCTGCAAATGTCACAATACAAAACTTTAATATAAAGACAAGACATATTTTAAGATGTATTCCTTCTAGTACTGTCAGCACTTATTGGACTGGAGATGAATAATGAAGAGAAAACTTCTTTCCTCAGTAAACTGCCCATGGACTTGAGAAAATGAAAGTAAAAAATGAAAATGGCAGCACTCAACTAGAAGGACAGGAAGTGTCCTTTGAATGCTGCTGTGCTCAACTGGGATAGTGGACATGTAGGCTGGACCGCCTGGAGTGATGCCACTATTATTCCTGTCACTTGTGCTGACTAGTACTGATCAGAAGCTGAACTCTGTGTGTATTAGAAATACAATATGAACATCTTCCAAAAAGAATGTGTCCAGCTGTTTTGTAGCATTAAGTGGAATAATGACAGTCTTTACCGAAGACAGAATTGCCAAGACGAAAAAGACTTTTTTTGCTAAGATGATTTTGGGGAAAAAAGTAGATGCACATACATATACCGTCAGCCCTCCATTTTCATGGAGGATCTGTTCTGGAACCACCACCCCCTGCGAAAACGGAGACTCACTAACATTCAAGCCCCTTAGGATTGAATGGGCCGTGCCCATTGATTTTAACGGAGGTCACCCCTCCATGAATATTCAGTACCACGGACTTCAAGTCCGAAAGAATGGAGGGGCAACTGTATTATAAACATAATGTTTAGGATTCAAAGTTATAGCTGTGTTAGTCTGTAGAATCAGAATGCAGAGAGATCTTGCAGCACCTTTGAGACTAACTGAAAGAAAGAAGTCAGCTGCATGAGTTTTCAGTCTACTTGCCACTCATGCTGCCGACTTCTTTCTTTCAGTTAGTCTCAAAGGTGCTACAAGATCTCTCTACATGTTTAAGGTGCTGTATCTAGCTACCTACAGGACAAAATAGGAGACACACACTGTACACACTTGTCTATAAGTCGAAAAATTTAAACCCAAACATGGGCTCCAAAATCCTGAGTCAACTTATATATGGGTCAATACAGTAATACTGCTCCAATGTTGAGACTGTGAGCCTTGGAAAAGCTGGTGGTGAAGTGGGGAGGGGCAGGGAGACAGAGAGAGAGAAGAGGTTTATCTCCCCATTTTGCAAGCCATGAGCCTTGGAAAAGTTGGTGGTGAAGTGGGGGAAAGAGAGAGAATGGAGGTTTGTCTCACCACTTTGCAAACCATGAGTCTTGGAAAAGCTGGTGAAGAGAGAGAGGAAGAAAGAGAAATGGAGGTTTGTTTCCCCATTTTGCATGCCAAGACTGTGACTCTTGGGAGAGGTCCAGAGAGGAAGGAGAAGGGAGGAAAGTGGTGTTTTCTTTCCCTCTTTAGATTCTTTGTTATCTGGCCTTAGTTTGATCCTCGACTTATCCATGGGTCATATCAATATCCATGATTTTGGTCCCCAAACCTGCCCTCAACTTATACATGAGGTCAACTTATACACGAGTATCTATGGCAGGGGTAGGCAACCTTTCCCCTTTAAGGGCCGAGGGACTTCAGGTCCCAGAAGCCTCAGCCATGTTGGCCAATAGTTCCAATAGCTCCTGGGATTCTGGGAGCTGAAATCCCTCGGCCCTTAAAGGGGAAAGGTTGCCTACCCCTGATCTATGGGCCTTTGCAGACTGCTAGAAATAGTGCAAATTGAGTCCACTTTAACTGCCTTGGCTCAGTGCTAGGGAATCATGGGAACTTTTTTCTGAGGCATTGAGCCTTCTCTGTCAGAGAGCTCTGGTGCCACAATAAACTACAGTTTCAATGATTCCTTAGCACTGAGCCAGGACAGTTAAAGTGGACTCAATTTGCACTATTTCTGGCAGTCTGCAAAGGCCCCATGTTACTTTCCTATGACATTGAGCATTGCCTTAACTTAGTAACAATTCATATTGAGCAATCAAAAATTAACTACCTCAAAAGGAATCAGAAATTCAACATCAGTATTTTCTATAAACTAAGCAATGATAACCAGTCTGATTATAAGGAGAAAAGTAAAAGAAGAAAAGCACAATTCCAGTAAAAATGTAATATAGAAAACATAGTTCACAACAACTTTCTAGTGCACTATATATTTTAAAAGTAGAAACTAATACCATTAATTTGAATTATAACCAAGAATTAAAAAGGGTAATGCATCTGTTACAGGCATCAGAAATTCAACATCAGTCATTATGGTTGTTTGCCTTCAACTCATTTCTGGCTTATGGCGACCCAAAGGTGAATGTATCACAGATTTTTCTTGGGAAGATTTGTTCAGAGAGGATTTGCCTTAGCCTGAGAGAGTGTGACTTGCCCAAGGTCACCCAGTGGGCTTTCATAGCCAGGTGGGGATTCTAACTTGATCTCCAAAGTCCTAGCCCAACACTCAAACTGCCACACTACACTGGCTCATCAGTCATTAATAATGTATTAATGTTGGGCCAAATTTCAACTAGATATGCAACCTGGAAAACACTTAGTTCAGGGTAATTACAACAACTTAGAAACTGTTGAAAACCCACATATCAGAAGAAGGTAAAATGGCAGAATTCATGTCAACAGACTTCAAATCATTATTCAAGCTTTAGATCATTTGTTTTTATGATACAGCATGATCAAAGTTGTAAAGCAAAATCTCAGCCATGGGAAAAATTATACTTATTATAAAGGTATTACTCTTCAGTCCCTGAGAAATTAGCAGATAGAGAAATGTATTAACATACAATCCTGCTAACTCCCTTACCTATGGCAAAGATTGCTCCTTGTGCAAGGTCTGCTGAGATGTCAGTACAGTAGTCTCTCAGTTCCTCCAGTACCTGCTGTACATTCTCATCATTCACCAGTTTGCACAGCACCTCCATTTTCTGGCGCTTGATGTAATATGGTTCTGAGTAAGAGCAGAAGAATTTCTTGTAATGGCTGCTGAAGTGGCCAGGAAGGCTGTCTAAGATCTGGCGCACATGACACAATGCAGTAAAACAGAGTTCCCTGCTTTCAGAGGTGCATGCAGCCAAGAGTGGGCCCTTCACTCTCACAAGAACATCTGTCTGCACATGTGGAAAGTCTCTAGCCAGCACAAGGAAGAGTTTAGTGGCAGCCATTACCACACTGGAGCTGCTACTCTTCAGATAGCTATCTAATAAATTAAGGATGTCAAAGAGTTCTTCCTCACAGCGGGGCTTGTAGCGCAGCAGAAAAGTCAGCACCTCACTCTGTCCCCATTGGTCTAGATCTGGCAGCCTGTCAAAACAAAAAAAGCAAAATGAATGTAGTGGCCATGGAAAGGTCTGTTTTCAAGATCCTAATTTAGCTCTTCCAATCTGGATTGCCATTATTTCACAGATTCTCACAGCCATTAGGCCTCAAAGTAAAAGTGTGTGTGTACATACTTGTCAGAAACACATCTCAGAGATCATAAGCTTAGTCGTTGAGACCTGGGACCCTAGTAGATGCATCTATGGTTATTTGGCTAAATGTATTAATTTAAATTAATTTAAGTGGCTCCATGCATCAGAAGCCAGCTGCATCATTTTCAGTCTTCCTTTAACAATAATAGCAATTTCCTAACTACCAAGTAACAGAAGATAGACCTGGCTGGCTGTAGCAATAGTGGAGTGGTTTTGGTGTGAGAGCAGGCTGGATCTGATGGCTAAAGCAGTGGGGGGCAGCTGGTGTTTATGTAGGTTACAGCTGACTAACCCCTTAAGCATCTCAGGAGATAATGTTTTGCACCTGTCAGACCCTCTGTCCTGCTCCCAAGACAAACCATCCAGTGTCTTGTGAATCTGGATTGTTCTGATACTCCTGCACAACTGTGTTATAGGTTAGAATGGAGTGAGTGAGGTTGCTCAGATTCCAGTCTGAAGGGAGTATGGATTGCTCTTGGGGGGAATCATGGTGACAGGCATGCCTAGGGATTACCACCAGCCATAGCTTTACTCACATGGGACAGACACAGTCTACCCAGCAGTGTGACATTGCTTGCTGGCTTCAACATATCAAACCAAAAGAGTGTCAAGCTAAAATTCTTCAAACCTTAATGCTTTTGCTAGTATTGCAATATCTTATAAGAGGGTAAGAAACTTGAGACCTGTGCCTGGAAGGAAGTTCATTCCTCCCTGAAAATTATAGAGCCTTCCTCAATAGGGGTAGGACCCAACACTATTAGTCTGATGACATAATTGATTCCATCAAAGAAAGTGCTATAATTATTCCCCAGCAGGCCCTGATACACCAAGAAGGCTAGAAAAACTTCCATAGGTTATCAGGTAGCATGGAAATCTGGAAGAAGAAAAGTAAGACATTATTATTGCACCAGTGGATACCCATTAGTGCAACAATATAATCTGGCCCAATGAGTTGTCTATTAATTACTCATAACAATAACACTGTGTCTTTCAGACTACAAATGTATAATATACTTACCTCAGTGGAGCTTACATACAATAACACTATAAAAACAAGCAAAAATCCCAGAGATGGTATTGATAATTTTGAGTACTGGTAGTCTAACTTTGTCTGGACTATTTATGTTATATTTAACATTTATAGCTTGCCCTTTCCCATAGCTATAGACCAAAATTCCCTATCAACTGCTTGCTTTATTTAAAAGATCTACATAGTACTTTTCCTTCAAAACAATGCATGATAATGCTTATATCAAATAAAAAGCAGACATTAAAGCCACCACAAGCATGCTGCAGCTGTGAAGACCCACTGAATAGTTCTACAAAAAACAAAACAAAATTTTTTAAAAATGTAAAAAGATTTTGGACAGCATAGTAACATATCAACAACATGAAGAGATAATTTGCTAAGAAGCAAAATTCTGCAAATTCACAAATTAAACATGGCAGGATGATACCTCTAGAATATACCTGTTAAGAAGATGGTGGGCAATTGGCTTGTTGATAACAACTCCTCCTTCATGTGCCAAAATCTCCTCAAGTGCACGCAGACAATTCACCACCACAATAGGATCCTGGTCACGAAACATACTATACAATTCATTCACTAGTGCACCATCTGTGAAAATGATGACATTCAGGGAAGATCCAAAATGCAACTAATAAATATCTGCCTAGGTGTGCTACTTCTCCAGGTAGTGTTACACTTTACACATAAACAATTACCACCAAAAGAATTCAGGCCTTCCAGTGATAAACAGCTTTCTCAGAAGGACTTTTCCAAATGATTGCATGAAGGGACCAGAAGAGAAAAGAATTTCACATAATAAAGCAAATCTTCTGTGAAGGTAACCTCCAGCCTCAACTGACCTCAGAGGAAAATGTATTAAGTGAAACTATGCTACATACTCATTTCCTGATCCCTGCACTGCAGCATCAAAATAAATTGAGCTCATATTTATTCTAATGTTGGGTTAGCACTTAACATACCCAGGAAAGAAACAGACATATTTACCCACTTCACTGTCTCCTTGGAGTTTCTGCATCTTTGCACATCCAAGAACAGCTACCCTCCTTACATAGGAAGCTTTGTCTCGCAGACCATTCAGAATTGGCTGTTGGATATATTCTTGTATGCCAGGCATCCTGAAAACATTATAGGTTGTCAAACTCAAGAGTTTAAACCCTTCTTAGCATCTTCCAAATCACACTATTGTCACTTCTTTAATATACTTAAAGACATTTAACTGAGGTGTTTGTTGATAATGACAATATTTTGAGACAAATGTCCATCAGGTAAATAGATAAGACCCTGTCTTCCATACTATGCACACATTCCTTGAAATCAGCTTCATACCAGTGAAAATAACTGTCACACCAAATTATTTCTCTCAATTCCTTGACTTTACCACAAGTACATTTGGTAAAGAAAAACAAGAAAGAAAGAAAGAAAGAAAGAAAGAAAGAAAGAAAGAAAGAAAGCTGTGCTGTGCTGTGCTAGTTTTTAGCAGTAAAACAAAATACATAATGGGCCTTTACAGACTGCCAGAAATAGTGCAAATTGAGTCCACTTTAACTGCCCTGACAGTACTAGGGAATCATGGGCACTGTAGTTTACTGTGGCACCAGAGCTCTCTGACAGAGAAGGCTCAATGTCTCAGAAAAAAATACAATCCCCATGACTGGGAGCTATGCAGGTATCAAGTTATACTTAACCTTGCATACTGAATGCAGAGCCAATGACTGGCAATATATCTTGATAATCTTTGTCATTTCACAAGCAGAACAATTCCATAAGCATTATATAGCTTCAGCTGCCCAACAATAATTCATATAGTTCTAATACTGGAAATTAGGCTGATTTACCACAAATATCATATCATATGGATGTGCCTTCTTTTCATTTATCCTGCAAATTCCAGAACTACAGTCAGCTTTCCATATTGGCAGGGGTTCAGTTCCAGATCCCCTGTCTCCCATGGATACCAAAAATGCAAGTCCCATTGCTGTCAAGGGATACTGAGGTGTGCATGGATGTATTGGTGCGGCTGCAGGCACATGCCTCAATTGACAATAGGGCAGGGCCATCCACAGATACTCCAGTCTGCAGAATGCTAACCTGCTGATATAGAGGGACAACTGTAATGTAAAGAACTTGCTTGCACTCATGTACTAGTCTAAGAACTAGTATATTAAGAGTTAAGTTCACAAGGTTTATTAACCAACAATGTATGTGGCTGCAACATCTGTTACCCAACTGACTGCCAAGGTCAATTCAATAAAAAAAAAATGCTTCAATCACAACACCAAGTCTTTCATCTTGCATGTGTGCAGTGAAGACCAAAACAAAAAACACCACTCTACTTCCAAAGCCAAAAGTGACCTTACCTGAAACTGCACATGCTGCGCAGGGCCAGTCCCCTAACCATAGGATTTGGGTCCGAGCAATCTTTGCATAGAGTGTTGATGGCTAGAAGAGCTAGATCTGGTTTTAGTGGAGCATAAGTGCCCATGTACAAGTAAACTAGCTTCTTCTGAACAATGTCCACAGTGGCACTAGCTTTAACCATCTCCATAAAGACACCAGACACATCTACACCTTGTGTCATATGCCTGAAAGAAAGAGGTAAAAGTTTGTAAAATAACACCTTTGGCTACTTACAGTGTTACTTTAAAATCATAAGAAACCCCATTAACGCTAACTATCCATGCAAAAAATATAGATAATTCTTGTTCATATTAGGAAAAGGGTAGCAAGTTTAGTATTAATGAACATAAAATGCTCAAGGAGAAAAGCTTCCAGCTTTACTTTCTCCTTCTAAATAATCATGGCCAACATAGGGCCTGAACAGACTGCCAGAAATAATCCATCTTGAGACCACTTTAACTGTCCTGGCTCAATGCTAGGGAATCACGGGAACCGTAGTTTTTTCTGAGACATTGAGCCATCTCTGTCAGAGAACTCTGGTGCCACAACAAACTACAGTTCCCATGATTCCCTAGCACTGAGTGAGGGCAGTTAAGGTGGTCTCAAGCTGGATTATTTTTGGCAGTATGTTCAGGCCCATAAAAGTCTTGGTAAGAGGAGAACAAGAAAAATTAATTAGAAAGTCCCAAGAAGAAAGAGATAAAGTGGGGAGCTGTGCTACAGAGCAGCAGATTTTCACTCTTTGAGAAAACACTTCTATTTAAGTTTTGGTAAATTAGACACACTACTTCTCTATTTTATTTTGGTAGCTAATTTTTTACAAGAATGCATCAGATAAGAATCTATTTTTATAAAAACTCAGCTCTCTGCTAGGTTTGATATTGTGTAGTAAATGCACAGAACAAAAGTATAATATATACGTATTCACATATAAGTTAACCTCATGTATAAGTTGAGGGCAGGTTTTGGGGCCAAAATTATGGATTTGATATGACATGTGGGTAAGGTGAAAGTAAAACTTTGGGGCATGTTATAAAGAATGTACAGGACAAAGCAAAGTAAAATGATGCCAGAGAAAATTCTGGCAGACATTACTGTTTGTGCTCACCCTAAAGGCTAGATGGATGAGACGGTAACTATGGCTGGGCAAAGTGTGGGGGAGGCAACCAGGCATAGACAGGGCTAAGAAAATGCTCGCATCTACTCTACTGGCACTCCTTTGAGGGGTTTTAACTGCCAAAGAACTGCTGTTGCCACCATTTTCCTGCCTTGGCATTCAAAAAGACCAGAAGCAATGCTGTGGCAGAGAGAGCAGAAGAGGCTGGTGCTTCTTTTAGGTTCTCCAGGGATAGACTAGGCTCTTGTCTTTTGCCACTCTACTCAGAGAAGGAGATATTTCCTTTTTAAAAAATAAATAAATAAGAGTTAAGGTACATTACTTACATTGACCCATGGATAAGTTGACTGAGGTTTTCTGTGCTTTTTTACTAAAATTTCAAGACTTATACGTGAGTATATATGGTATGCAGAGAGATCTTGTATCACCTCTGAGAGTAATTGAAATAAAGTTGGTAGCATGAGCTTTCATAGACTTCAGTCTACTTCCTCAGATGCATTTAGGAAGTAGACTGAACTATGAAAACTCATAGTGCCAACTTCTTTATTTCAATTACTCTCAAAAGTGTCAAAAGTGCTCTCTACATACTGATTCTACAGTCTAACATGGCTATATCTTTGAATTCTATGAGTATATACAGTAAGCAATGAACCAACCACTCTGATTCTAAACACGTGACTTTCCACAAAAATATACTGAGATATAGAAATTTGATACACCATGGAAAGTGTGTCCTGTCTCCCATTAGTTATTTACTTTCTCTAACATAATACTTTATGTTACTATGGGCCTCGGCAGAAGGCTTATTAAGCCGTCCTCGAGGCAGGGAAGAGGAGGGGCAGCCGCATGCTCGGCGCCCCTTCCTCCTCCCGAGGTTGCCCTCAGAGCCGCCGTCCCTCCGCACGGCTGGCGCTCCGGGGGCAACCTCCCGCCGCAGCGTCCTGACACGCTGCGGCGGATAAGTCAGCTAAAGTGCGCCTCACGCTTTTGAGGCTCACTTTTGCTGACTTGTGAAAGGAGCGCTATTTTAGCGCTCCTATCAGGGATGGGGAAGGAGCACCGCAGGATCGAGGTGTGGGGATGCCTCGATCCTGCGGCGCACCTTCCCAGGGCGGCCCTGTGCCGCCAGTCTGCTTCCCCCCTATAACAACCAAGCCAGAGGGTCAAGGTTATTAGAGTATATATTGAAATGGTGCTAGCCTAAGTATAATAGCCAAGTATTTAGTAGATTATACTAAGCCACAGACCTGATTACTCGCTGAATAACATTCCTGTAGCGGAGATGGTCAGCCTGTACATGAGGGTTAGACAATGCTCTCTTCAGCTCCTTCAGTGTATCCTCTGAACCAAGGTATGGCATCCTGCAGAGATTCTGAGCTCCCAGAAGTACTGAATGTTGAAGAGTCTTCTGTAATACCACAGAATTAATGTGTCAGACAGTAATCCATTTTCCCTTCAAATTTCCCCAATATAGAGATGGTGATGATCTTACTGACATCAGAGTGCACATTTATTTTAACAAATAACATTTGTTGAATAAATTTTGTTTAATTTTTAATTTAAATAACTGTTAGTCTTAAAGAGGCCACAAGACTACTCCCCCCCTTCTTACAGGCTCTGTCACTTCTAAATATCTCCAGACAAGCAAACAATACAGATGAAAAAGTGCTGATGAAAAAGATCTCCCCTGACAAATTATATCTACTTGTGATCTAGAGTATGAAAGCAAAGGAATACAACTTACAGGCTTCCTTTTGTTCTAGCGCCTTGCAAGGCTCATGTTGTCCTCTATCCTGCAAAAGTAAACAACCAAGGAAAACCCAAGCTGTATATAAAATGAAAAGTGGGACTGGGAAGGAGAGTGTTCTAAAGGATATATGTCAACAAGGGGGGTATTGTATTATTGTTGTATTATATGTTTTTAATTTGTATCTTATATTTGTAAGCCACCTTGATTGCTCAGGCAAAAGGCGGGATATAAGAAATTTATTATTATTATTATTATTATTATTATTATTATTATTATTACAGACCAAACTTTTCCATAATGGTGTGAAAGATATACTTGTTTGAATTTCTGCCTATTGTGCTGACATCTGAAGACAAAACAGTTGGGAGGGGTAAGCAACCTTTCCCCTTTAAGGGCCGAGGGACTTCAGCTACCAGAAGCCTCAGCCATGTTGGCCAATAGTCCCATGTTGGCCAATAGCTCTTGGGATTCTGGGAGCTGAAGTCCCTCGGCCCTCAAAGGGGAAAGGTTGCCTACCCCTGATAATGCAATTCTGGCCAAAACACATTGCAGAAATAATCTAGTTTGAGACCGCTGTAAGTGCCTTGGATCACTGCTAGGGGAATTCTGGGAACTGTAGTTTGTTGTGGCACCAGAGCTCTTTGACAAAGAAGGCTAACATCTGCCAAAACTACAGCTCCAAAAGCATCTGAGGAAGTAGACTGAAGTCTAGGAAAGCTCATGTTGCCAACTTGTTCTTTCAGTCTCAATGGTGCCACAAGATCTCTCTGCATAGTGATTCTACAGATTAACAGGGCTCTATGTTTGAATACATTTCCCAGGATTTCCCTAGCACTGAGCCAGGGCAGTTAAAGTGGTCTCAAACTGGATCATTTCTGTAGTGTGTTCTGGACTACTGTGTCTGTAATACTGGAACATATTTCAGTAAATTGTTCGTGCAAGATTCAAAGTTTCTCTTTATACATGTTAATCTCTGACACTGTAATCTTATTAATGTGTGCTCAGAATGTAGTCCCGAAATGGATTGTACAGTTCTAGCCTTTTCATATTGTGGCCAGTTGTCCATTGCCCATTTAAAGCCTCTCTTTTCTTTTCTTTTCAATTTTTTTATTTTTTTAAAAAATAAAAAACCTTGAAATAATAAAAATAATATAAAAATGGTTTGAAACATGGTGATAGTTAAAGCCTCTTTTCTGGCTCCCAAGCGAGTTATTGGTGCCATAAAATGTTGCTTTAATAAATAAATAAACCCTGAAACTCATAACATATTTTCCACATGAAATAACAGTCACGTTATTTATTTATTTGTTCCAGAAAAGCAGGGGAAAGAGCGGGACTGCTGGTCCCTCCTGTTACCTTCCGTTTGGGGCGAAGAAGGGCCCTCCTGCCTCTGGCCTCGTTTCCTTCGCTTAGGCCACAGAAAATGGCGTCCCAAGGCCTCAGGCAGCTCCGTCTCCACACACACACTGGAATTATTCCCTTTCCCGTTAACTGAATTTAATGTCTATTTGTTTTTAATTTATAAAATTAGACTCCACACATCCCTACGCTGAAAAACAAAGGGCGTCAAGAGTTTTAACAAGACGACTATTTTTATTTATTGGAACTACAACTTTGGGCATTCTGGGAGTTGTAGTCCAAACAGCGAGAACCACATTGTCATACTGCGCATGTGTCTCTGGCATGCGCAGTCAACCGAGAACGATCAGCGCGTAGACAGCCCCAAGCGGGCAATTTGGAGCATGCGCAGTCCCAGCCGGGAAATTTCAGAGCGTAAACAGCCCCAAGCGGGTAATCGGGAGAGCATGCGCAGTCCCAGCCGGGAAATTTCAGAGCGTAGACAGCCCCAAGTGGGCAATTGAGAGCACGCCGGGAAATTGAAAGCGCCAACCGGGCAATTGGGCGCATGCGCTTTCCGCGCACGGCGCTCGCGCTCTCCTCTGCGCCACCACCAACAGCCAAGAGGCACCATCCATTTTCTTTAGCGTCGCGTGCGGGGAGGAAGGGCGGGCCGTTTTTAAAAACGAACCGTCACCTCTTTGGCGGGAAGCGGCGGCGCAGAACCAGATCCAAGCGGCCCAAACGGTCTCCTTCTCTGGAGAGATGGAAGGGAGCCCCTCAGCCAGAGAGAGCATCTCTGCCCCGCGCCGAAGGAGGGAGAGAGCCGCCGTTCAGCTCCGTCCATTTCCTCCGCCGCAGGCCTCCGACGCCCACCGTAAGCCCACTTTTGGGAAGGGAGAGAACTTATCCAGTCAGCTCCAGAGGAAATGTCGCTGGCTTTGCACGCCCCTTAAACGACTGGTGTCGTGGTTTGATTGGGGCTCCCAGAAACCAGGGTTCAAATCCCCCCCCGCCGTGGAATCCCATTGGGTGACCCCTGGTCAAGTCACGCTCTCTCAGCCTCGGGGGAAAGCAATGGCAAACCCCCTCTGAAGCCATCTTGCCAAGAAAACCCCGTGATAAGGACAAGGTCGCCCTGTTGCTCAGTGGATTGTCTGGCAATAAGCGGGATACGAATAAATTTTGTTATTATTATTATTATTATTAGTGCTAGGGAATCCTGGGAATTGTAGTTTGCTGTGGCACCAGAACTCTGACAGAGAAGGCTGAATGTCTCACAAAACTACAAATCCCAGAATTCCATAACACTAAGACAGGGCAGTTAACAAATCCTACACACTTCTTTCTATGTGCCTTTGAGTTAACTCTTGTAATGATCCTATCATAAAATTTTCTTGGCAAGGTTAACTTAGAAGAAGTTTGCCATTGCCTTCCTCTGAGGCTGAGATCTGTGTGGCAGGCAATGCCAGTTTTTAGTCTCCTTTTCTCCCTCTGCTGCTGTTATCTATTGCCTCTTCAATTTGGTCATGATCTTTGACTACAAGCATCCATAAGGGATTTCTAGTTACATATGGACCACACAGGCTTTGCAGTTTATTCTATTAGTACTGTTGCCCAACCAACCAGTTATTTAGTAACAGGTCTAACTACTCTTAATTAAACCTGGATTCTGCTGGAGCTTCTGTATTGTCCAAGTCTAAATTGAGATGGGAATCATGAAGCCTTTCGGAAGTGATTGGACTGCAACTCTTAATGTTCCCTATCATTCTTTATGCTGGCTAGTGCAACTGGGAGTTGGAGTTGCAGTTCCACATCTGAAGGGCTGCACAATTCATGCTCTTGCTCTAAACACTCTTACCTTTCAGCATTGGACTTCTGCCCTATTAACACACAAAATATATGCAATATTGTTCCTGAATCATATCGTTACTGATGCCTTTGCAGTATGTATGCACCAGAGGTGGGCAGTGGTGGCCAAAGTACAATGGTCTCAGTTTAGTTATTTTGACTTCCAAAGAGAGCTCAGATTGATTTGCTCTAGGACTCATTTATTAGTCTTTTTAGCAATCTATGGTATTCGTAGAACTCTCCCCTAGCACCACATTTCAGATGAGTTGATTTTCTTACCATCGGCTTTCTGCACTGTCCAGCTTCCACAACTATACATAATTGGAAAAATGATGGCATGGACAATCCTAACTTCAGTATTCAATAATAAAATCAGTCTTGTCTAGTTCCTTCATAGCTGCCTTTCCAAGTCCTCATCTCCTGACTTCTTGACTGCAGTCTCCATTCTGTTAATTGACTGAGCCAAGGTATGGAAATCTTGAATGGTTTCAGTGTCTTCATTGTCCACTCTATATTTGTGGTCATTATTTTTGTTTACTTAGGATAGTTGTAAACCTGCCTTTGCACTTTTTCTTTTGACTTTAATAATTGTTCCAAGTCTTTGCTATCTTCTGCTAGTGGTATAGTGTCACTTGCATATCTTAAATTGTTTATGTTCTAGTTTTCATGCCTTCTTGACTCATGCCTCTGAGTCTAATTTTGCTTTATGTACGATATGTTTGATATGTTCAAAATACAAGTAAAACAGATACAATGATAAAATGTAGCCTTGCCTGGCCCCCTCTCCAGTTTGAAATCATTCTGTTTCCTCTTAGTCTGTTCTGATGGTAACCTCTTGTCCTGAGTACAGGTTATACAATCAGATGTTGTGGCACACCCATTTCTTTAAGAACAATTCAGAGTATGGTATATACCAGGCCTGCTCAACATAATCTATACCAGGCCTGCACAACATAACAGCCTGGGGCCCACCAAACGATTTTGAGTGGCCCACAAAGTTGTGAAATAGTTTCAAGGCTCTTCTTCTGCACAGCCTTCTCCTGAGGAGAAGGCAATGTGTAGGAAGAGGAGGAAGAAGGGTGGATGCTCACCATACAAAGCTCCTCTGCTACTCGACTTTCTCCTGAGGAGAAGGCTGGGTGGAGGAGGAGATGCTACTCCTTTCTCCTGAGGAGAAGGCGAGGTGGAGGAGGAGGAAGAGAAGAATGCGCAAACACTCACACCTCAAGGCTCCTCCAATGTCCAGCTGTCCAAGGAGAAGGCCAGGCAGAAGAGGAGTGGATGGGCAAACGCTTGCCCTGCAAGCCTTCTCCACCATCTGGCTTTGTCCTGAGGAAAAGGCCTGGTGACAGCAGTGGAGAAAGATGGGCGAACACTCACCCTGCAAGGCTCCTCCACTGCTTGGCTTTCTCCCATGGAGAAGGTCAGGTGGTGGAGGAGGAGGGGCAAACGCTTGCCCTCCAAGGCTCACCCTCTACCTGACATTCTCCTGTGGGCAGTGAAGGAGAGAGACCTATGCTCACCCCACATGGCTCCTCTATTGCTCAGCCTTCTCCCAAGGAAAAGTCCAGATGGAGGAAGAGAAGGTTGGGCAAGGCTCCTCCACCACTCCGCTTTCTCCTGAGGAGAGGGCCAGGCAGAGGAGGATGAGGATGGAATTAATATTGAAAATATTAATATTAAATTTCAATATTAATATTGAAAATATTAATTAATTAATTTTTAATTTAAACCTATCTGCGGCCCAAGGAAGTTTGGCCTATTTAATTTTGGCCCCTTCTTACTGCCAAGTAGTGCAGGTCTGATCTATACAATCAAAGGCTTTGTTATAATCCTTGAAGCACCAGCTGATTTTCTTATGAAATTCATTGGTGTGCTCTATTATCCAATATGTGTTTGCAATATGGTCCCTAGTACCTCTTCCTTTCCCGAACCCAACTTGGACTTCTGTGAGCCACTGGAAAAAGGCGGCAAATAAATAAATAAAATCTGCAATTTTTCGATCCGTATATAGTAGTAAAAATCTTTGTTGTAGAATTTGACCATCCCTTTGCTTGCATGGGAAATTAATGCAGTAGCCCTGTGGTTACTGCAGTCCCTGGTGTTAATCCTCTTTCTTGAGGACTGGAATATATACCTTATTTTCTAGCGTATAAGACTACTTTTTAACCTGCAAAATCTGGGGATAAAGTGGGGGTCGTCTTATACGCCGGGTATAAAGAGGTTCATGATAGGTTTGACTTAGTGTCATCATCAGTTGGAAATGACTTGAAGGTGCACAGCAACAACAACAACAGTTTTGGAAGTCATACTCTTCCCAAACTCTATATTTTAACTGGAAAAGTGGGGGGGGGGGTCGTCTTATACGCCCAGTCATCTTATGCGCCGGAAAATATGGTATTTAGTATGTCCAATCTGTGAGCCATTTATTTGTTTTCAATATTTGTTAACATAGTTAGAGCTAGAGTAGATTCTGTCTCAAACGTGAAGCAGCTCCCAAGTGCTTTGCATGCAGCTTCCACTTCATTTTCTAAAACTAGAGTCATCTTCAGATGGTTGTTCCTTAAATGAATTTGTCATCATTTCATTTCTTTTATATAGTTTTTCAGTGTATTGTTTCCATTGTCTTTTTATTTGTACTTGGCCATGTTATGTGTTCACCTGTTGGTTGTATGGCATCCCTACTCTTGGTTTAAATTTGCCTTTAATTTCTCAGATCTTGTGGAGGAGTTCTCTCTCTCTCTCTCTCTCTTTTGTCATCTTCTATTTTTCTGCAATTATTACACCGTAATAGCTCTCCTTGTCCCTGAGCACGTTGCAGTTGCATTAATGGTTGTGATGCTGTTACTGTCAGCTTTTACTTTCCCTTCTTCCCTATCCTTGACTGCTTGAAAAATGTTCTCTATCATCCACTGAGGCTTCTTTTTGGCTGCAAATTTTGCATTTCTCCATGACTTGCATTTCTCCTTGCTTCAGTCCAAAATTCCTCTGACTCCTGGCCAATTAGGCTTAATAGTGCAAATCTATTTTTGACATTATCTTTAAATTCTACGAGGATATTCTTATTTTGGCATGATAATTGGTTCAGTATTACTCTCTAGCTTTACCCTAATTTTTGCTACTAACAATTTATTTATTTAATATGTACTATTTTGCTATTTTAACCAATCATTCCAATATTCAATAGTCAAAGCAGCTTATATAAAAATCCTAAAAGTATTGATAATACCAGTAAAAAACCAATAACAGTGCAATAAGAACAACAGGCACTGCATGTTTTCCTACAGAACTACACTTAGTATTTTAGCTGATCTCAGAAGTCTACTAAAGAATCTGAATTATCTCATTATTTCTACCACAACTTTTCTTTTTCTGATGAAGCATGCAACAATCCAGCCCTAAATATGTTTACTCATCTTAACAGCACTGAATTCAATGCTACCTACTGTATTTTCCAGCGTAAAAGACGACCCCCAACTTTTCCAGTTAAAATATAGACTTTGGGATATACTCGCCGTATAAATATAGAGTTTGGGATATACTCTTTCAACGTACACCAAATAAAAATTTTAAAAACATCAGATTTGATTTCAGTATGGTAATTTTAATTCAAATGCTTATGACATGCAGGTACTTAGCAGGAAAACTGTCACTTATAAACACAACAAACCAGCTCCCATGTTTCCTATCATTTATTTCTGCAGTGTGTTTTAGACCTTATATTTTAAAAAATTGTCCAGATTTAAATGCTGCTTTAAAAATTATTTCCATCTCTCAGCTATGAGATGGTTGAGGGGAAATGAGAAAAGTGTTGGGGGGAAGGACTGCCAATATACTAGGTGATGCATTCTGAGATGTGTACAATTTGCAGCCAAGTAAGTGACTGGGCATGTCACATACTCTTCAGCCTCAGAGGATGGTAATGGCAACCCCCATTTGAACAAACTTGCCAAGAAAACCCCTTGATAAGGTTGCTTTAGGGTCGCCATAAGACGGAAAGGACTTGAAGACACACAAGAACAACCAACAAGTCTGCAATTGTTTCATAGGTAGTACATGGGAATAGGAGCCAGCATGGTGTAGTGGTTTGAGTGTTGGACTACCACCCTGGAGACCTGGATTTGATTCCCCACTCTGCTATGAAACCCATTGGGTGAACTTGGACAAGTCACACACTCTCAGCCTCAGGGGAAGGCAATGGCAAACCTCCTCTGAACCAGTTTTGCCAGGAAAACCCCAGGAGAGGATTGCCTCTTCCTTCTCCTCCTGCCTTGCTACCCCGTCCTCCTCCTCCTCTATCTTGGCTTCTTCCTGCCTCGCCACCCTCATCCTCCTTGTCCTCCACATGCTCTTTCCTGGCTTCTTCCCTCTTTTCTCTTGGCTTCTTCCCTCTTTTCTCCTGGCTTTCCTCTTCCTGCCTCGCCACTCCTGTCCTCCACATGCTCTTGCCTGGCTTCTTCCGTCCTTTTTCCTGGCTTCTTCCGTCCTTTTTCCTGGCCTCTTCCTGCCTTGTCACCCTGTCCTCCTTGTCTTCCACATGCTTTTGCCTGGCTTCTCCCTCAATCCCTAAGGCTGCAATGGATTCCCCTGACATTTAATTCATTGTGATTGGTCCTGAACAAGTGTCCAACAAGCATTTCTACCCTATCCTCAGATTAATTTCCTTCATTTGTGAATCTGTGGTTACATATGGATAACAATAAGAATATTGCCTTATCTTACTTTTGTTTCAGTTCATTAATCCCCGTTTCATGTATATTCATTCTGGATATATGTACCGTATTTCTTTTTTTATTTCTCGTTGGTAACTTTCTGTTGAACTTTATGAACACTCCAATCCATTCTGAACTTTTCCATTAAAAAAAAGAATATTTCAGGTTTTTCCCTCTTGCTTTTGCAGGACCTGGAGGGATGAATGGGACTTTGATTGCCGGCACACCCATTGCAGTGGATTTCTGGAATATCAGAAAAGCTGGTCAGGCTCGTTTGTTCTTTCTCTCCCACATGCACACTGACCATACAGTGGGACTCTCAAGCACTTGGAACCAGCCTATTTATTGTTCTCCTGTTACTGGCCAAATCCTGCACCTCAGACTGAAGGTACGCTTAGGCACAGGTCTGTTGTCTTCTACTATTTCACACAGAGACTTACTATTAATTGATCCTTGTTGTTGTTAACTGCCTTCAATCCTGTGAGTGACATATTTCCCATTGACTGTTCCATTTTGTTGTTTTTGTTGTTAACTGCCCTAAAGTCATCCCTGACTCATGGTGACCCCATGAGTGAGACACCTCCAAGACCACCTGTCACCAGCCACTGCTCAGGTCTTACAGGCCCAGGACTGTGGCTTCTTTGAATCTATCTATGTGGTCTTCCTCTCTTTCAATTACCCACCACCCTTATTAGCATTATTGACTTTTCTAATGAGTCATTCCTTTTCATGATGTGTCTCAAGTATCACAGTTTGAGTTTGGTCATCTTGGCTTTTAGGAAGAATTCAGGCTTGATCTGTTCTAGGACTCTTGTTTGTCTTTTTGGCCATCCACGATATCTTCAGCACTCTTCTCCAGCACCACATCTCAAATGAGTTGATCTTTCTGTCTGCTTTCTTCATTATTCAGCTCTCACATCCTTACATGGTGATGGGGAATACCATGGCTTGGATGATTCTGACTTTAATGCTCAATTGCATATCTTTACACTTCAGGATATTGTTTAGTTCCTTCATAGCTGCCCTTCCTAGTCTTCTGATTTCTTGACTGCAATCTCCGTTCTGATCAATGATTGATCCTAGGTGGGGGAACTCTTTACTATTTTCCTTGACTCCTGCGTTCCTCTCGTGGCCCCATCAGTTGTTGATGGATGAGGAACGCAGTAGAGGTTGATTAGGGCACCGCAACCTGTTTTAAATGTTAAATGTAAAATGTCTTATATTGTTATGTTTTAATTTTATGCTTATTGCTATTTTAACTATGTATCATTTAATACTGTTTTAAGGGGGTGGGTTGGTTTTTCTTTTTGGGATATGTTATACGGGTTTTATTGTAAGCTGCTTGGATTGTCTGTCAATAAGCGGGATACAAATAATTTTTATTATTATTATTATTATTTCTATTTCTTCGTCATCTAAATTGAATTTATGTGAATTTTCTGTAGTTATAATTTTTATATTCTTAATGTTCAACATTAAGCCTGCCTTAGCACTTTCTTCTCTGACTTTAGTAATTGTTCCAAGTCTTTGTTGTTTTCTGCTAGTAGTATGGTG
>CM034706.1:226525982-226553886 GCA_020142125.1 Phrynosoma platyrhinos
TATTATTATTATTATTATTATTATTATTATTATTATTATTAAGCACAAAAAGCAAGTTGCTTGGAACACCTACAACAGAGGGGAAAACCAATACAAGGCAACTACATCACTGTGCCCAGTGGTATGGCTAATATAAAAATTGTTTCTGACTGAGACTTCAGATACTGTTTTCCTGCAGATCTGCGTTCCATGTTGCCTCTGAATAATCATTGATTTTTAATTTGTGATTAACTGAAATTATCTTTAATAGCTGTTAGGCAAATTTATGGGCACTCAGTGAGAATCATGGACTTCCCAGAGGTAATTAGAGTCAATTTGATTAGCAAACACTAGGCAGTTGTGAAAGGTAATTTGAAAAATCATGAACATTTTTGCAAATAAAGGGAGTAAATCTTCATATGTGTTGCTTCCACAGCTGAATTCTTGCATGTCCTCATTTTCAAAAGTGATTAGTTTTGGAGCACTTTGTGATTATTAAACTGGTCTTCCCTACAGTAAATGTAAGAACTGCTAAGGAGAGGTAACATACTATTAGGTTCAACATCTTTTTAAAAGACACTGGTAGCAAATTATTTGTGTATCAGCTGAGTTGTGATGTTGTTTTCCTGCCATGACACTATGCTGAGATCCCACTGGATTTTGTTGTTGTTTTTGTATGTCTTCAAGTAATTTCTGACTTATAGTGATTCTAAGGTGAACCTATCACAGGATTTTCTTGGATAGGGTTTGGCTTTGCCCTTCTCTGAGGCTGAGAGAGTGTTATTTGCCCAAGATCACCCAGTGGATTTTCATGGCGAAGTGGAGATTTAAACCGTGGTCTCCAGAGTCCAATGCTCAAATTACTACACCAAAGTGGCACTCTATTTCCAGGTAAGAGTACATAGGAGTGCAACTTTTTACATTGCAATCATGTGCATGTGTACTCAGACATTAGCTGCAGTGAAGTTCAATGAGATTTATTCCCAGATAAATGTGTATTGAACTGCAGCCTCATTGTGTTTGCCACACAATAGGCTGAAAGTTTCTAGATGCCTGTCTCCTTCCAAAGTACATTTAGGTTGTACAGTAATTCAATTTCTGGCCTATAGTATTTAAATCAGTAGTGTTTTTGCTTTAGCCTTTGTTTTCATTATTTGCATACATAAACGTAATGGGAATTTCATCCATTTAGATATATGAATAATATTGTAACAATTATACCTTTTAATAAATGATAGGAAAAATTAAATCTATGTAACCTTCCTCCCAAAAAATAGGAGAAAAGGTGGCTAATAATGAAAATATCTAACAAAACATATAATTGATTAAAACATAATATACCGGTAGATTTAAATCAAAGTGGTAAACGGATTTAAAACAATTGTTGTTGTGTGCCTTCAAGTCATTTCCAATTTATACTGACCCTAAGGGAAACCTATGGTGAGTTTTTTTGGAGGGCAAGATTTATTCAGAAGAGCTTTGCCATGGCCTTCCCCTGAAGCTGAGAACCTGTGACTTGCCCAAGGTCACCCAGTGGGTTTCATGGCAGAGCTAGGACTCTCCAGACTCATAATGGAGACTATCGCACTCGGTTATAAACTGGTTTACCTGAGCCAGCTTAAAATTAGAAGCAGGTGGAATCCTGATAGCATCAGACACATTTAGCTGCCGAAATCGCCACATGGATGCAGCCCAGCTCCATCATTACTCCAAGGGGGCTCCTCACACCCCTTTTTGAAGCTGGGAGTTTTTTGGCTTGAAAAAATGGCTGGTGGAGCACCCCTTGGAGCGGCGATGGAGCTGGGCTGCAGCTGGGCGGCGATTTCGGCAGCTAAATGTGTCTGATGATATCAGGATGCCACTCGCTTCTAATTTTAAGCCGGCTCAGGTAAGCCAGTTTATAACTGAGTGCGATAATCTTCATAGTCCAGCACTTAACCCATGAAGAAAAAGGCAGGACAGCAACCACACAGTTAAAAGCTCCTTCTACAGCAGTCCAACTTATTGTCAAATAACTGTTTGCTTTAAAATGCATTTCCCTGCTGGAGGAAGAACAATGGGGAGGGGGCTACCTGAACCTCTCTTGTAAAAGAGAAAATCTGTGTCCTGGGTGCACCAAGAAAACTCACTCACCTCCACCATATTCTGGGTGGTGGGTTCAGATTTGCAGGTACCTTTTTGCAAAGTTGCCTGAAAATGGCTGCAGTAGGTTTGTTGGCCCTCTGGATCAGGTTTGTGCACTTCTGCAAATCTTGAAAACATATCTATTTCTACTTGAAAGCTTAAGGACTGATGCAAGACTAGATGCCTGCTGGTGGAACAGCATAATTTGACAGAAGAGGAAGAGAGGTGATCTTTAACTTCTTTCCGCAGTCCTGACAGGCAAAAGGCAGGATACAAGAATAAAGTTTACTTACTTACTTACTCTGTACACCCAAAAAACTAAACCAGAGGGCCAGGAAACACAGAGGAGCATTTTTGGGCAGTTCAGTGGGGAGTGGGGAGGAAAGGGAGTTCCATCATGCTGATGCTGTCAGGAATAACTTTCCTTTTGGCTTTCGTTTTATCTTTCACGGAACATTGGTTTGTCCTGTGAGATACACGTAGTAAGAGAAATTCATAAATATCACTCATATGTGATTTCTATGTTTGGCTGGGGTGGGAATTTTGCACTCCAGATGTTGTTGGATTACAACTCCCACCATTCCTTGTCATTGGCTATACTGACTAGGGCTGCTTGGATTTGCAGTCCAGCAATATTGGGGGTGAGATGGAGTGGAGAACAGACTCCTCCTTGGTCTATAGCACATGATATACGCATCTTATTGAAACTAACCAGTCTGTCAGTGCCTTAATGGAAAATCCATAATGGAAGAAAGGAACATGGGTGGAGAATCTGTGATCTTCCAGGTGTTGTTGGACTCCAGCTTTTGCCAGCAAAGCCTATGGTGAGAGATTTTGGAAACTACCGTCTACAAAAAATCTGGAGGACCATAATCCCCTCTACAAATAATGCAATTGTATTAAATAAAACAGCAACTATTTATGATTAGTTTATGCCACATTTCTTTTCTCCTTCTTTTCTCTTTTTTATTCCTCATTACTTATGGATAGCTGCTCTCTAGATTTGAGGGGAAAATACTTAGAACTACCTGTACTTACACAGAGTTCAATCCCTTTCATATTTATCCAGAAATTTGTCACACTGGTTCAATGGACCTTATTGGCTAAAGGATTTGCACTGTGGCCAATATGTTGCTCATTTTCCCCTATAAAACATGGAAATCAAAGACAAAGAACACCCTTCTCTCTGGAAATTCAGAGTTTCTAGAGATAAAATAGCATGTGCCAAGTTTACTGTGCTTTAATCCATTGCTCATGCAATTATTTTTCAGAGCTATTTTTTTTTGAAGCAGTATTTTGAATCAAATCATGCTTCTGCTTCCCAAGACATACTGTTGCAATAGTGAAAATTGAACTTGTTTGACAATTCTTGAAATTATATAGAATTTCAGCCAATGGAATTTTTACATGGTTAAGTCAAAGTCCTGAGCTGTTGACTTACAATATTACCCTACAGTCCTGGTCATAAAATCATACAAGAGTATTGTAACTCTACACCTTGATTATGAGATTTGCTGTTTTATGATGCCTGGCAAAGAGATGTGAAGTTTCAAAAGGTTCCCTGATAGTTTCTCCTTTTCAAGGAGCCCCCACATTCCAGCTGGAGGTGTGGTTCCTCTGCATGATATATTTTGTGTTTTTTTAGTTGGCCCAATAAAAAGATTTTTGTATTTTGTATTTTATTGTATGTTCCTGTGAAAGGTTCAGCCATTTTTCCTCAGACATAAAAAGGATGGTAGGAAGGGGAGGGGAAAAAGCAATGTGGCACAACATTTAAGACTAACTGATTTTTATTTTAGCATGAGCTCCCATGGATAAAAACCTACTTCTTTGACAAATTTCCTAACACAGTATTGCTTTCCATTGCAATACTGCTAACTGCACTGAATAAAAATGAAGAAGCAAGAGAGTGAGAAATCTAGCACCCTTTAAGATTAATTGATTTATTTCAGTGTGATCAAGGAATGCCATGATCAATATGGGTTTCTCAAAAACAAGTCATGTCATGCCAGTCTAATCTTATTTCTATTTGTGACAGACTAACTGTTAGATGTAATTGGCCAAACGTCCAAACCCAAATGGTGCTTAGCAATGGCTCCGCTTCATCCTTAAGAAAAGTGACTTGTGGCCTGCCACAGGGTTCTATCCTGGGCCCAGTGCTATTCAACATCTTTATCAATAACTTGGATGATGGAATAGAGGGCATGCCTCTCAAATTTGCAGATGACACCAAATTAGCAAGCATAACCAATACCTCAGAGGACAGGATCAGAATTCAAAATGACTGTAACAGATTAGAAAGCTGAGCCAAAATTAACACAATTAATTTCAACAGGGAGAAATGTAAGGTACCAAATTTAAGAAGGAAAAAACAATGAAATGCACAGATATAGGATAGCTTGACAACAGTACTTGCAAAAAAAAAATAATAATTAAGAGTCATATTAGACCACAAGCAGAATATAAGACAATAGTGTGATGCAGCAGCTAAAAAAGCCAATGTGATTCTAGGTTGCATCAATAAGAGTATATAGATCAAGGGAAGTAACAGTACCACTCTATTCTGCTTTGGTCAGACCTCAACCTGGATTATTGTGTCCAGTTCTGGGCACCACAATTCAAGGAGGATGTTGACAAGCTGAAATGTGAGGAGGGTGGCCAAGATGCTGAAAGGTCTAGAAAACATGATCTATGGAGAGCAGCTTAGGGAGCTGGTTACACTAAACAGAAAAGGTTAAGAGGTGATATGGTAGCCCTGTTTAAATATTTGAAGGAATGCCATATTAAGAATGGAGCTTGTTTTCTGCTGCTCCAGAGACTAGGACCGTGTTGGCGGACCTGTGGCATCTGTGCACTCTCTGGCATGCAAATCTGTCTCTGAGGGCACACAGCAGCCACAGCAAGTGGGGTTGGGGCACGTGCGCTTGACTCAGCTCCTTGTTGTGGCTTGGTTTGCCTCGGGAGAACCGGGCCACAGCAAGGAGGGCTGGGAAGGCATGTGTGGCTAGCCCAGCTCCTCGCTGTGGCTTGGTTCCCCCATGGAAAACCGAGCTGCGACAAGGCTGGGCTGTGTACGGGTCTTCTGGGTGGAGGCCCTCTCCCTTCCGTCCAGAAGGCCCACACCTTGCTATGGGATTCTGGGAACTGCAGTTTTGTGAGTTGTAATGAGGCAGTCGGGTTGGCTCTCTTTGGACGTTATCACACAGGGAGTTGCGGGGAGAAAGTGGAAATAAACGGGCACGAGCGGAAGTCTTTAATTTATGGGATTTGTCCCGTTCCGCCTCATCTGATAACTAAATTTGAATTTAAAAGGGGGTTAATTCGAACGCAAACCTGATCTTTTCAATTTCGGGATATTTTAGGATTTGAAAAGATCAGGTTTTTGTTCGAATTAACCCCCTTTTAAATTCGAATTTAGTTATCAGACGAGGTAGAACAGGACAAATCCCGTAAATTAAAGTCTTCCGCCCGTCCGGTTTATTTCCACTTTCTTCCCACAACTCCCCATGTGATAACGTCCTTTGTTGTTGTGTGCCTTCAAGTTGTTTCCAACTTATGGTGACCGTAAAGCGAACCTATCATGGGGTTTTTCTTGGCAAGATTTCTTCAGAAGAGATTTTCTATTGCCTTCCTCTGAGGCTGAGAGAGTGTGACTTATGTGTGTGGTGCCGTCAAATTGTTTCCGACTTATGGCAGTGCTAAAGTGAAACTATAATGGAGTTTTCTTGGCAAGTTTTGTTGGTGGTGGTGGTGGTTTGGTGTTGCTAGCCCGAGGCTGAGAAAGTGTACCTTGTTTCCCCCCCCCCTGAAAGTCCCCCCCCTGAAGGTCCTGCCCCCCCCAGAAGTCCCACCCCCAGCTCCTGGTGACACGCGGTATGAGAATGCCACTCAGTTCGGGCACTGAGTCTCTAAAAGGTACGCCATCCCAGGACTAGCACATGAGCAATTGAATAAATTACAGGAAAAGAGATTCCATCTAAACATTACTAGGAACTTCTTGACAGTAAGAGCTGATCAACAGTGGAATACTCTGCCTTGGAGTGTGTTGGAGTCTCCTTTGGAGGTTTTTAAACAGAGGCTGGATGGCCAATTGTTGGGAGTGCTTTGTTTGTGTATTCCTGCATGGCAGGAGGTTGGCTGCATCGCTCTTTTGTTCTCTTCCAACTCTGATCCTCCTCCCCACTGCATACCTATATTCTCACACTGCTTTTAAAGAAGCAGAAACTCTTCCCCCAAATGGAGGAAAAGTACCATTAGCTTGAGTATCTCAAAGACAAGTGATATATCTAAGTTTTAATCTATACATGAGAGAAAAACACAAGACACTTGCACTGCACCCATCAAACTGTGAAGCTAGGCTGGCCCATTATCAACTCTGCCTTCATTCAAAGACTTTTTTATTCAGTCATTTAATGGCGGTTGGTTGTAGGAAGTATTTTTTAATTAGTAGTTGGTGCTGTTTTTTAAAAACTTTTAATTGATGTTTTTGAATTACTTTACACATTTAAGAAAAGGGATGAAGTTTTAAAATGATAACCTGTTTGTATTCAAGCTGCTTTATCTTGTTTTAGTCAATTGTAAGCCACCTCTGGTCCCATACTGGGAGAAAGATGGGCTATAAATCAAATAAATAATAAGTCTAAACTTAATCTGAAAACTAGGTCTTTAAGTTTCAATGACCCAGCTATTTCTGTGCCTAATTGGCTCCACCTGAAACTCCTAAGGGTGAACTGGCTTAAGCAGTGTTTCAGTACATGAAGTACACTTCTTTCTTTATTATGAGAACAGAAAGGGCCTGTTAATTAATTGCAGGGAAATGGATAATTTAATGTAAGTATCAGTGGATATATACACAAAATTGTTAGTTGTATATCCTAACAATAGTTTTCCTGTTCAGTACTCCAGTTGGTTCCAAAAAAGCACGTTGGAGGAGAAAAATGGATACTTGTATTACTCATTCAGACTTTCCTTTGCTGGATTATATGAGAACTATATAGATTCCAAAGCTCCATTTTATAGCTGGAGTGATTTTGGAAAGTGAAAAAGCAAAAGAATATGCCTTTTCTCTCTCCTATATACTATAAAACGTGTTCCTAAATTTCAGTGTATATGGTACATCTTTCCATCTAGTATGTTACTGTAACTATTAAGAGCATGATCAGTTATTTTTGTTTCCCTGTCCTATTTTGTTTCTGTTTTCCCCCCCTACTTTATCATGGCACCTTACTCTTGTATATATTTTAGACGTTTGCTAGTCATGGTCAGTTTATTTTGTTGAAGCTTAAAACTTATTTTTCTTTAACTTTACAAGCATATAGTATCTACAGAGTCTGCAAGTATGTAGAAACCATCATTATGTATGTATTTTTAGGTGTGCCCCCCCCTTTTTCCTCAAATGGAATGACAAATGAGTTCACACAAGGATATGTCACTATTAAAATGTGCCAGCCAAATGTGTCTGCTACAGCCAAATATATAAATCTAAATTTAGGAAGTTCTTTAGAGAAGAGGTATGTTATCCTAAACCTGCTTACCTTGCAAGGTGTAACTGCTCTTGATGTTTTAAAGTTTCAGAATATCTTAGGTGGTTGTTACAGTATCTGAGGTTTGTTTTGGGGGAAAATATCTTATGCTGTAACATATGGATTTCTGCACACCAGGGTGACTTTGTGAATATGTAGAAACAAACTATTGGCTTATTTTAAAGATGTCTAGTTTTGCTTGCAAAATGTCTAAAGACATGATGACGGTGTATTTAAAACTGCTAGACTTGGGCATAGTGTCATTTTAAGCTTGTACCTAAGATACAAAGGTCTTTGATCATCAGAGATCTATATAATGTTGCAGCTTGTTTTAATGGGAAATATTTGGAGAGGTGTTTTCTAGTGTTTGTGAGAACTTTCAGGATTTCCTAAGTTAAAGTCTAAACTAATGTTTTGGCCAATACTTAATGTAGGTGGTGACTTCTTAAAGAAAGGTCGCACATGTAAGTATAGAAGTAAATACAGACAGACCTCTTTATCCATGGATTCTTTATTCACAGATTCAAGCACCCATGGTTTGCAAATATTAAAAAAAAGTATGAATTCCAAATAGCAAACTTTGATTTTGCCATTTGATATAAAGGGCACCATTTAACTATGCCATTGTATTTAATAGGACTTGAACATCCAGATTTTGTTATCCACAGGGGGTCCTGGAACCAAGCCAAGGGCCCACTGTAATGGTTTGACTATGACTCTGGAGACCAAGGTTGAAATTTCCTCTTAGCCATGGAAATCCACTGGGTGACCTTGGGCAAGCCACATACTCTCAGCCTCAAAGGAGGGCAAAGGCAAACCCCTTCTGAACAAATCTTGTCAAGAAAGCCATGTGATGGGTTCACCTTAGTATTGCTCTCAAATCAGAAATGTCTTGAAGGCACACGACAAACATAACTTCCATACTTCACCCTTGTAATTTAGTGAATAAGAATGTGAACTTTCTATATGTTAACATAAGTGAAGACTTAGGCCAGGGGTAGGCAACCTAAGCCCCAGGGGCCGGATGCGGCTCCCTGAGGCCTTTGGACCGGCCCCAGGCTGGTCCTGCTGCCGCCACCGCCGCCACCCCCCGCTGCTGCCACTGCCGCCGCCATGATAATATTGATTATTGTTGTTATTACTTGTTCTTGGGATTTTCTTGACAAAATCTCTTTGCCATGGCTTTTCTGGGGCTGAGAGAGTGTGCATGCATATTTTTAATTTTTTTAAAAAATTTATTTATTTATTTATTTTTGGTGCTTCGGCCCCCCAATTGTCTGAAGGACAGCAACCCGGCCCCCGGATCAAAAAGATTGCCTATCCCTGCCTTAGGCCTTCACTAAGTACAAAGTATGTCACAAGATAACTTCTGAAGGTAACTAAGGTGATGGAATTATTTATTCCTGATTATCTATAGAATGTTTGATTGGAAGGTAACTAAGGTGATGGAATAATTTATTCCTGATTATCTATAGCATGTTTGATTGGAACAGCCTCCCCAATCACTCAACCTTTCCCACCAAGGTGCTAAAGGGATCCTATTTACATTACAATAGGAGGTACTGAGGGAGGGCTACTCCTCAAGGAATGGTCAGACTCTAGGATGTTTATAAAAACCTTGCTTTAGGCCAGTTGGAAAAGAACCATTGAAGATCCTTCACTAGCCATTTTGAATGGAAAAGAGTTCTAGAAGACATCTTAAGTTCTTGTTCCAGTAGAATACAGCACTTCAGTTGAGATAATAGGCAGGCATTTCTTTCCTATTTGACCAGAGAACCTCTACTCTGGCAGATCTAGAAAGGATAAAAGTTTTGCCTTCTGTCCCTTCAGCCGAATACCTGGAGGATCTCACCTGAAAGGAAAGGAACAGAGGAACATCTGGATCAAAAGGGACAGTAACCATGTTCAGATGGAAAAGGCGTAAGTAGAGCACTCTTGTCACTCAGGCTGCATCCACACTGGAGGAACAATCTGGCTTGACCCACTTAAATTGTCATGGCTTCATGCTACAGGATTCTGGGGAGTGTTGTTTGTTGTGGTGTAACATTGTGTATTTTCTCCAAATAGGGCTCTGCCTTGTCAGTGTGTGTTTTGTGTTTACAGGGTGCTGGGATATATATGGGTATTGTACAACTGCGTTTCATAGCTGGAAATACAGGTCCAAAACACACTGCAGAAACAATCCAGTTTGAGATGGCTTTAACTGCCCTGGCTCAATGCTAGGGGATTCTGGGAACTGTACTGTTTGTGAGACATTTAGTCCTTCTCTTTCAGAGAGAGCTCTGGTGCCACAATAAATCACAATTCCCAGGATTCCCTAGGACTGAGCCAGGGCAGTTAAGGCAGTCTCAAACTGCATGATTTCTGTGCTGTTTTGGACTACAGTGAGCCCTCAGTATTCACTGATTTAGTTCCAGGCCTCCCGTGGATACCAAAATCTGTGAATGGTCCCAAGTCCCATTACATACAATTGCAACATAATAGAATGGTATATAGAAAATAGCAAAATCAAGGTTTGCTTTGTGTGTGTGTGTGTGTGTGTGTGTGTGTATATATATATATATATATATATATATGTGTATGTGTATGTGTATATATATATATATATATATATGTATGTGTATATATATATATATATATATATATATATGTATGTATGTATATGTATATATATATATACGTATATATATATACATACACACACACGTCGATTGTTTTCTCCAGTACAGCCAGCCTTTCATATCCACAGATTTTATTTTATCCACGGGTTCAAGCCTTCAAGGCTGATACACATATACATGTAATATATACACACACATATAATATATTTTATTTAGAACAGTCGGCCTTCTATATCCACGATTTTATTTTATCCACGGAATCAAGCCTCCATGGTTGACTTTTTTTTAAAATATATATAAAAAAAAATCAGCCGTGGAGGCTTGACTCCGTGGATAAAATCAAATCCGTGGATATGGAAGGCCGACTGTACTGGAAAAAGCCAGCCTCTTTCTTCGCCTCAGGGACTCAGTTCCCGCTCGCGTCCGCCACAGCGCCCGCGAGGCCCAACGGCCGCGGGTCACGTGTTCCGCCGTGGCTTTTCCCTATTCCATCTCTCCCTCCCTCCTTAATCTCCATCTCGGCGCTCGGCTGCTTTGGCCTGTCGTCCTGTCGCTGCTGGAAGCCGAACTGGGCTTCGTTCCTGGCTCGGCAAGCTGAGCCTGACGGAGTGGAGGGGCGCGGAGAGGAGCGGGAGCAACTGGGCTGGGCGCTGGGCTGGGCTGGGCTGAGGGGGCCTCAGGGCGGCGGCGGTGAAGACGGCGACGGCGACGGCGGCAGAAGCCGAAGCAGACGCCGAAGCGGGGCCGGGCCGGGCTCGGCTCGCTGGCGGTGGCGGCGGCAAGGGCGGCTGAGGCGCCGCGGGGCTGGCCGGCTCGACAGGGCCGCGGCGGCCCCGCTCTCCCTCCCGCCCCCCGCCCGGGCCGGCCCCGTCTCCCGGGGCTAGGATGCGCCCGCTCGTCCCCCGGCACCGGCAGGCAGCTCCCGGCCCGGCCCGCGGCTGAGACAGCCCCAACGGCGGCGAGTGAGTGGCCCCTTTCCCCCTCCTTCCCTTGGGGCGAGGGCGGAGGAGGGGAGGCCGCGGCGGAGGGAAGCGCAGCTCGGCCTGCCCTCGGTGGCTCTTGCCCGAGAAGGCCGCCGCTTCTGTCGCTTCCGTCAGAGAGGAGTGGGTTGGTAGTGGGCGGGAAGGCCTCGGAGGCTCCGGTCCCAGCGCTTCTCCTGGAGGCCGAGCACCTTCCTCCTCCTCCTCCTCCTCCTCCTCCTCCTCCTCCCAGAGAGACCAGAGGTCCTCCTTTTCCAGGACCCGTCCTCCATTCCCACCTCCTCCTATCCAGGAGGCATTCCAAAACCTCCTCCGTTTTGAGCATGACTAAGATGCATGAACTTACATGAGTGCCTTTATAGGCTTGGCCAGGAGTCCTCCTTTTCCAGGACGTGTCCAACCTTTCAGCCTTCTGGCCAGGAGGCATTCCAAAACGTCCTCCATTTTGGGTATGACTAAGAACCATGAGGTTATAGCTATATGAGGTCCTCCTTTTCCAGGACGTCTTGTATGTTTCAGCCTTGAGTGCTTTTACAAGGGGACCGGAGGTTCCTCCTTTTCCAGGCATGTCCTCTATTTCCACCTTCCGTCCAGGAGGTGCAGTCTTCCAAAACGTCCTTCACTTTGAGCCAGACTAAGAAGCATGAGGTTATATTTATGGGAATGTTTTTAGAGGGTGACCATTTGTCCTCCTTTTCCAGGGCGTGTCGTACATTTCCACCTTCTGTCCAGGAGGCATTAAAAGTCCTCCGTTTTGAGCATGACAGAAAAATGAGGTTAGGATTATATGAGTGTTTTTGCAGGACGACCAGGCGCCCTCCTTTTCCAGGATGTGTCATACAACTGTTGTCCAGGAGGTATTCTAAAATGTCCTCCATTTTGGGCATGACGAAGAAGCTTCAGTTTACATCTATAGTACTGTAGTGTTTTTATAGGGTGACCAGGCATTCTCCTTTTCCAGGACCTACCCTCCATTTTAGCCTTCTGTTTAAGAGGAATTCCCAATTGTCCTCCATTTTGAGCATGACTAAGAAGCATGGGTTTCTATTTGTATGATTGCTTCAACCTTTTATTTAATAATAATAATTATAATGATAAAATTTATTTATATCCTGCCCCTCTGCAAAGCAGTTAGGGTGGCTTACAACAATCATACAAGTATAGTACACATCCAAAAAAAAAAAAAAAAAAAAAAAACAAACCCCGAAACCCACCCACCCCTTAAACCCCTTTTGGTTATGCCCTCCATTTTTCTCGAACGTCCTCCATTTTACGGTGTCTTATCCTCTTGTGCAATTGGGACATGTCGTCACTCAGGATCAGGCATCCTCCTTTTCTGGGACATGCCCTCTATTTAAAACCCCAGTCCAGGAGGAATTCCTAAATGTCCTCCATTTTGAGCCTGGCTAAGCATGAATTTACATTTATAGGAGTGTTTTGAGCATGACTGAGAAGCATGAATTTATATTTACACGAGTGCTTCGAGCTTTTATTTTGGAACAGCCTACATTTTTCTGGAATGTCCTACATTTTGAGGTGCCTTGTCCTCTTTTGGGATTGTACTTTTACTCTTAACAAAAGGAACCATTCCCTGATGAAAGCCAAGCCTCTCATCTGTCCAGCTCCAGCCTTTAGTGTGAGCACAAATAGTTACACCTGTTGGAATTTTGTGAGATCTTTGGCATTGTTTTCCTTTGCTCCATCCTTTAGCTCCTTTGTTATAGGTCCCTAAGTTTTTCCCTGGACTTATCCACAGGTCATATCAAAATCCACAATTTTGGCCTCAAAACCTGCCCTCAGCTTATACTTGAAGTAAGCGTATAGTCGAGTATGTACAGTACATATGCAAAAGGATCTTGTAGCACCTTTGAGACTAACAAAGAAAGAAGTTGGTAATACGTGCTTTCATAGACTTTAGTCTACTTCCTCAGATACACAAAGTGGAAATAAGTTTCTTTCCAAAATCATCCCGTAGCAGCCTGGCCTGGTGCTCCCTCCAGCTTTGATGTACTTGGGCATACTGGGAAGGGTATGTTGAGATGAGCTTGAACTTTTAAGGGAAAGTATAGCTCTGTCGATCAGCCCAAACAACTCTAGGCAGCAGCAGTTCATATTCTTTTAGGAAGGCAGAACTAGTAAAGTGCTTCTTTTCCCATAGCAAAAGCTTCACTCTTTGTGATCAGTTTAGGTACCAGTGATGGGTCTGAGAAATTAAAATACCTTGCATGTTCTGTAGCTAAAGTGAGATTGCACCCAGAGCCAAAGCAGATCTTTCTTGCCATGTCGAGACCATAACCAAAGAAAACCATTTTTTAGGATAAGTAGGACATGATTATAAGTACCCATTTGTTGCTAAACTATATCCATAGTCTTCATCTGTTGCAGAAATAACTGGCATTAGTGTGCTTTTTTGTAGCATCATCCAGATGTTTCCTTTTCATTGAGAATGAATGTTCTCTAGGGTGAACTTTGAAAGATTGATGATAATAATATATATGTAAGGAAAAAAGCACATTAATTACATTAATGAGTCAACTGTGTTGAGGATCTGTCTCTAAGGGACACATGTCACATGAGAGATGGCACATTTTATAGTCATATATTTTAAGCATTTTTTCCCAGTAATTAACAAACTTTAATAAGGATATGAGAAGTGCTCTCCTAGGTAAGCCCAAATGCCTATGTAGGCCACCATTTTGTTAACATAGTAGCTATTTTGGGTGTGGGAAACCTACAAAGAAACATCCTTCCTCTAATACAGGTTGATGTACAGCATGATGTAGTGGTTTGAGTATTGGACAATGATCCTGGAGACCAGGGTTCGATTTTCCTCTCAGCCATGAAACCCATTGAGTGACCTTGGACAAGTCACACTCTCTCAATTTCAGGGTAAGGCAATGGCAAACCTTTGAACACATCTTGCCAAAAAACCCCTATAATAAATAGGTTCTTCTCAGGGTCGCCATAAATTGGAATGTGTTGGAGGCATATAACAACAAAAACAACAACAAGCCAATGATAGCCTTTGCTACATTTTATGGAAATAAATACCATAGTTAAAATATGTGTGGTGTGAACTAGTGTTTCCTTTTGTTTGTGCTCAGTATTGTCTTATTTAGTGTTACTGGATGGCTCCAGATTGTAATGTTAGAGAAACAGAAAGTTTTTTTTTTGTTCCTATCTGCTGTCTTTTAATTTGTTATGCCTCCTGGTTATGGGCAGCAGAATTGCCTTTTATAGGGCCAGCCGTTTATCTTGTCCAGCACTCTGGCCAAAATTAGCCAGACAGAGATACTGTGGTAAGCTCTGTTGATGTAATGACTGAACAGATAATAGTCTAGAAATCAGCCATGATCGCTTCAGAGCCAAGACTGCACTATCTAGGTCACTACACCCTGAAATGCAAAATCTGCCATTGTTGATCACACCCTCGTGTTTATTGGAGCTAGATGAGGGGCTAGCTTGAACTTGCATTGGTTATTGATATTGTTGAGAAAGTGGTAGTAATATTGAGGAGTTGGATAGGAACAAAAGAGTGCTTGATCATTTTGTACTCAAATTAGTTTTGTAAAGCACAAAACTTCTGACCCAGCTTTATATACAATATGGACTACTAGGAGTGAAGGCAGTTTCCTGGCTACTGATAAAAGTATTTCCCTAAAAGAACTTTTTATGGTTCTTTGAAACTTGATATGTCTCTAGTACAGCATTTATCCTTCAGGGGGACAGATGTTGCTTAGGAGTGAACTTGAAGTGACATTTCATGCCAGATTCCTTCCCTTAGCTACTGGTTTTCACTAGCCCAGCCAACAAGCTATAGAGCTGGAATAAACTGCTGGAAAGGATATTAGCTCTTCAAAATACTTGACTGTGCTAGTATTAGAGAAAAAAAATATGTAGTGTACATGCTGCTCCTTCCTTAATCTGGCCTTGAATAAGTATTGAGTACCAGGCATTGCTGTTTGTTAATTGCTTGTTTTATAGATCAGGGCAGTCACTTTTATTGCAAACTGACTTAATTCAACTTCAGTTGTACAAAGATATGAAAGACTTGTGTTCATTGTTACAAATAAGCAGTTAATGGGCTGAGGAAGAAGACATGTTCATACACTTCCTGAATGTTTCTATTTAGGCTCAGACAGTTGAGGCAGCTTGAACAAATAGATTAGCGGCTGAATTCAGAATGACTAAACATGCTACTGTTCTCTCAGTTGAGACATGCAACATGTTGAAAAATTGCCTGTTTGAGGTCTAATCATCTGTGAGATTTCACAGCGATGGGCAATAGGGAAGGGGTCAGCATTTCTGCTGGGACATTGACATTAGAATAGCCAGTTGAGCAGTGGACTCCCAGTTTACAGGAAGTTCATCCCCCCACTGGTTGCTTTTTCTTGGGTAAGGTGTCTGTTACTGCAGTTAGAATCAGATGAAAGTTTTTGAAATGGCTTGTTTGGATCAGAAATGCTCCCCCCCCCTGTAATTTTCTTATTCTTTTTTGTTCCTAACTCTTGAGTTTTTTTAGGAACACCATGTTTTAGTTCATGGAGAGTTTTAAGGAACACCTTTTTTAAACACTGAAGTAATCTACTTACTTGATGAGTCATAAATCCCATAATGTGTAACCCAAAATTGAAATTAGGTGTCACTAAGTATGCCTGACTACTTCAGGATTGCATTTGTCATCACAGGCTAGAATGCACAGCTTTGATAGTCTTCATTGCTACATGCAGTGTCAAGTGGAAAAAAAGATCAAGATAGAACTGTCTTCTAATAAACTGATACTTTTACAGTCTTGTTCAGTGCCATTCTTTGTGCCAAGTACAGAAGAATTCATTGTATATTGCAATATGAATGACAGATGATTTCACTGTCCACTGTGGTAAATAATTAACATTGTATTCATGCAATAAGTTGTTCCAGTGTCTTTACTGGGAAGCAAGGTAGAAACAAAAGCCTAATTCCAATTGCTAGTCTAATTTAGTGTAGACTGAATAAATTGCCATATAGTAAATCACCATTTATGTAAATTATATTCATTCATGGATCTACTCTGTTTGGGACTAGCAATTGCATTTAGGCTAAAGTTGTCCACATTAACTGGCATAAACAGGGCTAACAGTGCATGAATGTTTTTTTTCTGTTTAAATATATATATATATAGTTTCTTGCCAACTGAAAATATGCTATCAATAGCGCCAAATGTTAGTTATAGTGAAAGAAACATGGTTTGTATAGTTATGCTAACATCTCTTTTTAAAAACAAACACAGAGCTTCTTTCTTAATTATTCTCTTTAGACTAGAGCAATAGGCTTTTAAACTTGCCCTCTTTTCGTCAGGGTGTTCCCAGTTCTTGAAAAATAAAATATTAGTAGATAGTTTACTCTATTGATGGCATGCTTTGTTTTAATAATAGGTTAAAAACTCCCCTTCCATAAAAAAGGACTGACAAGCAGTAATGACTTAGGGCCTTTGCAGACTGCCAGAAATAGTGCAAATTGAGTCCACTTTAAGCGTTAGGGTTAGTGCTAGGGAATCATGGGAATTGTTTTTTCCCCCCTGAGACATTGAGCCTTCTCTGTCAGAGAGCTCTGGTGCCACAATAAAATACAGTTCCTAACCCTAACCCTTACAGTGGACTCAATTTGCACTATTTCTGGCACTCTGCAAAGGCCCTTAGACTGTGAAGGACCCTTAGAGAGGTTTTTGCTCTGCTCTTGGCTTCCTCCTCTGTGATGAACTTGAGGCAAAAACTTTCTCAAGTGATTGTTTGTATTTATTTATTTATTGTATGGCAGTGGTGTAAGACCATTTGAAATTAATAAAGTTGTGTTCCATTTCTTTCTGCTCATAGATATCCAAACTAATGAACAGCATTAAGATAATAAATAGTAAAATATGCCAAAGGGGGAAAATATCCATATACTATCAGGAACAATTATCTTCTTCTCACATCATGATGTAGTTGTAATAAGAAATATTCCCTACAATTGCACTTAAAGTAACAGTTGGTTGACTTGTTTAGCAGTACAATTAACAGAAAATTGTGATGTCATAAATCAGGTCTGGAGAGTATCCTTGGGAAAGCTTACTAGCATATAGGAGTAATTGTTGGGAAGACAGTGTGACTCCAGTCCTTAATGACAGATAGTTTGTAGTTTGTTAGAACTAGGATAGACAGTTTATATGGCCAGATCTAGGTGAGTTGTACAGATTGTATGCAGTAGTAGATAGAGGAAATGATGGTCCTTGGAAAGTAGCAAATAAGTACAGTGGGGCCTCCCTATCTGTGGGCTTCCCATCAGTGGATTTAAGCATCCACAGACAGCAAACCCCATTGTCTCCAATGGCGGTCTGTGCATGTGGCTGTGTTAGTGGCTGCATGCATGTTGTGCTGCCATTGGCCACACTTTTTCGTATCTGTAGGGGAATCCAGAATGGATCTCCCACAGATACAAAGATCCGAGTGTATAGAAATCTTAACTCACTTAATACTTTTTCCAGCCTATCTACTCATACATATTCTATTCATTTTAAATACCCAAGAATAGCATTTAAATACTCAATAAAATCTTCACCAGAGTTACTTTTCTTAATTTGAAATCAAATTAACTACTTACAAGAGTACTTCAGAATGAAAGTTATGTTTTCTTTATCCAATATAAAAAAATATTTTTTATTCTTTTTGTCTGTTTTGTCTCCACATGCATATGTGCAAGCACATGAGGATGACCAAAATTGGTTTAAAGCACTGTATGCACTTGTAATTAGATTGTGATCCCCACACACTTATTGCTCTGCCTCAAGAGCTTTGGCAAAATGCTTGGTGAAGTTGCATAACCAGATATTCTTACTCATTGACTAAAAGAGACCTGTGATTCTTGTTCTCCTTGCCAAGTGTGGATGCCCTGTTGCTTGATCTAGACATATTTCTTGGTGACTGGCCAGTTCTTTCTTTCATTTTCAGGTATGGCCTCACAGCTGCAGGTGTTCTCTCCTCCATCAGTATCTTCGAGTGCCTTCTGCAGTGCCAAGAAATTGAAAGTGGAGCCCTCTAGCTGGGATGTTTCAGGACAGAGTAACAGTGACGAGTATTACAGTCACAGCAAAAATCTCCCAGCTGCTCAAGGGCCAGCAAGTTCTTCTCACCAGGTAGCAAACTTCAGCATCCCTGCTTATGACCAGAGCCTCCTTCTCCCCGCTCCTTCCGTTGAGCACATTGTGGTTACAGCAGCAGACAGCACAGGCAGTGGTGGAACAACATCCTTCCAAAATAGCCAAGCTCTAACACACAGGGCTAATATTGCTTTGCTGGAGCCGTATCAAAAATGTGGATTAAAAAGGAAAAGTGAGGAGGTTGATAGCAACGGTAGCGTGCAAATAATTGAGGAACATCCACCTCTCATGCTGCAAAACAGACCTGCGGTGGGTGCTGCGGCCACTACCACCACTGTGACAACCAAAACCAGTAGTTCTAGCGGCGAAGGGGATTACCAGCTGGTCCAACATGAAATCCTTTGTTCCATGACAAATAGCTATGAAGTTCTGGAGTTCTTGGGCCGAGGGACCTTTGGGCAGGTGGCAAAATGTTGGAAGCGCAGCACAAAGGAGATTGTAGCTATCAAAATCCTGAAAAATCACCCTTCTTATGCCAGACAAGGGCAGATTGAAGTGAGCATCCTCTCTCGGCTGAGCAGCGAGAATGCTGATGAGTACAACTTCGTCCGCTCTTATGAGTGCTTTCAACACAAAAATCACACATGCTTGGTATTTGAGATGCTGGAGCAAAACCTGTATGATTTCTTAAAACAAAATAAATTTAGTCCCCTGCCTCTGAAATACATTCGGCCGATTTTGCAACAGGTGGCCACCGCCTTGATGAAACTGAAAAGCCTGGGTTTAATACATGCTGATCTGAAGCCTGAAAATATCATGTTGGTTGATCCAGTGCGCCAGCCATACAGAGTGAAGGTCATAGACTTTGGCTCTGCTAGTCATGTATCGAAAGCTGTATGTTCCACTTACTTGCAGTCACGCTATTACAGGTATGTAGGTACCCCACATGTCTTTGAACATGCATCTTTCTAGTATGTACATGTGCCAGAAGTGCATACATTTCTGTTGATGTGCAAAAGTTTCTGTTTTAATTCTTAAGATTACTGGCAACTTTGTTAAAGTAGAAACATGTTTATAAATAGTAATAATAATAATAATAATAATAAAAAAAATTATTTATACTCCGCCCCTCTGTTAAAACAATCGGGGCGGCTTACAACAATTAAAATTACACCAAGAATACAGACTAGACCCCACGACCCCACCCTCCCCCATTAAAAAAGTATTAAACTGCACATATTAAAAATTCGAGTGGTAATTCAGAAGTCTAACTGTATATTTCAAATGAAAAAATGTCATCACTTGGCATTTTGAAGGTGAACTTTTCCATTCTTCAAGAATGTGGATGTAAAATGCAGCATGTTGAATAATATGGCTGGAATCCGAAAGCCCACACAAATCTCTGGATTTGTATCTCAAACAGTAGTTTCCTATATTGTGTGATAAGACCATTTGGAATTTTAAAATGGCCTTTGTGCATGTCCAACCCATGGGTATAGTGGGGGTATTAGATTTTAGTATATGGGTGTTAATACCTCTGAGCCACACATGAGATAAAGGTGAGTAAATGTGGACCTCTAGATATTGTTAGACTGCAGCGCCCATCACCTGTAGTCAACATAGCCAATGGTTAGGGATCATGGGAGTTGCAGACAAGAGGCCACAGTTACTTGGTCCTGTATTAATTGTTAAAATAAGTGGTACTTATTCTGCAGTGCAGAGCATGAAATGTTTTGTGACAAGCACAACAGAACAACAGCTGTTATATGCAAATAATGGAACTGAATTTGGTTGAGCAGCTTAAGTTCCAAGTAGAAGTCGCCCCCCATGCTTTTTCCCTCTTCCCAGAAAAGCCACTTGTGTGTGCTAACTTCAGCCTTTCCCTGTGTTTGGTAGGGCTGATGTTAGCAACATGGAGGCCTTCTCCTAGTCTAACAGCAAAAAGCCACTTCAGAGTCTCAGGGAAGGAAAAACTGAATTATATTTCACATTATAATAATGGGATGGGAGGAGGAGGAGAGGGAGAGGAAAGGATAGGAAAGGCAGGTTGATGGTGTTTGTCCAAAGTTTCCTTGTAAGACTGATAAAAAAATTTATTCTTGCAGTGTAACACAAAAGAGTCTATATTCTTTCATTTCTGTTGATCAAGTAATTTCTCCAGCTGTTTGTTTTTATGACTACAGAGCAGAGTTAATACCATACAAAATAACCAACATCTTTAAAATTAATATTGTATTTGTACCCACTGTATCAGGGATGCAGTGGCTCAAGTGGTTGAGATGCTGACTGTTGATTGCAAGATGGGCAGATTGGCAGTTTAAGGCCTGGGTGCTGCTGGATGGGGTGAGCTCCCATCACTAGTCTGAGCTTCTGCCAACCTAGCAGTTCGAAAGCATGCAAATGCAAGTAGATAAATATGTACCACTTTGGTGGGAAGGTAAACAGCGTTCTGCGCAATCATGCTGGCCACATGATCACAGAGTAGTCTCTGATAATGTTGAGTCTTCGGCTTAGTAACGGAGATGAGCACCGCCCCTTATGGTCAGACACGATTTGACAACCTTGTCAGTGGCGAATACCTTTACCTTTACCTGTATTTGTATCCCACTATCCCTCCAAAATTGGGACTTAAAGTAGTTTATAATTTAAAAGAATAATACAATTAAAAACATACAAAAATGAATCTTAAGTGAATCTGAAAACAGGCTCGTGTATTAGAAAGTGTCTAATGCTGTTTAGCCTCAAATTGGTATCGGCCTATGACAGCACTGTGAACGAGTGACCTCCAACAGCCTTGATCATCAGCAACCCTTTTCAGGTCTTGCAAACTCTGAGCTGTGACTTCCTTTATTGATTCGGTCCATCTTAATATAGTCTTCTATTTTCCATGTATTTTAATCTTTCCAGTGACTCATGTCTTCTCATAATATGTCCAAAGTACATTAGCCTCAGTTTAGTCATTTTGGTTTCTTGTGACAGTTTTGATTTGCTCTCAGACTCAGATGTCTTTTTGGCATCCCATGGTATCCAGAGAACCCTCCTCCAGTTACACATTTCAAATGAGATGATCCTGTCAGTTTTCTGTCCAGCATTCACAAAAATACATAGATATTGGACATATTGTGGCATGAATGATTCTGACTTGGTATTTATTGATAAGTATTTGCCCTTGAAGATCTTGTCTAGTTATTTCATAGCTGCCCTTCAAAGTCTGAGTCTTCTGTTTTTTAAAATTTATAACTGAGCCAACATGCAGAAAATCTTCAAATGTTTTAATGTCTTCATCATCCACTTTTAATGGATGCATGGCCCTTATATTTCTTTTCCTAATACAATGGTTCAGTGACAGACTACCGAGAAATACCAAGATCAGTAGGCTACATTTAGAGTAGTGACACACCACCTCTAGGTATTTCTTTCCTAAAAAAACCTTATTAAATTAATGGAGTCACCGTAAATCGACAGGCAACTTGCAGGTACACACACACACTATATTCATCTGCTTTTGCACTTTCTTCCTTAACTTTGATCAGTAGTCTTCCGAGTCTGCATTTTCTAATAATATGGCATCTTCTGTATATCTTGTTTGTTTTTCATTTTCCCAGTTTTCTAACCACCTTCTTCTGAGTCTCATTGTGTTTTCCATTTGATGCATATAAATTAGATAGCATGATAAAATACAACCTTGTCTGACTCCCTTGCCACTTTGTTTCTCCATACTGTATCCTGAAAGTGACCTCTTGTCCAGACATACGCATCAAGACACTTTTAAAATGAACCATTTTTTTCATGATTTACGCATTCAGAGACTTTCCTATTATCTATAAAGCACAAGTTGATTTTCTTTTGAAGTTCTTTGATTTGCTTCACTAGCCAGCATATATTTTCAATATGATCTCTTGTGGATCTTCCTTTCTACACTCATCTTGGATATCTCACTCCATATATAATAAAAGGCTTTGTAAAATGCTAAGTATTACTTTAATTGCTTGGGAGATTAATACAGTGGTCTGATGGTTACTGCAATCCATTATATCTCTCTGCTACAAACAGAATTCTTGTCTCACTGCCCAGTTCTTGTTGGTGTGGCTGGTGTCTTTCTCCTAAATCTGATTTTATGTCCGAGTATAAAATAAGTGGGAGTTAGAACAAAAGTTTCTTCCAGGTGGGAGACATCTGCTTCTCAAGTGAAATGCAAATCCGTTTCAGTTCTGAAATAGAGAATTGAGTTTAATGCTATTAGTGCTTACCTGTACATAACTCCTGCTTGAAAATGAGAAACCCAGCTGCTGTTTTCAAGGAGGAACTAAAATGTTGCAGTTACTGGTTCTCTCTCAAGAAAGGATACCCAGCAGGCTATCACAGAAATCAATTGGAGTCATTCAGTTGTGATTAGTGAAATCTTTGTCAATTCTGCCTCCTGTGCCTGCACTCTTAAATTCCTAGTTTGAGTAGAAAATATGTGCTTTATAATAGCTTCTTTGACCTTCCAAGTGGTAGTTGGAGCAACACAGCCAGTGACATCTTGAAACTTGATTTCTCATCAATGTTACTCATATGTATAACTATCTGATGCTTTCACTTCTAATTACTCTGCTTCATTAAGGACAAATCGAGTATTTCCATTTGCTTAAGAATTTCAAGTGGATAATTTTGTAGGAATAAAAATTATATCTTCATACATATAGCAAGTTGTGCTTTTAAAACATTTTTAGTTCTGAATAAGGAGTGCTTGTCTCACATCTGGTAACTACAAATATTTTCTATGTGATCTTGTCTTCAGAAACCATATTTCCCATATTGGAAATGGTTCCAAAGAGGTTTATGGAGAAGCAGTAACATGCAGAAGCTGACAGAGCAGAAAATTACTGTCTTTGAGGCTCCTTCAGTTTTTATACTCTGGTAGAAGCTTTTTCTAAAAAGCCAGCATGGTTTATAGAGCCAGTGTGGTGTAGTGGTTTGAGTGTTGGACTACAATCCTGGTCTGAAGATCAGGATTAAATAATAACAATTATCTGAATACATTATGTGTGAATAGTAGAACCGATGTATAATGTTTTGTTCTAGTCTTGCCAAAAGCCAAGCTAACAAGTAACTTTCAAAGCAGAACAGAAGCGTTTCTCTATGATGATGGCTTTGCTTCCCTACTCTGGCATGGGGTAGGGATTTGCTTGCCCACTCTGCCATGGAAACCTACCTAGAGCGAGTCACTTACTCTCAGCCCCAGAAAACCCTGTGATAGGTTCGCCTTAGGATTGCCATAAGTCAGAAAAAACTTGAAGGCACATGACAACAAAAGCTTTATATTAGGCATTTCATAGGAATATCGCTGACGGTATGGACTTAAATGGGAGAGAATGACTATAGACCTATAGAAATGGACAACAACCAGTGCAGTTATGTAATGCACATGGTCATTGTGGGGACATACATAACTAGTAGCCTTCTACACTTAGGGCCTGTACAGACTGACAGAAATAATCCATCTTGAGGCCACTTTAACTGCCTCGGCTCAATGTTAGGGAATCATGGGAACTGTAGTTTATTGTGGCACCAGAGCTCTCCGACAGAGAAGGCTCAGTGTCTCAGAAAAAACTACAATTCCCATGATTCCCTAGCATTGAACCAGAACAGTTAAAGTGCTCTCAAGAAGGATTATTTATGGCAGTATGTACAGGCCCTTAATTAATATTTTTTACAACCTGGTTATATGATTCTAGCTTCTCATGTGAAATTATCGTGTGTTAATATGGAAAATAGTGTCAGTGGCCCGTAGTTACTCACACTGGTTACAAAGTGTGCTGTGGGAAAGAAGGTATATCAGTATGATAGCAGATGGGGGCTTGGGGGCTAGACTGTAAATTTGTAATTGTTCCCCTCTGGTATGGCCTGCATCTATTTGATATTGGTACTTTAAAGTGTATCTTGAATCATCTCACTTGAATGCTTCAAATTAGAGTTTCTGCTACAAACACTTCATTTCAAGAAGTTACAATGCTTTTAGTCAACTCTGTACACCTAGAGTGCCAGCCAGTCTTAAACACTGGTTTTGAAAGATGGCCCAGGCAAAAACATACTGAGAAGCTGACATTTCAGAAATAACAGACGTGTAGAGCTGGAAGGAGCTACTATATCATTATGCCCAGTGCTATTTTCTCTATCCAAGATTAGTCCCTGTAATTTTGTTCACTACCGTATATACCACAAGCAGATGGCTTAAAATAATTCAAAAGAAGCTAGTAAGCCATATGGTCCTGGTAAACGGCTGCTTTGCTCAACTTCATTGAGTTGTTGCTTTCTTTTTGACACCCATCTTGATGTGCTGCAAGTCTAGTCCTGTGGAGTGGATTTGTGCCATTTGTGTCTAGTCCAGCTGCCACATACCTAAGGGAACTTGGGAGCTTTTCCAAGGATTTTCCTCTTAGAAAGCTGCTTGTTAATGAGAGTGGTGCAATAGCGATGTGACTGTTCCTCATCAACAGGAAGCAGTAAGAAACATGTTTATGTGTAGCATTTGCAATCTGTTTAGTTTGACATCCACTCCCATCTTTTCCCTTACTGAAACAATTGAGTATTTGGAGAATCTGGAGAAACCAAATGCCTGTGCTATAATATAGATGTTTTTTCTTTAGAAGAAAATAAGTTGCAGTTTACTAAAACTACAACTTATTCATTAGCCTTAGTGAATGTATGGCAGAGAAGGAAAGACATACAGTTGCCTCTCCATTTTCGTGGGGTATCTGTTCTGGACCCTCCCCCCATAAAAACAGAAAACTGCAAATATTCAAGCCCCATAGGCTTGAATGGTGGCATGTGGCCCATTTTATTCCAACTGCCCTTCTCAGCACCATCAGAGGAGGAGCCAGAGGCAGAGCTTTTGAGGGCAAGCCTAGCACCAACTGCCCTTCCCATCACCATCAGAGGAGGAGTGCACTTTTATTTTGAAGAAGAAATTTAAAATGCACACTCTTGCATATTCAACAGCTACAAAGCTCATGCTACAAACCTCTTTTTTCCCCAAGTTAGTCTCAAAGATGCTACAAAATCTCTATACATATTAATTCTACAGGCTATATCTTTAAATAGTTTGCTACTGTGCTTATGGGAAATGGCAGGAAAATAAACTATTAAAAAAGAATAATCCTCAAACTCTTAAGCTTCATTTTATCTTTCTGAAACTTCTTGTGATTCAGAGTGTATAGCTGGTGTGTTGGATCCAGCCTGGCTATTGCATGAATAGGGGCTCCTTTTCTGGGTTTTTTTGCTAATTGCCTTTCCTGCAACACGTGTACAAGTCAGAGACATTCATTTTAAATAATAACACTTATCTGAATACGTTATGTGTAAATAGTAGAACTTAATCTGTAATCTTTTGTTCTAGACTTGCCCAAAGCCAAGCTAATTCACTTTTAAAGCAGAACAGAAGCATTTCTCTATTATGATGGCTTTGCTAGGATATTGTGCTAAAGTTCAGTATTATAGTTTAGCAGCTAAACTATGGTACGGTACGATGAGCTATCAACCGAACAGGTCTGTTTCTGCCCCTCACCTTCCCTGCATCCTTTTGGATGGCTTGGAGAGGAGTTCAGAAACATTTGTTTCCACTTTTGATTAACCGCAGTTTACCACATTTCATGATTTCAGTATTAACACTGGACTGTAAACAGCTCAGCTTCATAAAAACACCTTTAAGTTGATTGGTTTGAAACTAAACATAGCTGAAAATGGCCACAATTTATCTCAAAAAAAGTTCTTTTCTGATTTTAGACTTAAAATCTTAACCTTTTCATGAAAAGATCTGGCTACCAGGGATCTTACTGTCTGTGGGGTGGCAGTGTTATATGCAAAACTTCTAAATCCATCCTGTCCTTCTATTTCTTCTGTGCTGAGGTACTGGAACACACACTACAAATAACAAATTTCTGTTCTTCCCTGCTCAGTTGCTTCACTTTGCCAGTCCCAATCTCTCTGAACACTTCATCCCCTCTCGATAACTTTGAACCTAATACAGTAACAAAATAAAATCCATTTGTCTACCTGAGTCACTCATTCTATATAATTTTGAGTAGATTAGTGGCTGCAGCTCTGCTTTCTGTTCCATGCCCAGGCAAATGGGCACTATATCATCAAATGCTTATGTGGCTGTTTGTTAGTCATCTGATTGTTTTTGCTGGGGAAATATATGCTATAGGTCAGGATATCTGATTTATGGTGGTGAGCACATAGTGTAGGAGTGGACTCTACAGATTTTTTGGACTACTGTTTCCTTAAGCACCAGCAAGTAGTTAGAATTTACTGGAGTGCAAAATATCTGGTGGACACTATGTACCATATTTAAGAATCAATATATTCCAGTAGATAGTGAATTTGGACATAGATTCAAAACTCTGCTCAGCTTATCTCATTGTTTGACTTTGGAGAATCACTGCTTCTCAATCTTTTGTTGCACATCTCTGAAAGGAAAATGATAGTAACATATGTCATAGGATTGTGAGACAGAACATTTCCCCCTCCGGAGTAAAATATTCTAGAAATCTCAAATGATACTGTTTCCCATTGTCTGCAAACTTTCCTGTCCATTTCCTCTTCCTATACAGCTTTGTTGTTTGGGAAACCAACAACATTTTGCTAAGACCACTTCCATCTAGAAGTTGCATAAGAAAAAGTAATCTTTCCTCCTACTTTTGAGAATATTAGTACCTTTGTGATAACAGTAGGAATAACAGCGTGGCCTCATCTGCAGCCTGTTTACATGAATACTGTATAGCACCTTCCTCCAAGACAGGGTAGAAATTAAGCTGCTTTCCAGAACTGCTGTTCCCAGTATTTCTTATGATTGGCTGTGCTGACTAGAAATGGTAGGAGTTGCTGGTCAGGATTATCTGGAGGACCACATGATTCCCATTCATAGAATCATAGAATCATAGAGTTGGAAGAGACCACAAGGGCCATCCAGTCCAACCCCCTGCCATGCAGGAACTCCCAATCAAAGCATCCCCGGCAAAGCCTGGAGCAAAGAGCCAAAAGTTAATGAGGATACACAGAGATGAAGAGTAAACAGCATATTTGTTGCATGGGCAAGTAGTTGAGAGTGCAAGACCAGATGATGATTCTATCCCAAAGTTGGCAAATTGAATGGGACAGACTTAAATATATTCAGGGGAAAAGTAACTCAGAGCAGACTAAAATTGTGTTCTGTCATGACAGAAAGAGAGAAAATGGAACAAAGCAACATAGAGCCGGGCTTATTACCCATGTTTATGATGACAGTTCTAAGGCATGTTCCTTCCATTTATTAGCAGACCTTACTGACAATACATAATAATCTTGCAGTGGATTTGCGTTTGAGTTCTGGGAAATACAGTTGGCCCTTTGTATCCACGGATTCAACCATCCATGGTTTGAAAAATTAATGAATGTATATACCAGGGGTCAGCAACCTAAGGCCCGGGGGGCCGGATGCAGCCCCCTGAGGCCTTTGGATCGGCCCCAGGTCAGTCCTGCCGCCGCTGACCCCCGCTGCCGCCTGCCATGATGATATTGATTATTGTTGTTACTACTTGT
>CM034706.1:226553986-226569552 GCA_020142125.1 Phrynosoma platyrhinos
GCTGCTGGAACGAATTAATTTCGTAAGTAGAGGTACCACTGTACATTCCAAAAAACAAACCTTGATTTTATCATTTTAGACAAGGGGCGCCATTTCACTGCTCTATTGTATTTAGTGGGACTTGAGCATCCAGTGATTTTGGTATCTATGGTGGGTCCTGAAACCAAACGCCAGCAGATATCAAGGGCCCAATGTAATTTTCCAGCTAAGTTATCTGTTCAATTAAACACTGCACAACCTACATGAGCTGAAATACTATCATAAATTATGCACCAAACTGGCCAGGACATACTTTTGCTGTAGTGCTTTTAGAGGTCTTGTGTATACCTGAAACCCCCATTAACTCTCAGGTAAGTGTATAGAGTTGTCCCTCCTAATTCACAGACTTCCCATTTGTTGTTTTGAATTTCTGCAGACAGGAAGCCAGGGGGGACAAAATGACACATGTGCCCGCATGCAGGAGCATGTGGCCATTATATCCAATGGGGCTCCAATATCTGCGATTTTTTAAATTCATGGGAGGGGGCCCAGAACAGATCCCCTGCAAATTGGAAGGGATAACTGTATTACCAGTAACTTGCAGAAAAGAGCTAAACATGCTGAAAGGTTGTAAAAGGATTTTGTAGCAATACAAAAGCTCATGCTACCAACTTCTCTCTTTGTATACTTATGCAAAGTACCTATACTTAGACTAATAGGGCTATGTCTTTGAATGCCTGAAGGTTGTGATTCCTTGACTTCTTAACTACAGATAAACCCAAATGAACACAAGGAGAGCTTATTCCTGAGTATGTAAAGTTTAGGTTTAAGTCCTAATTGAACCCTTTGAATGGAAGACTGTATTGTAGGGTTATGGAAACAATGCTTTATTTTTCCTGACTGAGTAAAGAAAATACAGATGCTTTGAATTACAGGTACACTACAGTTACCAAAGCAGATGTATTATTGGGCGTTACTACTGTGGTGGTGACACTCCTTCACCTTACTACTTTTCCTTAAGATGGCAGCCTGGGTTTTCATATCCCACCACTGCCACCAATTTTTTCACGCTTATTTAACAATACTATGTTTCTTTCAGGACAGCACCATGGGCCTTTTCCACTCACTTCTGTCACCCTTCTTATTAACACACTTGGGTACGACTTATATTGTGTAAGGTTTAGTAGCATGTTTCTGTTTTAAAATTCTGACCATGTATTTCTTGAAACGATAACAGAAGTTTATTTGAAAATAGAATTGTACAGTGTATCATTGATGAAATTGTTATTACAGTTTTTACTTGTGTTCCTAAGGGCCTTTACAGACTGCCAGAAATAATGCAGCTTGAGTCCACTCTAACTGTCCTTGCTCAGTGCTAGGGAATCATGGGAACTGTAGTTTTTTCAGAGACATTGAGCCTTCTCTGTTAGAGGGCTCTAGTGCCACAATAAACTACAGTTCCCATGATTCCCTAGTACTGAGCCAGGACAGTTAAAGTGGACTCAAGCTGCATTATTTCTGGCAGTCTGTAAAAGCCCTTAGTTACATTTGCACTCTTTTATTCTTAAAGTTAGTGATTTATATTACTTAAGGAACATCTGTTTCCAACTATATGTTTTCCTTGTTACTTAAGCTCTTCTTTTCCATATACACTCTTTAACCACCCCAGGACTTCCCTGTCCCTCTTTGGGCAATTCTTATCATTAACTCAGACACCAAGGCTATTGTATCCTACAGGATAATAAATAACCACAACCCTCTTCCAGAGTTTGGTTATCTCAGAGTCTCTCAATTTCAGACTTGGAATCTGAGTGGCTGTTGAATTCTCCATCCCTATTGCTTTTCTCTAGGTCTGGCTGAATTCTGCCTTCTCTTCACAACTACTGGGACAGGAAATTTGGTACCAGAGGCAGAAATAAAATGGAAGAATAGGGATAGATCCCTGTCCCCCCCAAAAAACAAAAACAAAACAAAACCCCAGAGAAGCAGTTCAGCATGTTTCAGCAAAGGTCTGTTTTAACAATATGCACATGAGAAATGATAGTGCCAGGTCAGGCAAGCCTTTCATAAATAGAAACCTGTTGAACCTTAAAGGAAATCACTTGAAGACTTCTAAAGTTCATCCAGTTGAAAATGCATCACCTTTTCTTATGATTTCCATTTTTTGGTCAAACCTATAGAGCTTTGCTTTTTTGATATGGTAGGAGAAGTTGGTGAGACAAGCTTATGTGCTCTCTCCTTTTCTCACTGTTTTGCTGCTTACACATGCTGAGTAAGGGATACTGAAGGCAGCTACTGGTCACCTTACCTGTTATAAGCAAGCACATATATTTATTTGGGTCAATGACCAGTAAAAAAGGGAGCAAAATAGGATAGATAAAACATAATACATTAAAATACAATATTAAATACAGAGTTAAAAACAAGATTAAATATAATATATTTGTATTACAGTTAGTTTAAAAAACAGTATAAAATGGTAACCTTTAATATGAAGACAGCAGTGTATCCTGACAAGCTGCTGCTGCTGCCACACAAAAATTAGCTACCTTGGCTGTAATCTCAGGAAACTGGTTAGCCAAAAGTTAATCAATGTAAAACACTTCAGATCTCCTTGGGATGCTTGTAAAAATTGATTAATAAAATAGGATAGAAGGTCACAGTAAAAAGAATAATACAGTGAAGAATGTCCCACAGTTTTTACTTTCTTTTCCTTATAAGGACATAAGCATTCACAATATTTTACATTATTATATCTTCCCTTCAGTACTGCAGATGGAAGCACATTGAATTTAGCCAGGGTGAATGCATTCATGAATTTTGGAATGGTTAAGCTGATGAGATAATCAGCAGGAAGAAGAGCCCTCTTTCTTTAAGAAACCCTCTTTCTTTAAAAGCTGGAAAAATTGAGGTTGCACTTTTGTGATTTTGCAGTAAAAACCCACTGGATGATCTTGGGCGAGTCACAGTTTCTCAGCCTCAGAGGATGGCAATGGCAAACCCTCTCTGAAGAAGTTTTCCAAAAAAATCCTATGATAGGGTCTCCTTTAGGTCTCCATAAATAAAAAATGACTTGGAGGCACAACAACAAAATCATCATAGATATGATGACACATATTTTTTAAACTTTTGTATAATGGATAGAAATAATGACATTTTGTGAGAATCCTAAACTTAATACTTTCTTATCAACAATCTTCTTCCACCTTGGCTGAAAATATCACTAAGGGTTGGTGTGTCAGGCCTTTAGGTGATACAGGCATCCCTCCTGATTCATGGGGGATCCGTTTCGGAACACACACACCCTGGCAGATCTGGAGAAACACAGATATTGAAGTCTCCATTGGTTAGAATGGGGCTGCGCTGCTGCATGTAGTGCTACGTGTGCGCCTTGGGCATGCACACCATTTTGTTCTTCCCCACTTGCCATCCACGAACAAGTGAGACTGTGGACCCCAAGTCCATAAACGGGGAGGGACACCTGTAATAACATTTTAAACCAAATTTTTAACTTATCTAGAAAGCTCTGAGTCTCAATATAAATTTGACCAGTCTCTAGCTGTAAAAGAACATTTGGCACACAATTTGAGAGGCTAAGAATGCTTCTCTAAATTTTGGTTTGAACAGATTCTAGAGCCACAGCACTGCTAAACACACATACTTGTGCTCCATATAGCATTTGTGATAAGAGTTTAGTACTGAACACTTGAATTGTTGATAGAACATGCTGGCCTCCCTTAGCATAAAACAAATGAGATAAGTGAGTTATAATAACACTGTTGTGCATTTGCTATGGCATAAGACACTTGATCTCTCCAGGAACCAATAGATTGAAAAATTACTCCCAAATATTTAGATTTTATTCATTTGGATATCCATTGTTTCTAAGTGAAAGCTGAAAGTTTAGATTTATCATAATTAATGGCCAATTGTTCAGTACTGCAATAAATATTCAGCGTTCTTAATAGCCATCTCAAACCTACACGTGACAGTGACAGAAGTACTGCATCATCTGCATAGGTGAATGGGAATTTAGTTCAGAAAGTGTCTTGACCAAAAAAATTAATATAAATATTAAACAGAGTAGGGACATGAACACAGCCTTTATTTACTCCAATATGAGTACATCTCACTTGCAGATATGTTTTATCATAAAGACTGCAAATAAGAATCAGCAGACGCCTGTCAATATTGGTAGCCTCAAGTTATGCCATAGTCTGTTTCTTGGGATCATGCCAAATGTAGACTTGAAGTCTGTGTAAAGTGCTCCCCCAGCAGAGGAAGAATAGTTTTCTAATAAATGGTGGAATACTAATTCTTGATCAACAGACAAGCACCCAGACCTAAAACCAACTTGTTCTTTCTCCAGGAAGTTTTCTTCCTTCATCCAACTTGGTAGTTTCTATAGAAGATGACTAGTGTACAACTTACTGATGATAGTTAAAAGACAAATTGTTGTGTAACTGGCAGGATCTGATCTTTTTCCTTTTTTGTAGATTGGGATGATTATTGCAAGCCCCGAGTCAGATGGGATACATGCAGACTGGTCAATACATTTGAACAGAATAGCTAAAATTGATGTCCACCACCCCAAATTTGACTTAGTAGTTCAGGGGATATGTAATTACTTCCTGGGGCTTTGCCCAATTTAAGTCTAGAAATGAGACTCTCAGTTTCAGGGGATGACATGGGGACAATCAGTAAGACCCCCTTCAAGGTCTTGTAGTGTTAATGAACTCTCAGTTTGCTTGCCTACTTACATAGCACTAAAAATGATTCTCAGGTCTTAACAGAGATATGAAAGTCTAATCCATGTAAGTTGCTTTGTCAGTGTCTAGAAAGTAGCTGAATCATGTGATACAGCAATTAACTCCTGCCAATTCATTATCAATAGCTCTTTTTTCCCCTAATTAGATTTTTATATTTCTTCATTAGTAACAGCCATCTTACTGAGGAGGATGAGTAGGCACATATGGCTTTATGATTGGGTAGAGCAGAATCCAGTTCTCCCAGCTCTAGCTTTGTATATTGCAATGCTTGCTTGCTGTGGATGACTGCTGCAACCTGACTGAAAGTCTGTATTTCTCCAGCTTTTTTCACCATTATCTCAGTGCAATTATAAGAAACTTACAGCTAGACAGAGGGTAAGGAGGAAAGTGGTGGATGAGGGTGCAAAAAGCATTTGTTAAGAGGCCATCAGGGCTTTGTTAACTGACATATGCCTATGATGGCATCAGTTTCGATAAACTACAGAGGGATAGTAGTGTCCTAGAACAGAAATAACAATATTTTAAAGAAAAATGAGCCTGCTGTGGCTTACGCTTTTGTTGCCCAGAATCATCTTTGTTGAGCACTACAAATTATCTGTGGTACCGCAATAAATTTTGTAGTCTTCTAAGGTCTACAGGACTTTTGTTGCCATTGGTATCAATTTTATATACGTTTTTCTTTGGCAGAAATGCTGGTTTATTGTGGAAAAGACACATATTAAAGCTTTTTAAAATGTTCTTTGGTCAGTGGGATTTGTGAAATACTCATAAGTTTTGTCTGCAGAATTGTGAATAATAAACAAATGAAATGTTGTGTTTGTTTTGCAGAGCCCCTGAAATTATTATGGGTTTACCATTTTGTGAAGCTATTGATATGTGGTCATTGGGCTGTGTGATAGCTGAGCTGTTTCTTGGTTGGCCTTTATATCCAGGAGCTTCAGAATATGATCAGGTAAGTGTGTGCTGGTGCTCTTGCAGTTTTCATTACAGTTTGACTTTGTAGTTTCACCTGGCTTTAAGATGACCTTATAAAAATATTTCCTGTTTAGCTGTGGTATATTTCCCATTTAGCATACTAAAGATGCTCTGAGCTGATTCTCTGATATTTGAGCCTGCACTCCTAAACAGTCTTAGTAGGCTATATATGCTACTTAACTTAGTGGGATCTGCTTATTTCCATATTTACACTTGCAGAGAATTGCATTTGCTGAATTGCTATGGGGGAGGGGGGTGGTGTCACCCAGAGTAGGTTTTGTTTACTCAGTGATGTAGGTCACAAGAAATTCAGCATGATCAAGAGGTTCAAGTTTCATATTGTCTTATCTAATAACATATTTCAGTCATACCTACATCATACCATGCTTTCATATATTTTTCCTCCTTATGTTTTTACCTGGAAATATTTGATGTGTCTAAAATATTTTCTTTATATACAGCTGCCTTTGAGGGGTTGCTCAGAAAGCTGCTTCACACATGTCACCTTAATTGGTGTATGGAGGAAAATATGTAACAAATGTACATTGCCATGAGTGAAGATTTTGTGTATGAATTGTTTTAGAACACGTTTGGATTGCACTTGCTTTTTACCAGGCTTTCCTAGCAAATTAGCAGATGGCAAAATCCCTAGCCGCGTACTTTGCCCTTATGTCCGTGAACACCCTTCTTAAAATGTTGTGCATGAAATGGTCTTTAGGGTTAATGTTTTGCACCACATATATTGAATCATGTTCTTTCAACATTGTTAATCTTTAAGAGGAAAGGTAATGTAATGTAGAGAATTAATGTGTATGAGAGAAAAAACCTGAGAAACTGTAGAGTAGGTTCCACATACCAAAATAGGTATGAGTAGTTCTGAAACTCTTGTTTCATAATAGTAGATGAGTGTGTTAGAGATGAACCTTCCAGTGCATGTGTGGACAGCTTGTAGCCCTCCAAATGATGTTGCATTGCAGTTCTTATCAGCCCTAAATAGCATAGAAAATTGTGAGTTCTAATTGAGCAGCATCTGGAGGCTTACAAGTTGCCCACTTTGGTTTTAGTAGCTGGTATATAAGAATTTCTAGATTCTGTGGTTGTTCATGGTGTTTTTATTGCAAAATAGCCAAACTAAAGGTGTTTGGACATTTTTTTAAAATTAAATTTATTAATAATTTCCAAAATAGAAACATACATACATTTGTGGACTTTGACTTAAACATAAACAAACAAACAAATAAATAAAGGACAATAAACCCTAACAACATATGCTATATCTCCTACCCCCATTAAAAAAATACTTCCCTCTTTTCTCTAACCATCATTTTATATATGCAAATTTCTCCTCCCTTCATTTTTTTATCATTATTATATTTATTATTCACTAATTATCACATATCAACTTTTCTTTCCTACATCTGAAAACTTTAACTTTATTCTCTCTATATAAAATCACATAATAGTAATTTCCCCTGTTTTGGTTGTGAATGTAGACTGTAAAAGTTTTCCATCTTTGTAAAAAGACCTCATCTCAGATTCTCTTTCTATAATTAGTTCATGTATCCAGTTCCACCAAGTTCATAACCTTCTCTAACCATTCCATATTATTTGGTATTTCCTTAACTTTCCAGTATCCTGTATGAATGTAGTCTTGCTACATTCACATTCATGTAAATCTCTATGTCTCTCTATCTCTTATCCTTTAAATTTATCATATTTAACACACTCAGTGGGGAAAATATTTTAGCATGTGATGTTGTAATGTTTTATTCACTATAAATGTGAATTTCATAGAGTACTAAGCCTCGCCACATGTGCCCAATGTCCTCTGGTAGGCAGTGGTGTTTATTGCATCATTGATAAGACCACTGGAAATGGTTGAGTAGCGTGTCCATTCAAGAAATCAGTTCAGATTAATCAGAAACTGCAGGTAAATAATTTAGTACTATCACAATCCATAAGCAACAGTGTTAAAGTGCACAAAGGGTACCATGCTGCACGGATAAGAATAGGGAACACTTGTCTAGTTGCCTTAGTTGTTTTTCAAGGGGTGTTAAATGCTTATGAAAATCAGATTGGTATCACATTTTGAATGGTTCAGGCGCAGTGGTTAAATGCCTTTACTGCAGCCACTCACTCATAAACCACAAGGTTGCAAATTCAATACTAGCCAGGACTCAGGCTTCACTCAGGCCTGCATCCTTCCGACGTCGCTAAAATGAGTACCCAGCTGTTGGGGGGCAATGAGCTTACAGCTGTAAATCGCTTAGACACTGCATAGTACGGTATGAAGTGGTATATAAATGAAGCTGCTTTGCTTTACTTTAATTTTTAATGTTTAATAAAGAATTTTTAATAAATTGAACATGAAGTAAATATGAAATATTTAGATATAGTGTGTGTGATGTTTATGTATAGTTGGCATACATTTGAACCACCACTGACAGAAAAGATATATTTCAAAACATGAATAAGTTTGACTAAGGAAATTACTTTGCTTCAACATACAAATCTTACCTGTAAGCCTGTTTAAACCTCCACCAAGTATATTTTCCATATATATTAGTTACTAATAGCTGAATCCTATTGCTTGCCCCAAAAATAGATCTATTAAATCAATGGGAACGTGTCAGTGGATTAAATCTATTTGACACTAGCAATAGGATTTAGGCCCAACACAATTTTCTGGACTCTTCATTGATATCCTTTTTTTTTCTATTTCAGATTCGTTACATTTCACAAACTCAAGGACTTCCAGCAGAGTATCTTCTGAGTGCAGGAACGAAAACAAGCAGGTTTTTTAACAGAGATCCAAACTTGGGATACCCACTGTGGAGGCTAAAGGTTTTTTTTTTAAGAATTTATTCTTGAAGCGAGTAATTCCAGTTTACTTAAAGAGAAGCTGCTTGTTAATGTATCTTAAATGCCAATCAGATAGTGTTAATTCTTCCATGTCTACTAGAAACTAATAAAGGCACTTGCCAAACAGTAGTAAGTGTTCCATACAGTCCAAACTTGCACCATATGAAGGGCCTGATCAGCATCTGAGAATCAGCAATGTAAGGTTTTTCTGATCTTTAAGATTTTGACAGAAAATATAAACTTAGATAGGTACCATTTTTATCCCCTAAAACAAATGAATGCAACCTTTCAGAATGCCCATTTTCTGTCCTCTCTGAACTTAGAATATATCAGCATGTAGAACAGGAGGATATTGAAGCCCAGGTAAGTGATAAGTGAAAGGGAGGAGTATGGAAGAATTAGCCAGGCTTATTCCTCCCCCTCCTCTCTTGTTGTACAGACCTTCTATTATGTTTGGCAACTATGCTTCTTTATAAATAGAAAGATTTTAGGGATGTGGTAGATAACTTGATGAAACCCAGTGTGTGGCTGCTGTAGAAAAAAATGGCAGACTCGTTGTTGGGCATAATTAGAAAGAGAATTTAAAATGAAGTTTTCTTGATACAAATCCATTAAGTGACCACATATGGAATACTGTTGTCAGTTCTAGTCACAACATTTGAACAGGATATTGTATAACTATCATCATCATCATCATCATCTTATGATCAACAGATCCAATAAGAGACTCAAGCATAAAATTAAAAACAACATCCAAAAGGGATAAACAGTACAATAAAAACAATAAAACAGTTACTATCAGCTTTTATCTAAAACACACAAAGAACTCTAATCCTCTTTTACCTCTGAGAGAAATTTAGCAACAGCCAATGTTACATTTGGGGACTTATCCTCCAACAAGAACCTGATATGGAATTGGTCAGAACATCCAACTTATTTTCTCAGTGGTGGAATAATCAAATTCTGGTGCACCTCATTATAAAAGCTACAGAACAAAACAATATGTTTCATTGACTCAACTTTCATGTTGTTACAAGAGCACCATAAAGGACATCAGCAAATCTGCCTCGGAGCAGTTTGGTAGAAAAAACATTACATTTGGCCTGAGAAAAAGGTCTGTAGTACTTAGGCACTGTCAGATTTATTATATAGTCAGCTAATTATAAAGGCCCATTGTAATATACATTCAATACACTTGGTGAGCAGCTTACATAGGAGCGATAATGCAGATCACAAAAAGTTATGTCCCACAGTCTCTGCTTCAGAGATTTAAGGGCAATCTCTAATCCCAAATTAGAGAGAAGTGAAGAAGAGACACCAATCGAAGCTGCTTTGTTTGTGAGACGTTTGTATCAGCTACTTACATAACTGTCTTGGGGCAGGTATGCAAGCAAACCTGAACCAACCCCAAAGACACCAACTTGCAGCCAGAGCTTTAGAGCACACCACCAGGCCCTTGTCGAGGGAGGGCTTTGGCCTGTCTCCAATAATAACACTGAATTTGGGGAGTTGAAGAAAGGTCCTTAGAAACTTGTATAACTAGAAAAATATAGCAAAGGACAACCAGAACGATCAAAGGAATGGAGCAGTTGCCCTACAAGAAAACTTTACAGTCTTAGGACCAGTTTAGCTTATTAAAAATGCAAGTAAAGGGATATATGATAGAGATGTGTAAAATCATCCATACTGTGGAGAACCCACGTGTTATCCACAGAAGCTACATGGTGGGAGAGTCAGGACAGATAAAGAAAGTTCTTTGCATGCAGATGTGTGGATGTATGTGCCTTCAAGTCACCTGTCAATTTATGGTGACACCATGAATTTCATAGGGTTTTCTTAGGCAAAGAATACTAAGAGGCAGTTTTGCTAGTTCCTTCACATAGCACATAGTTAAAATGTAGTTCCTCCTGCCAACTTAAATGGTTTTGAAAGAGGATTGGATAAATTCATGGAATATGCAGCCATCAGTAGCATCTAGTCAGGATGTCATCTTCCATATTAGAAGAAGTATGCTTCTGAATATCAGTTAATGTGGACAGACTGCAGAGACATAGAAGCATTAGTCTGGAATATCAGTGTGCAAGGGATTCTGTAGCACATTTTGCTTAGTTAATCTCAAAGGTGCTACAGGATTTTCAGTTGCTGGGGAGTATGAACTAGAGGGTGAAGTGGCATTCATATCCTGGGTTTCCCATATGCACCATATATTCTTGGTGTTTCTTGTTTTTTTCTGTATTTGCGATTTGCTTGTAAAATAATCATACTGATTAATAATAATAATAATAATAATAATAATAATAATAATAATAATAATAAAATTTATTTTTACCCCGCCCCATGGCGAACCAATCTGGGCGGCTTACAATTTAAAACAAGCATACATTATACATAATATACAGTAACCCCCCCTCCCCCCTTAAGATAGTATTAAATGAGGATAATTTAAAACAGTAAATCAATAACATTAAAATTAAATTAAACTAAAAACTACAAAATTCTAAAAGTTGTGAAAATTAGCCCTCCTTGCCCAATTCAAAAGAAAACTTGGTCAACGAACCTCCCATCTGTTTGATGGGGCCACAGATACTGAACATGTTATGAAACTTTCATTATGGTTGCTTTGTGAAATGCCTGATACTTTTCCTGAGTTTGTTTTTATTTGACTGTGAAAACACAGAAGAGAACATTAATTTGGCACTGATGCGTTTTCACAAGCTTAGGCGGCTAGGTTACAATGGCCTCCCACTTCTCTTTCATAAAGCATTCAGTTTTTGAGTTGGTAATTGCCTGTTGACCCAGCTTTATGTTTATTGTACAAAAATACTAAAACCTTGTTTCAGTTACTTATAATCCATGCTTTATTTAATAGACTCCAGAGGAACATGAGTTGGAGACAGGAATAAAATCAAAGGAGGCACGGAAGTACATTTTCAATTGTTTGGATGACATGGCGCAGGTGAGATGCCAGTAAATAATGATGCTGCTTTTCAAAGTATAAACACAATAATCCAACATTCCAGAGCTGAAATATTTGATTATCTGCTTTGTATAGGAGTTAAGGGTGTCATCTCCCTCACTACTCCTTGGAAAATAAAAGTTACAGTCATTATTCAAATTATTTCCAGTTTATTGCAAATTATTTCCAGTTTATTGCAAACCTCTAAGGCAAACCTTTTCATGGTTTTCTTTTTTTTTTAATGGCAAAGTTTGTTCAAAGATTGAGACAATGTAACTTGCCCAAGATCATCCACTGGGCCAAGCAGGGGTTTAAACCCTGGTCTCTTGGAGTCCTGGTCCAGCACCTAAAGCATTATGCCATGCTGATTCTCTAAATAAGTACATAAATAAATTAAAATTAAAAATTACTGCACATTTACCTGAAAGCAAGCCACTGAGAAAATTATAAGCCTTATATCTGAGAAAATATGTTTAGGATGACATCAGGCTTCCTTTGAAAATATTCAGTAAGTAATATAGTAATCTATCTTAGTGTCTATATAAAAAAACAGAGGAGTGTGGCTAGGACCCTGAATCTAAAGATAAATTAAAATTGCATTTTTAAAGATCTTAAACAAAATTGCTTTGTGCCGCCAGTAATTTTCTGCCATAAAATGATTGGTTTTGCAACAGTACTGGTTTTAACCTCTTCCTCCAAAGGTGAATATGTCTACAGACTTAGAGGGAACAGACATGTTGGCAGAGAAGGCTGATCGAAGAGAATATATTGATTTGTTGAAGAAAATGTTGACCATTGATGCAGATAAGAGAATTACTCCGCTGAAGACTTTGAACCATCCCTTTGTGACAATGAACCATCTACTGGATTTCCCACACAGCAACCAGTGAGTTAATGGCACAGATTACATGAAAGGATGACTGTTTATTACTGTTTATACTCTGTATATAAGTCTAGAAATTTTAGGCAAAAAAATCACCCCACAAAACCTGGGTTGACTTATCCACGAGTCAATGTAAGTACTGTACCTTAAATTCTATCAAAATAGGAACCACCCCCTTCTCTGAGTAGAGTGGTGAAAGGCGAGAGCTTAGGGCCTTTACAGACTGCCAAAAATAATGCAGCTTGAGTCCACTTTAACTGCCCTGGCTCAGTGCTAGGGAATCATGGGAACTGTACTTTTTTCTGAAACATTGAGCCTTCTATGTCAGAGAGCTCTGGTGCCACAATAAACTACAGTTCCCATGATTTGCTAGCACTGAGCCAGGGCAGTTAAAGTGGCCTCAAGCTGCATTATTTCTGGTAGTCTGTAAAGGCCCTTAGTTGATCTTGGTCTGAAGGGAGCACCGACCACTTCTACTCTCTGCTGTGGGGCTGCTTCTGGCCTTTTTGAATGCCTGAGTGGGAAAGTGACAGCATGCTTTGGCATAATTTTCCTTTCCTTTATCCTTTACACCCTTTGTTACATGCACCTAATTTTATTGATTTACACACGGGTTATATCAGAATCCATAATTTTGGCCCCAAAACCTGCCTTTGACTTATACATGAGTTTGACTTTTAGTTGTGGATATACAGTAATTCATATTTTTAAATATTCATTCTGAAAATTCAGGAGAGGAATGGGCAACATGTGCCTTGCAGGTTAAATACAGCCCTTCCATGGCCATTTTTGTAATCTCTTCCCATCTTACACCCAGTGTTAAATGTTCTTTAGAAAAGCATTTTTGTTTGTTTAATGGCTTCTACTTTGCCACCAAAATTAGTGGGATTTGATGTGTGTACATGTGTGTAAAGTTAGCTTGCAGACCTGCCAACGTTGCCCATCCCAGCTTTAGAGCAAGTAGAAATAAAGCAGCATATAAAATCCTACTGAACATTCAAAGGAAAATACCTAAAATGATCAGAGGAAATACCAGCACTGATTTTTGTGTAGTACTTCTTACCATCTGAGCATCTTATTTTTGGTTTCTTATAGACAAAGAATCTTTGTATAGCAAACATAATGGGGTGATAAAGAAAGAAGAAAGAATGGGAAGTGTTAGTGGATGCTTGGTAGCTATTCAAAAAGTTTTCAGTTTCCTAGAAGTATGTGTAAATACATATAAGATTAGCTGGTCCTGAGCACTCTTTGAGCATTGAGATTGTAATTGAGAGGGAAGGGAATTCATGGTTAAACAATGTGTTAAAATAGACTATAGAACCGTGTTGGCGAACGTATGGCACGCGTACTGGATTGGGCATGCGATGGCATCTCTGAGGGCATGCAGGGGCACTCTGCGCTGCCATTTTATTTTTATTTTTTATTTTAAATAAATAAAAAAATTTTTTTTACAAGTTTGCTGCCATTTTAGAAGGCATCTGGTCAGTCCCTTTTGAGCTGAACACATGCGCAGGGCTGGCAGCGAGCATGTGCACCAGGCTCACCAGGCCCATCACAGTCGACGGGAGTCCCCTGTCTGGAGATGCTGCAAGTGCCAGAGGAGGCTTTTCATGATGGCCAGCTCGCCCTGGCGCTAGAAATCTGCCTCTGCTAAGGGAATGCACTGTCCTGGGCTGGGTGCTGGAGGCCTATAGTGTTGCCGCCCTCCTGGCCTTGCTCTGGCCTGAGGGCGTGCCCTTGAAGGAGGAGGAAAGGAAGACAAGGGCCCAGTGACCAGCTACCCTGGGCCCTCTCCTCTCCCTCCGTCGCTTGAGGGAACCGTCTCTTTCAAGGTGTGCGTGCCTTCAAATCATTTCCGACTTATGGCGGCCCTAAGGAGAACTTATCATAGGGTTATCTTGGCAAGTTTCATCAGGGGAGTTGTTGTCATTGCCATCTTCTGAGGCTGAGAGAGTGTGATGGGTGTGTGTGTGCCTTCAAGTTGTTTCCAACTTATGGTGACCCAGCTGGAGAGAGAGCCAGCCAGCCAGTGAAGGAGAGCCAGAAAGCCTGCACTGTCCAGGTTCAGCCACCGATCCTTCCCCATCCTGTGCCCACCATGGCCTTGGGAATCTCCCCTGGGGTTGCTAACAGGAACTGCAGAGGAGGAGAGAGGTCCCCTGCCTCAGGCCCCTCTGTTGCTAGTGAGATTTGGGGAAAAGGAATGCGCCCCCTCAGTCAACATGACAGCTCTCCAGCGAGTGGGTGGGGGCGCTTTATACCCCTCTCAAATGGCACTTTTTGGGGGGACAATCATGGCATTTAATATTTGAAGGCAGAATTTGAACAGAAATCCCCTTTCCTCCGGGGGGGTTATTTTGCAGTTGGGGGAAATGTCTTTCTTCCTTAGTGGGGGTGGGTGACCCCCCCACCAGGTCCAGTTTGGAAAGGGGAGACTCCCAGTCCACTTGGGGGGGCTATAGCGAGGAGCCCCTCTGAGGGGAAAGAGGGGCATCGCCTCTTCCTCCTCCTCCAGGAGGCCACTTTCTGCTCCCATTTTGTTGAGTCATTGGGGAGGAAGGGGGGAATGTGTGTGTGGGGGGGGCTTCTTGGCCTCCCCACGTGGTGGGATGGGGGCAGAAGTGGCCTGTGGGGGTCCCTCTCTTATCTCTCTCCCTCTCCCCACATACTCCATCCTAGAAATGAAACTAGGAGAGAGCCTTGAACCCAGGTCTTTATTTTGTGATTTCAGGGTCCCTTGAGGGGAGGGGGGGTCTGTGTGTGTTTTTGCCTTCTACTCCTATCTGACTTATAGGGTTTTCTTGGCAGGATTTGTTTAGAGAGTTTACTATTGCCTTCCTCTGAGACTATTGGCCAACATGGCTGAGGCTTCTGGAAGCTGAAGTCCCTCGGCCCTTAAAGGGGAAAGGTTGCCTACCTCTGGTGTAGATACACTAGATCAGGGGTTGGCAACCTATGGCCCATGGCCCGCACCTGGCCCGCGGACCCCTGCGGACCCCTGCAGCCGCCGCCGCCACTGACTGGCCGCCGCGTGCTCCCACTGCCGTGAGCGCCGCAGCCATTTTGGCAAACAAAATGGCGGCCGTGAGTCATTTGCGCATGCACAGTACTGCTGCGCATGTGCAAACGACTTGCAGCCGCC
>CM034706.1:226569652-226592292 GCA_020142125.1 Phrynosoma platyrhinos
TTCCTTATTTGGGAATAACCAACAGGAATGTATTTATTGTATTTTATTTATTTTATTTGGTTTATATGTGGCCTTTCTGTCCAGGAGGCTGTCCAAAAGGTCCTCCATTTTGAGCAGGATTGTGGTTGTTTCTGATTTATCATAAACCTCTCACAGCGTTTTCTTGAAAAGGTTTCTTCAGAGGTTTTTTCTTCTTTTTCCATTGCCCTTTCTCTGAGAGTGAGAGAGTGAATTTGTGTGGTGCCTTCAAGTTGTCTCCAACTTATGGCGACCTAAGGTGAAAATATCATGGAGTTTTCTTGGCATGTTTCATCAGAGGTTTTTTTGTTTTTTTTTTAACTATTGCTAGCCTGAGGCTGAGAGAGTGTGCCTTGGGTTTTCCCCTGGAAGTCTCACCCCTGGAAGTCCTGCCCCAGAAGTCCCCCCCCCCCAAGTCCCACCCCTGGCACTCAGTGCCACCTAGTGAGGGAATGCCACTGAGTTTGGGCACTTGGTCTCAAAAAGGTTTGCCATCACTGCTATAAAAGCATAATGTGTACAGACTGCATATGTTTTTAGCTACTGATTTGTAGCCACCTAAATCTTATCTTTCTAACAAGACACTAAACAGAGTGACATCTTTGGCTAATTTTTGGTTATTTTTTTTTCTGTTTCAGTGTGAAATCCTGCTTTCAGAACATGGAGATTTGCAAGCGAAGAGTCAATATGTATGACACAGTTAATCAAATCAAGAGCCCATTCACAACACATGTTGCACCAAACACAAGCACAAACCTCACCATGAGTTTCAACAACCAACTCAATACTATGCATCATCAGGTAACCATTTTCATTTTCTTCATTTGGAAGTACAAAGTCCCAAACAATATTGCCATTTTCAGTCCGTGAAGCAGTTTCCCCTAGAAATGTAGTATGATATTTAATAGGCAGCTGCCAAAGAAATGTGAATGTGTATGAAATCCAGACTCGATTCAAGCAATTGAAGTAGCGTTAAAGCACTCATTGCCTTGAGAGAGCAATGTGATTTGCCCTTTCCCTCCTGTGTAATCCAACTGTTTAGTTCTATAAGATAGACAGGTTCATCTGTAAAATATGCTTGTACTCAAAATCAGGTTAAATTGTTAGGGTGATGGAAGTTTTATTTTGTTTGTTCATTTATATCTCAATTTTCCTTCAGATAGTGCTGTGTACATGATTCTTCTCTTCCCTAATTTACCCTCACAAAAGCATTGTGAGGTAGGTCAAGCTTAGAGAGGCTTACTGGTCCAGTTTTACCCAGTGTAGTTCATGTCTCAAGGATCTTAACACAACACCACGCTTGAGGAAATATTTATTCTTCTACATATTTTGTACAAAAACTTCTATAGTCTCTTATCAGTGGTCATGTTGGGTGAATCCTTGAGAATTGTAGGCCAAGGAATTGAAAGTACCAAAAGTTTCCTACCCCTGGATTATTAGATTTGTTGCCTTTAAAAGATTTGAAAGAATTCTAATGTTAGATACTTTGTTTTTGTTTTTTAGGCTAGTGTTTTGGCTTCTAATTCTACAGCTGCTGCTACTCTGTCTCTGGCAAATTCAGATGTTTCACTGTTGAATTACCAGTCTGCTTTGTACCCATCATCTGCTGCACCAGTTGCTGGGGTGGCACAGCAAAGTGTTTCTTTGCAGCCTGGAACCACACAGATCTGCACCCAAACAGATCCATTTCAGCAAACATTCATTGTGTGTCCTCCTGCCTTTCAAAGTAAGTATGTATGTATATCAATAACTTCTTATAAACAAAATAATTATGAGATTTTGACATCTATACAGCTAGTGTGACATTTTAAAAGGATAACAGAAAATCAGCATGCTGGCCTGTATGAACATCTAGAAGCTATAGATTTTGAAATAACTGGAACAGGTAAAATTAGGTTAAAAATGCACGTGTGAATGTGCAGATGCAAAAATATTTTTGTCATTGATGCTCATTGCTTTTATTGAAGTAGGCGGCTGAGGGCTCTCTGATTCCCTGCCACTACCTTTTTGTAATAACCATTCACTTGAATTGTCAGTCATGTTGGCCTGCAAATAGGGAAAAAAGATGAAAGCACAAGTTGGCTTGATTAGTAGCTATATCTGTTCAATTGTAACTGTAATAATTTAATAATGTGGAACAGTGGTGATTTGCTTCCAGTTCTCAAGTCTGTTGCAACATTATCTTCTCTTCCCATAGTATACCCCAAAGAGTCAGCTCTTTACTCTAAATGATGTACTCATATTATACTCATGTATAAGTCTGGAAAAGTTAGTCAAAAAATTGGGTTGACCTATCCATGGTTCAGTGTAAGTACTGTACTTTTAACTCCTATAAAAAGGAACCATCCCCTTCTCTGTGTAGAGTGGCAAAAGGCAAGTCTAGTCCAGTCTATCCTGGGGGAACCCAAAAGAAGCACTAATCCACCTTTACACTCTGCCGTGGCATCGCTTCTGAATGTCTGGTGGGAAAATGGTAGCGGTGGCAGCTCTTTGGTGCTTCCCCCTCAAAAATGCGAAATCAGACTTTTAATACTACATTTGTGTATTCTAGCTTTTCTGAGTTAAAGTCAGGCAAAGTTATCACATTAAAGTTAAAAGCTGAAATTGCTGCTGACATAGTTGCTGTTTTGTTTTCTTTGCCTTTTCATCCTTTTTGGTATGTGTGTGTGTGTTCTTAGCCCTGCTCATGCCTGGTTGCCTCCCCCACAAACTGCACACCCACTATTTACTACAGTTCTCTCCTCATCCATTCACCTTTCAGTATGAGCACAAACAGTTATGTGGGCTGGAATTTTGTACGTTCTTTGGTATTTTCTTCCTTTGCTTCATTCATACACGCCCCTAAGTTTTATTTTTGACTTATCCATGGGTCATATCAAAATCCATAATTTTGACTTATAGTCAAGTATATGTGATAGTTGTCTGTCAGTGCTGTAGCCTGATGCTTGTCTCAGAGAAGAGCAAGTTTCCCAGGGTTGGGAAACTTGCTCTTTGGCTCATCAAACACCTTTCAGTTATAGGTTAGATCTGAAATGCTATGCAATTGTTACTTGAATAATGGAAGAAGAATAAAATACTTCTGTTGATGGAAATCCACTATCATGTAGATCTCATTTGAGGGATGAAGTCTTTGCATATCAGATATTTTGGGAAAATATTGACTAACCTGTAATATGCACTGCAGGTGTAGATAGCGATTTCCCCCCCCACATTCTGTGTTCCAACTATTTTAAAAAATAATAGTGTGTGCTGCCATGATTTCCCAATAAGGTTCTGGTCTGTCTATAATAATAATAATAATAATAATAATAATAATAATAATAATAATAATAATAATAATAATAATAATAATAACAATAACAACAACAATAACAATAACAACAGCTAGGTAACCGAGGCGGGGTACAACATATTAAAACAGGCAACAGTTAAAAACATTCCCTCACCTGCAGTGCATATTACACTAAATATAGTTGTTTATTCCAACTGTTAAAAAAATAATGCTGCTGTTACTCTTGGTTTTGAGTCATAGTATGGCTTCTCTGTAATGTTTATGGAAGTCAGCTCATTGTGTTGACTCTGGCACAACCTTATTGTAGATTGTTTTTACTTGTTAGTAATTGGGCTCTGGAAAATGTTTGGATAGTTTAAAAAAGGAGATTAATCTTGGTGTTACTTTTATTCCTTCAGCTGGTCTTCAGGCAACCACAAAGCATTCTGGGTTTCCTGTAAGGATGGACAATGCTGTTCCAATTGTGCCACAGGCCCCAGCAGCCCAGCCATTGCAGATACAGTCAGGAGTTCTTACACAGGTAAAAATGGGTGCAGTAAAGTAGATTGTCATAAGTATCTGGATAATATTATTGGTATCTTCTGATTGAAGTTGGGGAATTAGAAATTCCTGATTATTTACATCACAGGCAGAGTCCTGGCTGTAGCTACTGGGGAAAAAAGACAATAAAACATGGGCACTAGTCTGTTGCATTACCTAATCTTCTTGCTATTTTAAAATGTTGGCCCTTCTAAATAAATAAAATCAAAATTTTAGATAGTTTTAATTTATAGGTACAGATCTGTCGACTGTGCTTACACCAGGATATTTTTACAAATGTTAATCTGTAAAATAACAAATAATTAATCAATAGCCAATCACTATTTTCATTCTCCTATTACATCAATAACAGTACTTGTTGCACCTTTATTGATTCTTTTTGTGAGATTGAATTCAGAAAATGAAAAATTATATAAAATATTTAGGATTCAGTATTTATTATTTTGAGAGTCAAAATCCATTTTGTATTCTGCTATAACAGGAATTTCTCCTTCCATAAGTATTTTTCTTTTGCTAAATATTTATTTTTATAATATGGATGTTTGTTCCACAACAGAAGATCATGAAAACTTTATAGTAACAAAATACTTGTTAACATAATTTCGTGGTCTTAACCATGGGACTTGGGTTATGACATTGCCATTTCATATGAGACATGGTTAAATTAGAAGTACTCAGTAATTCATTCCTTATAATTTTTTTTTTATTTTGGAAGGTATTTGGAAGCACTCAAATGAAACACAGATCTCATACTGTTCTACATAAACGTGACAAGCAGATTATATGTATCTTCCAATCTAAAATCATAGAAATATTTTAATTACACCAATCACTGAATTTCTCTGTATTGATTTATTGACTTTTTACTGGAAAGCCAGTGGGAAGACAGTTATTGCTGTTTTGATGTCAATCTACTAAAATGCTGATTTTAACAATTGGACACTTCCAATAAGCCATTTTAGGGACTATTTCTTTTCCAAGCCTTCCATGCACTAGTTTAGAAACCACTCATGATTGTCTTGAGTGTACTAAACACAGGAATTTTGTTCATTGATATACAGGAGTGCTTAAAATCCCTGCATACAAGAGATTTTGAATTAAGCTGGTACAAGAACATATTGACTTTTCAGTGCATACCTATGAATTCTGCAAGCCACTCAAAACACCACTAATATCCTTGGGGAGAAAGCCTTTCTGGCCCTGTTGCCTCAGTACATTTGTTTCACTCACTGCCTAATCTACATTTCAGGGAAGCTGTACACCACTAATGGTAGCAACTCTTCATCCTCAAGTAGCCACCATCACGCCGCAGTATGCGGTGCCCTTTACTCTGAACTGCGCAGCCGGCCGGCCAGCGCTAGTAGAACAGACGGCTGCAGTACTGGTAATTGCCTCCCTTGATTGTGTTCACTAACGGAGTTTTTGTTTTAACTTAGACTTGCAGAGGGCATGGAAGCATGTGCCATCTTGTGGCTGTGTTCTTGCTACATCTTAATGTCTCGTTGTTTTTCCTCCCCAACATTGCTGAAGCACTGTCTGACTCTGATGTTTAGTGTTGCTCTGTAAAGAATCCAGATCCATTGACTGTTGTTCTTTACTAGCCTAGTATGCTGATCCAGCTCTTCTCCTAGTTTGAGAAGAGTGGAAAGTGTATTTCTTTTCTTTACTCTCATATCTTTTTAATGTTTTATTGACTGAAAACAAAGGGGATTGCCCTTAGGTTGACTCTACCACAGGTATCTGAGTAGCTATGATTTGACAAGTTTAGTTTTTTTTAATGGCTTCTTTGCATGTTGAAATGTTTCAGGCATTTAAAGCCTCTAATATCAGCAAATGCTTTATTTATGGCTTTAACAATCCAGATTTCTTAACTTACATTGAACAACAATGACTCCAATTCTCCCTGGCCTTTCATTACTTCTGACCAATCATTGGCAGAGTGCATCATCCTCAGAGAGATGTTGCTTCCCACCAATGCTTTTAGTTCTTTTTGCATTTCTTGGTTGAGATTAAAGGTGAGCTCTTAACCTTCTAAACTGTTTCTTGGGATAGTGTGTTCTTAAAAACTCACAAGGAAGCAGCAGTGTGGATTGTCAGAATTTCCTTTTTCTTACTGGATTAGTGTGGCACCTTTATTGGAAATCACACTGCAAGTGCCTTAAAACAGTCAATTGGAAACCCCAGAATCAGATCAGTGAAGCTTATGGAAACATTGCAGTGCACTTAAAACTGTGGTGTCCTCATATGTCTTGCAAAGCACACTTCCATTTGTTACATACATCATTGTCTTATGTGGCTTTAAAGTGATAATCCATGAGTATTTTCTCTTCCAATGGAGAGAAATGAAGCATTGTTCGGTCAGATCGAAACAAAAGTCTCACCAAGATGTGTAACGCCATGTGGCATTGCTATGTATGCTCCAGAGAGTGCAACGTGGCAGACAAGAGGTTCTTAAAAATTGCAGTTGTTGTGTGCTAAAAAGACCACTGAAGGCTTCTTTGGTCTCTGGTTTGCGTCCCCTCATTCAGCTCAGGTTGAATTTCATTTTCCGAAACATGAGAAGTACATAAAACAGAACTCAAATGTTCTACAACATCAGTCCCTCTTTGAAGATATTGGTGGTAGACTGAATCTAGGAGTTCTGTACTCTGCACTTAATCAAAATGCATTGGCACAGAAAACTGAATTCTGAGATCTGTATAAATTATGCAGATTAAGCATATTATACATATATGTGGTATTTGCATAATCTTCTTTTTGCTCTTGAGAAGAGGAGACGAGCTCTGCAAGGCACTGACCAGTGAATTTCTTTTTTGCTTCCCCTCCCTTCTGAGATTTCCCAGGAATTGTGTGCTTTCAAACATCTTTGCACCCTTAGGGATTAGACATTTGCTTTAAAACAACACCACCTAAAGCTGAGATTCTTGGAATGCTGAATTTTGCACCCTCTACTAATTTTTTTGCTCATTTGGTGCAATGACAGAATACTCCTCCCCTGACTAAATCCATGAGCCTGCTTGGATCTTTCTTTTCTCTCTGTGAATTTGGCTCTAATAGTCTTTTGCCTGAAGTGCTCACCTTTAGTGCTTTCAACACTTCTCCCTTTTGCTGCTTCCATCTACGTTTGCATTAGCCATGCTAAGCTTTGCATATTTTTGTCCTTCCTCTGTCAAAACAGTTCGTCGCTTGGAAGGCCCGATTCTGCCTCCTGGTGGGACATTAGCTCTCACACTGTATTAAACTCTCTGCTTTGTCTTGTGCAGGTGTTGGCTTTTGGAAAGAGGCATGGTGTGACTTAACATAATTCTCTTTTTTAATTATTCCGCTTGTATTGGCAGAGGGGTTAGCAGTTCTCTGCTTGAAGGCTTCTTGTTTGGAACCAGTGTTTGTAATAAGTGAGTGTGTTACTTGCAGAGATATATCATTAGGAATGGCATGTGTTCATATTTTACAGTTCGAACTGCAGAGAATAAGGCCATATATATGTTGTAGCTTTGAAATATTTTATGCAGAAGTTGTGTTTTGTGAAGAAATTAATGTGTAGGGAAACTTTTGTTCTTGGAAGAGCTTATAAAAGGCAGCAAACTGTCTTCTACTTAGGTGCAGTCTTTGTTTTGTCAGTTAATGGGGAGGGACTGCTAGAAATAGTGTTCCTCCTACTCTTTCCTCCTTGTTTTAAAGGAGGGGTAGGCAACCTTTCCCCTTTAAGGGCTGAGGGACTTCAGCTCCCAGAAGCCTCAGCCATGTTGGCCAGTAGTCCCATGTTGGCCAATAGCTCCTGGGATTCTGGGAGCTGAAGTCCCTCGGCCCTTAAAGGGGAAAGGTTGCCTACCCCTGTTTTAAAGCAACAATACAGTCTCCCCTGGTATTGGGTATAGAATAGGAATTAGAACAGATGAGCTTCATCATCAGCCACCATTTTATCCTGCTATCATCTGTTGTAGAGCTGATGCTGCCAACTACACCACTGTAGTAGTAATATGCCATCCAAATTACAGCTCAAGAGCTCAATCCTCTATGTAGCCCAGTGTGCCTAAGCTTACTATGTAAGGCATGTCTAACTTTGCATATAGGGCTGTAAATTTGAAGAAATCTACTGAAACTCTTAGCCTCTACTTCCTTACAATGCTGCATCTGTATGTGTATACAGTTGTCCCTCCCTGTTTGTTGACTTCAAGTCCACGGTCTCACTCTTTGTGGGCGGGACAAGCGGGAAGGGATAAAATGGTGGTGCATGCCTTTGCGCGACCCCAGGCATGCACCATTATTTTAAACGGGGCTCAAATATTTGTGAGCTGGCATTTTTGCAGGGAGGGGGTCTGGAACAGATTCCCCATGAATTGGGAGGGGTTACTGTACAAGTAAGAGTACAAACATTCTCTTTGTGACCTACATGGATACAGCCTACTGCTTTATGCAAGGATTTGTAGTTGGTTATATTAAACTATTTGGTGAGCATGAAGAGGAGGATTTGTGCCTGAATCCATTTGCTAGTCCAACTAGTACAGACCTAATAAAATCAGTGGTGTTTACTTAAATGGGGTTGTTTTAGTAGTTTGCTGTAATTGGAACCAAGAATTGGATTCAGGTCTTGGACGGATCTGTAAGGGCAAATTTCAAAGAAAAAATGTTTGTATGCAAACACCAGTTGTACCCGAAATACTCATCAAACGTACTTGCCCTCTAGGTGTCCTGAAGTCCCCAGGGAAGGCCTATGCCATAGGTTAAGAACCCCTTTCCTCAAAGTCATCCCAAAAATCACTTCTCATGCTGAGCTTTTGAGATGTGTTTGCATATGGTTTCTGAAGTATGATATGAGGATATAACTCCTTCCTAGGAGACCCTTGTAATATAAACAGTTTGAACAAGGTACTTTTTCTCTGCATTTCTTGTTAATTCCCCATTTTAAAATTACATGCAACATTGCAATCACATGCTTTTATCTCTGCAAGTTAACATTCTACTGATTTTATTTTACTTTGAACACATTATTTTTCTTCCTCACATTTTAAGAAGCTAATCTTAGTAAATCTTTCATTTTTTTGTTTGCTGTTTTGCAGCAGGCTTGGCCTGGAGGGACCCAGCAGATCTTGTTGCCTTCTACCTGGCAACAAATTCCAGGTGTTGCTCTGCACAATTCTGTCCAGCCTACAGCTGTAATTCCAGAGACAATTGGAAGCAACCAGCAGTTGACTGATTGGAGGTGAATCTTGTTTAAAGCATAAATCCATTTAGTATGTAGAACAGTACAGTTGGGTTTCAGATTAACTGTCTGCCTTTTTGTAGTGCCAGCAGACTGGTGGATGAAAACCAAAATCACATTTCTGTGTTTAGATACATTATGTTTTAGGAGTACAAGGATTTGAGCATCTCTAAAATTGAAAATCAGTTGTTTTCTTCCACAGACATTAGTGTGTTGCAGTGAAAAGTCAGTTAATTGAGGCATGATTTAATATAACTTTGCATAAAATGACTTGAGTAATACAATTCATGACATGATAATAGGCTGATGTGAAGGATGTAGTGTGATTTCATGGTCTAGATAAGTGCTTCTTGAGCTATTTCATGGTCTAGATAAGTGCTTCTTGAGATGGGAAACCAGAAACCACACACCCCCAAGCTGGGATGCTTGGAACTGATACCATAATTGTGCCTATTGGCTACAGTTTGTTTTTTTTCCCCTGGAAACTCTCCATGGACTGCATCCAACAGCTCCTAGACTGGTCCTTGTCCATGCATCTGGATACGTCTATTGGTAACTTGTCAAGATACCTCAAGTTAGAATGACTTTCCAGAGTTTTGATAAACTATGAAAGCCCGTTTCCATAGTTATTTCAAACTCTGTAAAGTCTTACAAATTAGAGCTATCTAGACCATACTATCTCAATAAATGCTTTATGTCAACTTCATGTCATATTATTTATGTTGTATCTTTCAAGTATGTAAACTCCTTGCTTCAAGACATAAAGTAAATACTAAAAGCCCCTTTACACTACAACAACTACATTAACTGCCATGGCTGCATCCTGTGAAAACCTGAGGTATGTAGTTTGAGGTGTTAGGGATCTAGTGAAAGAGAAATGAAAATTCTAAAATATCTTCCCCCTGAACTGCAAATCTCAGGATCCCATAGTTGTCATGACACTTAAAGTGGAGTTATATGACAGCAATTGTGTGGTATGAAAGGACCCTATTTCCCTATACTGGTAGCTTTCCAAGAACATCCTCTTGCTATCTGTCAAGACTACCAAGTGCATATAATGAATGTATTTAGAAATGGTGATAAGTAACTCTCTTCTCCTATGGATTTCTCCTCTGACAGACATATTCATTAGTGTGGAGACACCAATCGGATACCACCCTCTCTGAAATGCTGCTCTTGTTGTTTTTTAATGCCTAAACAGTAACTGACATTTCCACACTGTCTTCCTGTTTCCTTTAGAAATGCCCATTCACATGGGAATCAGTTTAGCACGATCATGCAGCAGCCATCTTTGCTGACTAACCATGTGACTCTGGCTACAACCCAGCCTTTGAATGTTGGAGTGGCTCATGTTGTGAGACAGCAGCAAAATAATGCCGTACCAGCAAAGAAGAACAAACAACCATCCCATAGTGCCACAAAGTATGAACTTTTTCTTGGTGACGTTGAGATAGCCTTTCCAAATAGCAGTGTACAGATCGTGCATTTCAAAAATACCATTATATTTGGATGAATGCAAATTGGATTGCCTAATATTTCAATAAAGCTAAATTTAGAAATAGGCTAAATGTTCAAGCAGCCCTGAGTGAGATTGGTTTTGGTTATCTGAAAACTATGGTGCACAGTAGCCTTGGTTTTGTTGGTGCCTTTGGTGGTTCTGCAACAGTAGGTAATATAAGTAACCTAGTTAAATATTGAGTATGCAAAATGTACTACAGAGTTTGGAACATTTTTGCCGTTTTTAATTGATGTATTTTTGTAATGATTACTTACAAATTGAATTAGATGGGCCAATGGATCTAAGGCAGACTTTGAAACTGAATATAGTTGGCCCTCTTTATGCATTGATTCAACCATCCATGGCTTGAAATATATATATTTTTAAAATCCAAAAAAACAAACCTTGAATTTCCCACTTTATCTAGGGAACATAATTTTACTGTGCCATTGTATTTAACGGGACCTGGTTATCCACGGATCTTTGTACCCATGGAGTGTTCTGGAACCAAACCTCAGCATATGCCAAGGACCTGCTGTACTCAAGTGAATTCATATCCCCTGAGAATGTAAGCTCTGCTGTATTGTTGGTAAATACATTTGTTTATGATCTTTGTTATTGTATTTTCCCATAGGCCTACATCTACATTGGAGGCCATCCCATCTCAAGTCTACTCTCTCATTGGGAGCAGTCCATTACGTACCACATCTTCTTCGTCCAATGCTGTCATTCCAGGGCAGGAGCAGCATCAGCCCATTGTTATTCCAGACACTCCCAGCCCCCCAGTCAGTGTAATCACCATCCGCAGTGACACTGATGAAGAGGAGGATAACAGATACAAGCCTGGAAGGTAAAGGCTTAAGGTCATTCTCAAGGGAGATTTACTAAATCAATTCCTTGGGGAATTCTAGTGAAAAAGGAAAAATTGGGAATCAGGAAACTTTTTGGAAACCATGGATTAATGATAGAGCGCTTACTTTTAAACAAAAGATCCCAGATACAAGTCTTGGATTTTCACGTAAGAGGGGGAAAGAGCCTAGTATGAAACCTTAGAGAGCTGCAGCCATTCAGTGTTGACAGTACTGAATTAGATAAGCCAGTGGATCCAAGGCAGTTCTGGGGTACTTATGAGTTTGAAGGAATATAACTCAGCAATTTGCAGTGCAATAATATAGGCAGAAATTTTGGAATTGATGCTAGATGCATTGGATCTGGGTCAGTCCCACAGCTGGTCTTTGTCATTCGTGGAAACTGAATCATGCCTTATAAGTTTATTACGAACATTTATTACGAATTATTAGAATTAGACTGTCACAGTCCCTTCTAGCCATAAAAAGCTATAGAAGGTGGGTTGAAACACAGAATTAAATATTAGTTGATATGTTACATTAGGATTGAGCATTTTATCTTATCTTATTTTAACTTATCTTAGTTTAGCTTAGCTTAGTTTAGCTTAGCTTAGCTTATCTTAGTTTAGAGAAGTATCTTATTTTTTTAGTTGCCTGAACTGTGGATGCTTTTTGGTCAATTGAATGGAATCTCATAGATTCAAGTGGAAATTGGGACCTCCATTTCAGGAAATGTTTTTGAGCCAGTTTGATGCAGCTTAGCTCAACCATAAAATTAATTTTGGTCCAGGACCAAAACACACTGCAAAAATAATCTAGTTTGAGACCACTTTAACTGCCCTGGCTCGGTGCTATGGAATCCTGGGGTTTGTTGTTTATTGTGGCACTAGACTGCTTTGACTAAGAAGGCTAAATGTCTCACAAAACTGCAGTTCCCAGAATTCCCTAGCATATAGCCAGAATAGTTACAGTGGTCTCAGACTGGATTTTTTCTGCAGTGTGTTTTGGCTTTAAGTGAATGAAATTGGACAATCCTTATGGGTTGAAATTGGAGCTTATGGAGTGGAGTTTGTGTTCAGTGTAAACCTCAGTAAACAAGCATCATTCTCTTTCTCAACTCACTTATGCTTTTGAATGTTGTGCATTAGATTCAATTTGGTAATGTTTTTCTTTTCAGCTTGGGTATGAAGCAGCGATCAAATGTCATCAGCTACGTTACAGTTAATGACTCCCCAGATTCAGACTCGTCACTGAATAGCCCCTATGCATCTGATGCGCTCTCTACACTCAGGAGCTCTGGGGGTGCACTGGAGCCAAGCAGAGGAGCAGCTGAAAGTTCCAGCTCCCGTACCATTATTGTGCCTCTGAAAACACAGCTCAGTGACTGTATTGTAGCCACCCAGGCCTCAGGTAATGTTGGTTGCCTACGAAAACCTGATCTATCATCAAATAGCTTTTTTGTTTCATTCTTCTTTTTCCTTTAGAAGTGCATTTGTATTACCTGTGAATTCCTTTTTTATCCATAATTTGGTTGAATAGGAAAATATGGATAGCTTTTAGTTTCATAGCTTTACTAAATGATGGATATTAGCCCAAGCAATAAGCTGTTTTGGAATTTGGAGCTCTATAACATTTTTTTTATTTATTTAGGAGGAAGAAATTAACAATACAATAGTACAATTTGAATGTGTTAACATTTAAATCGTACTGTTGAACGGTTAATATCTTCTGCTTCATTAAGAATTAAAATAAGTAGACCTGCTGTGCTTGTGAGCAAATATTTCTCTTCACAACTTTCCTATTACTAAAATCTTCTATTTTACAATTTATTTAAACTAATAATAAATCAGAAAATGTTTATTAGAAGGGCAAAGTCCAATATGTATTTCATTATCTTGCCCTGGTTCACAAAGTTGGTCATAGCTCTTATCATTTTCAAACAATGTCTTAATGGTTGTTTGGTTAGCAGGCATTTTTTTAAGTGGAGGAACTGCCATCTTGAAATTTAAAGTCAGTGTGAACTTTAGTTACCTATTTGAAAATCTTGAAAGTGATTCTGGGGGTAAGCAGACGACGGCGTCAGGGACGCCGCGGGACGGTGCACCGCTGGAGCTAGGCAGCCGCACCACGGCGCACCGGCGGCATTTAGGGCGCACTTTCCCTGACTTCTGAAAGGAGCGCCAATTAGCTGCATCTGTTTCTGGCTTCAGTTATCATAAGGAAGAGTCTCCCCAATCAACAGATTACATAGTGAATGGAGTGGCATTTGTAATATTACATAGCCCAAACAGTTGTGATTATATATTGATGTCATGCTATGGAAGAAGAAGCAACTGCAAGTAAGGGCAGTGTAAATGAATAAACAAAAATTTTCACAGTGTTAAAAAATCAGCCCCAAAGGGAAGCTGTCAAAATGTTTGTAGGAAAGCCTGTGCAAAAAAGCAATACTGCCAAAGATTACCGCATTTTCCGGTGTATAAGATGACTGGGCGTATAAGACGACCCCCCACTTTTCCAGTTAAAATATAGAGTTTGGGAAGAGTATGACTTCCAAAACCGTTGTTGTTGTTGCTGTGCACCTTCAAGTCATTTCCAACTGATGATGACACTAAGGCAAACCCATCATGAATCTCCTTATACCCGGCGTATAAGACGACCCCCCACTTTAACCCCAGATTTTGCAGGTTAAAAAGGAGTCTTATACACCAGAAAATAAGATAGGTTACTTTAAGGACTGGTTCCAAACCTATCTGAGCCTTAACAGCACTGGACATATCATTCTTTAGTTTGTATTTAGTGGATATATGGTTTGCTGATCAGCAGAGAAGGGCTTTCTTAGTGGTGGTATTGAAGTTATGGGATGCTCCTGCCAGACAGGTCCAACAGGTTTTCCATTTGCCTGCCTGTAAACAGGTGCTGAAAATGTTTGCCTTTTGAAAAACATCTTCTGTTTAATTTCTGCCATTTTAATTAAGAAAGATTTTTAGAGCATGATGGGTTTTTTCCTACCATGGCTTGTGCGGCCATGTTTATTTTAGCTATATATTTATATATATGTATGGATATCTATATGTGTGAGCCAGTGTGATGTAGTGGCTTTGAGCATTGGACTAAGACTCTGGAGACCAGCATTTGACTCCTGGCTTGGCCATGTAAAACCACAAGGTGACTTTGGGTAAGTCACACTCTCTCTGCCTCGGGGGATGGCAGTGGCAAACCCCTGCTGAAGAAACTTTGTCAGGCTCTTCGCTTTAGGGTCGAAGTCGGAAACGGCTTGAGGGCACAAAACAACATCATCTATATGTGTATATACATATAAGATACTTTTAAACTAGAACCCAGCCTTCAGTCTTAATTTATTTCAGATTGTTTGTAATATCTCTTCTAACTAACTGCATACTTCTCTGTAGTTCAGACATGCTGGAGGGTGCCATCCATACTTGACTTTCATTAGATGGCACAACAGTTATGAACCTGAGGACAATTTCTAAAGTAATGTGTGGTATGACATGAGCCTGTTGTTTCTAGAAAGTAGAGAGAAGATCCTGATACTCTTGTGGATTTATCCAAACCCTGACCTTAAGACACAATAATAAATCCAAATCACACAGAATCTATTGGACTAAATTTTGTTGTTATCATTGCAGGTGTCTTGAGTAGCCTGAACAAGACTAAGCCAGTGGCATCTGTAAGTGGACAAACATCAGGGTGCTGTATCACACCAACAGGATACCGGCAGCACCGGGTAGTGACAAACGGTGTACAGCCTCTCAACCTTAGTCAGGTAAGCAGGGCTTTTCTGTCTGCAGGCTCTCTCTCTGTGATATTTAGCAGTGGGATCCAGCAGACAAAAAGAGGCTAATGTATGAAACAGTAAAAACACAGTGTTGTAGAACTCTTAAGTAGTGAGAAAAAGGGAATTAGCGTAGGTAAGAATTCTGAGATGCTGAGATAAGTTTGGATTCTGTAGCTGATTCTATTTCTTAATTATATGGAGAGCTAAATTAAATAAGTGGAGCATAAAAGATGAATGAAGACATTCCCCAATAATGATAGTCCAAGAAGCATTCCCCCCCCCTTTCCTTTATTCCATACAGAGGATTTTAGGCCACAGCTGTATCTAGCTTTTGACCCAGACTAGCTGCTGGACTTTACAGAATCAGGTGAGGATGATTTGAAAACATCACACTTTCACCCTCTTTGTTTTTGGCTAGAAATTCATCCTATATTGAACAGGTTTGCATCTCCTTTTAGAACTTAAAACTAGAGTTAGCTTAGTTTATGTTTATGTTGACACATATGTTGACACATAAATGTAGTTTATGTTGACCAGTAATACTGACACAGATCACCAGCTCCCCATGAAATTCTTAATGCACTGTTTCTCTGAATGGTTTCTCATTCTTTGTTTCCCTTGCTTTGCAGAACCAGCAAGCAACTGTACTGGCTTCGCAGGAGAGAAGTGGAAACCCAGCTCCAAGAAGACAGCAGGCCTATGTTGCTCCCCTACCAACTACAATTGCTCAGGCTCCATACACGTTCCAGCATAGTAGCCCCGTACATCCCCATTTGGCGGCAGCAACAGCAAGCCAGCCTCACATGTATACCTATGCGCCTACTACTGCTGCTACACTGGGCTCCACCAACTCCATTGCTCATTTGTTTTCCCCTCAGGGCTCCTCCAGGCACACCACATACACAACCCATCCGAGCACTCTTGTGCACCAGGTCCCAGTCAGTGTGGGACCCAGCTTGCTAACCTCTGCCAATGTAGCACCTGCTCAGTATCAACATCAGTTTGCCACCCAGTCCTACATTGGCGCTTCCAGAGGATCAGCTATTTACACTGGATACCCACTGAGCCCTACCAAAATCAATCAGTACTCTTACTTGTAGTTCTCGGAGCAGGAGTTGACAGTAATCATTCCCAACTTGATCATAGAAGTGAAGCGATATGCAGTAGGTTTTGCAATATTCTGACAGCTCCACAACAGAAACTTGTGTGAAATCAAAGGATGATGATAGAGGATCATCTCCCTTTTGTTTATGTTCTCCAGAGTTTGGTTGTACTGTTAGCAGAGCCCTGCTGTTTGGGGAGGGGAAGCTCAACTTATGACTGAGCAGAAACTTTTGGATCACACTCACGTTAAGATTTTACAATTAATTTTTATGGATGCTTTTAAAACATCAAAGTTCTGTATCCATTTATTTAAAACTATTGTTTTAATGTTAATCAAAGACTTTATGAAAAGGCTGTCTTTTTTTAGAAAAAAATACTCTTATACTTATCTAGTACTTGTCTAAATTATTTTAGCAGCTTGCACAAATCCATATTGCCACTAAAATGCACATTTAACTCTAGGTTGCTAGGGCAGATTTATAAACTTGAGTTAGTATTTTAAAGTTAATTTTATAATTTACATTCTGAATAGGCAATAGCTGAATTCTGCAAAAGCAGTTAATTCTCCCTCTGCCCCAATATATGTGTGTGTATGTCTGTTTGGGTGTGTGTGTATATATATATATATATATATATTGATCCCCAATTTCTTGTTTTAATTCTTCCTGTTTAAGGCTAGTGTAGCAATTTTTTTTGTTCTCATTTCCCACTTAAAACATGAATCTTTGTTTTTGCCTCCTTGTAAAGAGGAATCTCTAAAATGAGATTTTTTAAAAATGACTGCAGAAGCTATGGCTTTACTTTTTATGTATGTAAGATAACAGTCTGTGATATGGTTTGACTGTTTTGGCCAGAAAGTAATTGTTCTCATTTGGGAATAGATAGGCCTGCATTATTCCTTTTATGACTGAAGTTACTGGGAATGTCTTCTGATAAGGCCTCATTGGAATGAACAGGAGATATGCATATCACCTGTCTGTCTCCACAGACTTGATTTGGAACAGAGGCCTCATAAATGATAATTTTTCCAGTTTTAACTTTTTTACACATACACAGAGCTGGATTCCTTTCCTGGAAATGCAGGGACTTCCTTCCCATCATGTCTTTTGTTGCATTTAGCTGAGGAATCCAGAATTCACCAAAACAGCAACCCACAGATATATACATTTTTTAAATATTCCTGCAAGCAGATCCCTCTGGTATTTTGCTGGCAAAAAACTTTAAAGCGCTCTTATTAAGACTTGTATACAGTATGTGCATGTAGGAATTGCAAAAACATGACACACAATTGCTGATTTTAAAGGTTTATTACTAAATTTAAAACTATTTTAGAAGTTTTGTAATGGTGGTGTTTTAATATTTTACAGAAAACGAAATATGTACATATTGACTAGAACAAAATACAATAAGCAAAATTTCCTGCAAATCCCAAATGTTATGTCTTTGTAATCAAAATGTGTAGTGATTATACTTGAACTCTGTACTTAGTGTTTGTCTAATTCTTAAATGTTTCTGGAGTTGAAATTGCTCTATTCCTTTGTATTTAAACCAAAATGAGTTGATACATGTTGGAATGTATGTGATATAATGCAATCGTCTAGAGCTCATCACTGTAGCACTGAGAGAGAGAACATTTGGAGCCACATGAGAAACAAGGATATCTTCTGATTTGTTTTGCACAGGTATGTGTGACTGGTGTGTTCCTCCCACCCCCACTCCATATTGTAGTGCCTTAATGATTATGTAGTGTGACTAGAGTTTACAGTGAGCTTGCCTTATGATGGACCAGCAAGCCCCTCCACTCTCCGTCAAATTGAAGCAATTCATTGAGCATATCCAACTGAGGATAGAAATAAGTGGCAAAAACATGTTGCTTTAAATTGCAATGGCAACATGAAATGAGCTGTGGGCATGATCCACCCAAAGCTGGATACTTTTAAAGTCCCATTGCTTTCAGCTAAAAAGTTAAGAACATGCTTAACTGGTCCCACTGAAGCCAGTGGCTCAGTTCATACATCAAGCCAGTCCATGGTTTAAAGTAACTATAGTTTAAAACACAGACCATGGTTTCAGTTTTCAAATATACTATAGCTAATCCATGGTATCTGCTACTTGTCTGCTTTTGTTTTTTATCCCCTTCGAGTAATCAGATTCATGTGTTGTAAGTCCTTCCTATATGATGCAGCAGCCCTGGGAGGCTATAGTTTTGTCAAACAATAAGGCATACTATAATTAGCACAAACCATGGTTTCTTTAAATCATGGTTTCTGATTTTTGTTTTACTGGTCAGTTATAAACCATTGTTTGATAGTTCAAACATTATGCCATATTTCTTAACCTTCTTTAACTGTGGTTTGGTAAGATGTCATAATTGAGTCTGTGAAACCTAAAAGTACTTCAGTCTAGGTGGAATGTGTCCTAGGTGTTTTGTTTGGAGTAAAGCTTTTTCCCCTTAATATGTTACCTGCATTATTAGCTGTCAATGCATCATTAATAGGGTATTGTGCTGGGAATGCATTGGGAAGTTTTATCAGATGTTGCAGAGGTGATTAAACACGTGCAATTACTTTTTCTTAGATTTATATTGTAACATTAGCTCTTCCCTTGTTTGTAGCAGATATTCCTTGTAAAATATTACTAGCTTGGTGTTAAGAACTTTTATACCAAAGAGAGCCTGCTGGAAAGCACATAATATTCTGAAGTTTAATTTAACACCACTAGTAAGATGTGGCGCTTTTGAGAAGGTTTGAGAGCCGTAGCACCTAATAATGTAAGGAAATGCACGCTTAAACTGGCCTGCTGATGGTGTAGGTTTAAATGTTTTTACTGGGTTCTGTCAAGCTCTAGCTTTCACCACTGCCATTATGCAGAGAATGATTTGGCCAAATGGAGAATAAAATGGCTTGGAGAGAGTGGTATTGCTACAGCAATAAAAGGTTTTAACTGCCTTGAAACCCCAGTTTGTATTCTGTCCAGTCTGGATCATAAGATTAATTTTGGTTCCATGCAGAGAATTAAAAAATGCCAAACTCATTTTGGAACATACATGATAGCATGCTATAGTGTAGCCCCAATGTGAACAGCTTGTCAGATGATATAGGGCAATAATGCTGACCCCACCAAAGTCAGGCAAGGGCCTTTAGTAATAATTTCAGTGAGGTCAAGGGATGATAAATCCACATCCCAAATAGGACTAAATAGTTTAACCACAAGCCTTACAGGTTCCTATATAATGAGGCATCTATTGTCTTTGGCAATAGATGAAGATGGCAGGTTAACATCTGGCTGTGAACCTTTATTTATTGTATCCTTGCTCTGTTTTAATCTTCTCTGTATTGATGTGAGGATAACCAAGGAATTTCAGTTTACATCAGTAGGGTCAACAATGCTTTTTGTTGCTGTAACATTATCAAAATGGGTTTCTGCTTAGTGCCAAGCCCTTTAAAAAAATATTTCCCAGCTTCTATGGTCTTTGTGCCAGTCCACACCACAGAAATCCTGGAAATGTATTTTCCTAAGTTCACAACTAATGAGGACTTTCCAGTGTAGACAAGCCTTCCAATAAAAATGGTTTGAAGAAAAATGCAAAATAATGGTTTTAAAAAATTCTGGATTTAATATGTTCCTCTTCACATTTAGCTCTTCAAAGCCAGTTTACTCCTATTGAGTCATGTCTCCCTCGGAGGCTTAGGGAGCATTTTTCTCAGATGCAAAAACATAGAATGTAATTGGAATTCAACAGTGTTATGTGATAGGAACTATTTCCAAAAGAAAATTTCCTAAAGGTCTAGACTCTAACCCCTTTGTTGATTTGCTGCAGAGAACCAGTTGACTGTAGCTCTGGAACCAGCCAAGTTCAATGGGTACTACCTATTAAGGTCCCATTCTCAAAGAGTGGGATGAGGTGGCAAATGTATGAGGCTGCAAGTGGAGTCCACAGCATGGAATTTTCTGCCATTCCAAAAAAGGTTAATCCCTTCTACATAAATGAAAAAAAAGTTGTCAAGCTAATGCTATTCTCCAAATCTAGTTTCTTGTATACAGTAATTATTATTGTTTTGTGCGGCAGAATGTTGTCAGTCCTTGGTTTCATGGAATAGTGATACTCATTTGCCATCTCATACATTCTTTGTGAGAAAAAAGCTTTAGGTGCATCCTGTTCTCCCAGTGCATATATAGCTTGCCTCACTGTGGATGGAGAGATGTAATATGATAGGTATCCTCACCGCTGTGCAGCCTATGTGTAAAGGAACATACTTTTTGTGCACAGTTTTTTTTAACAAAAAGAAAAACCACCTTTCTGAAGCAATCTGGACTACTCATGCCATTCTGAGGTTGCATTTTTGCAAGCAGCTGAATGTATGTGAAAATCCCAATAAAATCTGAGACTTGCATATGTGCAGCAGTGTTCAGTTCTGAAGCTTGGGTTTGTCTGCAGTAAACTTGCCTTTTTATATGATGATGAGAGAAGATATTTCACCTAGTCACTCTTGTGATTAGCTAAACCAGTTAATGTTCGTGACTGAATTCGCACTTCACAGCTGTTGATATTCCACTGCAAAAGCAACTTCAGAGCTTTACTGCTTGCACAGTTGATCAGTGAAGTACTTATACCTCTGACTCAATTGTTTTTTTTTTAAAAAACAAAACAAATAAATTGCTTCTAAGTGACTGGGATTGGCACAGCCCTGCTTTCTTATTTTAATTTTTTAACTTATGAATGGTGCCGCATGTTGACATAGTTGTTTGTTTGTTGCTAAACTTTATATAATGTGTGATTTCAGATTCGGCTTGAATTATTACCTAACTCACTACATGTAGCAGTGCATTATATGTAATGTTAGTATTTCTGCTTGAATCCTTGATATTGCAATGGAATTCCTACTTTATTAAATGTATTTGATATGCTAGTTTACTGTGTAGAATTTAACTTTTTTCTGGTTGTGCTCTTCCTTTTTACAAGCCGCTAGATAAAGGTAGTTTCTGACAATTACTGATCTATGTTTGTATTGCCAATGTACTTAGGGGGTAATGTAAAAATCATTTTAACAAAAGGAAATACAGATATTTAAAAAAATTTAATACTAACTATATGGGGAAAGGGTCCATTGTGAAAACATAGTTTATCTTTGGATTCAATGTTTGTCTTTGGTTTTACAAAGTAGCTTGTATTTTAAGTATTTTCTACATAATATGGTAAAAATGTAGAACAATTGCAATGCATCAATAAAAAGGGTTAATTTTCTGTACTCTATTAATCTTCTGTTTCCTGACTCATGCTGTTAAACTGATTCATAGTTAACTTCTAAAATAATTCTGTACCATGGTAACTGAATATGCAAATTGGGGAAATAAATATGCTTTGCATAAATAAGTCCCTCTAGCAACTAACCTGGATGTAAGTATTATTGAAACGCACAACTGAGTAGACCTGGGGATAACATCATACTCTAATTCAGTTTTGTCAGTCATGGGGCAAGCGGCAATAACTGGTATAGACGTGCTGCTCTTTGAGCAGTAGAAATCTAGAAAGCATCCTGAGTTTGCAGATTTTTACTAAATTATTACCTGCACATTTCAAACATATCTTCAGAGCTGTATGGGCTATGTGATGAAACATTCTTATCACTGTTTGACATACCTGCCTGAAAGGAGAGTGTACAGGCTATTAAATGTTTGTTGAAGTGTCTACCAAGAGCAGGCAAAAAAATGGAGGAACTGTTGCTGTGTACTTTCAAGTTGTTTTTGACTTATGGCGACCCTAAAGTGAATCTATCATGGGGTTTTCTTGACAAGATTTGTTCAGAGGGGTTTTGCCCTTGTCTTCCTCTGAGACTGTGATTTGCCCAAGGTCATCCAGTGGCTTTCCATGGTCAAGCAGGGATTCAAACCCAGAGTTGTAGTGCAGTTCTCAAACAACTACATCTTATTGGATCTCAGAGAAACTGTGTATGTGCTTAAAGTCGCTTCTTGACTTATGGTGACCCACTTAATTTCAGGGGGGTTTCTTAGGCAAGAAATACGCAGAGGCATACACGGGCCTTAGAATCATAGAATCATAGAGTTGGAAGAGACCACAAGGGCTATCCAGTCTAACCCCCTGCCATGCAGGAACTCAAAATCAAACCATCCCCGACAGATGGCCATCCAGCCTCTGTTTAAAGATCTCCAAAGAAGGAGACTCCACCAAACTCCGAGGGAGTGTGTTCCACTGTCAAACAGCTCTTACTATCAGGAAGTTCCTCCTAAAGTTGAGGCAAGCTTTTCCTGCAGCTTGCATCCATTGTTCTGTATCCTGTTCTCTGGGGCAGCAGAAAAAAAGCTAGCTCCCTCCTCAATAT
>CM034706.1:226615605-226631410 GCA_020142125.1 Phrynosoma platyrhinos
GTGGTGGAGCAAAGTTCAACTGCCAGTCCTGTTGGATTCCCAACTCTGTAAGCAGAATTCAACAAGCACCAACTTGTTCGTTGCTTCCAGCAGCAACATCTCTCGGATGGCTGTTATAGGGCCTTTAAACCCTGCCAAGTGTCCCAAACTGACAACTATTAGCACTAAATGTGTGTGTATCAGGTTTATCTCTAAAGCTGCATGTATCACTGTGCCTTCCAGCTAGCTGTGTGATAACACTGATTAAGAACACTCCATTGGGAAAGGCTGCAGTGTAGAAAGCATTTAGCTGACTTACATACATACACAGAAGTGTGTATCTCTCTCTCTCTCTCTCTCTTAGTTTGACAGTTTCTGGTTTGAGCTCTCCCTTTTCTGTTGTTATTGTTGTTATTGTTGTTGTTGTTGTGTACCTTCAAGTTATTTCTAACTAATGGCAACCCTAAGGCAACCCTATCATGGGGTTTTCTGGCAAGTGTCTTCAGAGGAGGCTTGTCATTTCCATCCTCTGAGGATGAGAGTGTGTGACTTGCCCAATGGGTTTCAGGGATTCAAACCCTGTTTTCCAGAGTCATACTTCAATGCTCAAACCAACAGGGATTTGTTGTGTGTGTGTATAAAAGTTTGACTGTTTCTGGCTTGAGCTTTCCCTTTCCTAGTGATAGGGATTTTTTATGGATGAATGTGGGGCCAAGGTCTAAGAACATGGAGTCCCTAAGAACTAGGATGCTATTTCTACAACCTGGGAAGGTATGTTTGTCCTCTTCTCTAACTTCACCAGAGTTCAATGTTGTTTTATGGAAAGGCATTCATGTTTAGCAGTGAAACTACTTCTGAAGTAGTGCACTGGGCATGCATGTATCACTTAAGATTTGCTTACTGTACTCATGTAACTACTGTCATTTTAACAAAAATACCCATTGTTTTATACTGTTTTATACTCAACCACACATTTAATACTGTCCAATACCATTCTCTCTCATGTTTGTAACTGCAATGGTATGCAAGCATCTCAGCAGACTGAATACTGTACTATTATCACATATTTGAAAACACATGAATGGCATCTTTATTTCAAATCTGTTTTAAAATATGAAATATATTGGATGTCATGTGAATGCAAGTGTAACCCTCTCTGTTTTGATGTACTATGCTCTTTAACCTTGCATAACTCCAGATTATACACAGAGACTGCCTAGGAACACTGCCCACACTCCATCTCTTTCTCCAAAATCTGTGGATACTGAAGTCCCATTAAATGCAATGACATTGTAAAATGGTGTCCTTTATATAAAAGGGCAAAATCAAGTTTTTCTTTTGGCAATTTATATTTTTTGGAATTTTTCAAGCTGTGAATGATGGACTCCATGAATAAAGAATCTCTGAATACAGAGTGCCAACAGTATATTTTGTCTTCTGCTGATGCTCCTCATCATTTTTCTAATTAGCTGCCAGCATATGTGAAATAATATGCAAGCATGATCAGATGTTGGCTCTTATTGCCTGTTGTATATCCAAGGCACAGGACTAAGGAGCTTATCGCACAGCTGAGAAATGCTGGCTTACCTTTTCTGGTTTCAATCTTCTCCTGGATGTTATCATACATAAGTTGCCATTGATTTTGCCATGATGCTGCCGGTGAAATGCAGCCCAGGTCAGACACAGGCTGAAGCTGTGTTCAGCCACCAAATTTTGGAAGTTGGAATGTTTTATTTTTGAAAAAGTGTCGGCTTAATTTGGCTTCCGCCCAGGCTGAATTTGGCCCGCGGCATTGGGACAAAATTGGTGGCGACTTACGTGTGATAACATCTGGGCATATTCCAGAAGAAGATTGAAGCTGGCAAAGGTATGCTGGCATTTTCGGCTGTGCAATAAGCTCCTAAGAGGCACTGTTGGTTCATAGCAGGGGTAGGCAACCTAAGGCCCGGGGGCCGGATGCGGCCCCTCGAGGCCTTTGGACCGGCCCCAGGCCGGTCCTGCCGCCACCACTGCCGCCGCCCCCCTGCCGCCCACCATGATGATATTGATTATTGTTATTACTTGTTCTTGGGGTTTTCTTGGCAAAATCTCTGCAGGGATTTTGCCATGGCTTTTCTGGGGCTGAGAGAGTGTGCATGCATATATTTTTTTAATTTTTAAATTTTTAAATTTTTTAATTTTTATTTATATATTTATTTATTTTTGGTGGTTCGGCCCCTCAATTGTCTGAGGGACAGAAACCTGGCCCCCGGCTCAAAAAGGTTGCCTACCCCTGGTTCATAGGGAAGACAGGAAGCAACCTTATACCAGATCAGACCTTGGCCATTTTAGTCCAGTATTGCTGATAGTCTGGCAGTGACTATCCAAGGTTTCAGGTAGGATTCCTTCTTAGACATACTTGGAAATGTCAGAAACTGGGCCTGGGCTTTTCTAGGACAAGAATGATTTTTAAACAGATGCAGCCAAAACTAGTGAAGAAAGCAATCTTAGATCCAAAATGCACTGCAGAAACAATCCTATTTGAGGCCACTTTAACTTCCTGGGTTCAATACTAGGGGGTCCTGGGAACTGTAGTTTTGTGAGACATTTAGCCTTCTCTGTCAAGAAATCTGGTGCCACAATAAACTACAATTCCCAGGATTCTCTAGCCCTGAACCAGAACAGTTAAAGTGCTCTCAAACATAGATTTGGACCTTAGATTTCTCCCCTCCAATCTACCTAGGGGTGGGGTAAACTGGAGGTCTCTCATTTGTAGTGTTGGCATGGGTTAAAGTCAACTCGAAGGCAGTTAACAACAACAAACCTGCCAGTTATGGGAAACATCTCATCCCAATTATACCAAGTATTCCAACCAAGGCTCTTCTTAGCCTTATAGAAAGAGTCCTGTGGCATCCACTCCAGTTATTATTGTAATGTGCTGCTGGACCCATTTTGTGCAGAAAGAAAATGAAAAGTGCAGAAGGAAATAGGTTTTTGTGCAATTGGCAAAATGTACTTTAATCAGGAATAAGGTTATTTCTTTTTAAAATGATGTGGAAAAGATAAAGAAATGGAAAAAATTAAAACAATCACTGTTATCTTTCAATCTTTATAATCTTATATTAATATTATGTTCTTTGGGCCAACTACTTGATTGTGATTAAGGAAAATATATGCATGAAAATATGTCTAGCTGATTGGAACCAATTGTACTGCTGCAGAAATTGTCATCTGCATCCAGTATGTTTTGTCCCATGGCTTTAGGGTTCATTTGCACCAAGAAAGTACTGTTTTTCATCACCAGATTTTGCAAAGACATTCACCATTACATATATTTTATCCATTTTAGTTTAGTCCTTAGTGACATCACACTACAGAGACAGTGCCAATGGATCTTCAGTTGATGTTTTGTTGAGGCTATCTCTTATTGTCCCTAGTATACAGAACTCACAGTTATAATCAGGCAAGTGGGTTCTTAGCTCCTCAGTTATGCAGAGGCTCTATCCTCAGCTATCATATTTTTTCCTTCTCCTTTTCATATTGTTCCCCTTCCACCTCCCAGTCTCTTCATTTCTTCATTAATTCTAATTTTCTTTTCCTTCTTTCACAGTTTTTCCTGCATTCCCCGGCTTTACCCCCCCATTATAAAAAAAGTGCTCACAGAATTGGGAATCAGTGCTAGCATTGGACTGGATGATTTTTCTTCTCACTCTGGCAGCATACATTATTTTGCATGTCTATGTGCATGAAGCAATCACACTGTAGCCTCATTCCAAGGAAAATACATACTTTTCTGGCTGTATATACCAGCATGGTGTAGTAGTTTGAGTGCTGGACTATGACACTGAAGACCAGGGTTTGGATTCCTGTTCAGCCATGGAAACCCACTGGGAGACCTTGGGAAACTCTCTCAGCCTGAGAAGAAGGCAAAAGTGGTTTCTCAGCTCCTCAGTCCCCCTCTGAACCAATCTTGGCAAGACAATCCTGGTTCACCTTAGGGTCTGCATAAACTGGAAATGAATTGAAGGCATAAAACAACAACAACAATAACAACAGGTGGGAATGACTATCAGAATGATGCTCCAACTCATGCTACTGATACTATGGATTCTGGTGAACCTTCAACATACACTACAGCCAGAAAAGTCCCCTGAAAAGTTTTGAGTGGTGCTGTAGCATAACCACTCAAAACGGCCATTTTAGGTGTGGAAATAGCATGGCCAGCATTTTGTGTAGTCATGCAAAATAACACATAATAATAATAATAATAATAATAATAATAATAATAATAATAATAATAATAAATGTATATCCCGCCTCTTTGTAAAATACAACCGAGGTGGCTTACATGATAAAACAAACAATCTCGTCTCCGGATAGCCCACCCCTCCCTAAAATACAATTAAACAATCAAAATTTAAAAACATACTTAAAAATAACAAACTACAAAAACATTACAACAAATGACAAATAATTTAAAATAGCTATAGCGGAAATCAGGGACAGGTATAACTATTTTCGGTGGCTGGTTACCTACTCAGGAAAGGCCTGTTGGAAGAGATCCGTCTTAACAGCTTTTTAAAAGCTGTTTAAGGAGGTAATGAGATGGATCTCATCTGGCAGGCCATTCCAAAGTCTGGGATAGCTGAAAAGGTCCTCTGGGCAGTTGTAGATAATCTAGTTTTTATAGGTTGCAATAAATTATTCCCAGAGGACCTTAGTGCATGGGGTGGATTATACGGAAGGAAACAGTCCCAAAGATAGGTTGGACCCAAGCCATTTAGGGCTTTAAAGGTAATAACCAAGATCTTGGACTGCGCCCAGAAACTGATAGGTAGACAGTGAAGCGATCTTAGAATAGATGTTATGTAGTCTCTTCTGGTTTTACCTGAGACCAGCCTGGCTACCATATTCATGATGCTGAGTGGATCTGGGGAAAGCTTTCCTTTTGCCAGTCTTCTGACTTCTTATGCAATAAGGAAAAACAACAGCTTAGAATAAATGTTGGCCTACTCTCCCCTTGTCTATTCTTCTCAACACAAAGAGCTGAAGCCCACCCAAGTCAAAGGAATATATGCATTAATGGCTGGTTAAAGACTGAGAAGTAGGCAAGAACAGTCCATATATTTCAGCTAGACATCAGGGATTTGTTGTTAAGTGGAGAGCCACTTAATTGGGTGGGTGTATCCTGGAATAAGATTGAAGGTGGCAAAGGTAAGCCTGCATTTTCGGCTGTGCAATAAGCTCCCATGACCCCTTCCACCAGTGGTTATGGGTCTACCTCTGCACATGTAGACCATAATCTGCAATAACCCCTACATCATCATGGCATTCGGGTATTACATACATGCATGACATTTCCTGGTTGTTGGTCTTAGCTTTTGGTTGGTTGGCCTTTTTTCTTTTATCAGTTAGTCTGAGTTTGATTGCCCTACCATTTGTAAACTGCAGGTCCTTCTCTCCCCCTCTATGAGTCAAAGCACATGGCCTGGAAGGAGCAGGCTTTGGCAGTGATTAGGCTGGGACTGCCGTGACCATGCGGCCTGCTCCTGAAGCAGGCTGCTGCCATAGTCCCAAGCATTTGAGCACCATGTTGCTCCTACCCAATTTTGTGTCCCCCATAAGCCCCACCACCAACAAATATTTTTAATTTAAGTTCAACTTTCCCTTGAAGCAAGGTATAACCCACCCCTTGTTTTGCCAGGAAAAGGGAGATTTTAGGAAATAAGAAGTTGAAAGTTAAATTTGGACTATACTCCCCAGAATCTGGTTGTGCTGGTTGGGGTATTCTGGGAGTTGTAGTACAAAAAGTATTCATTCCATGTACTAAAATAAATGCAATTATGAGACTGATACAAAAATCTGAAAATCTCTATTTAGATAATGTAATTGTAACTGTATGTTGTTTACATCAAATCTTTCACAATATTTAGAAGTTCTGTAGGGTTTGGGTTTTTTATTTTTTTTTTATTTTTTGTATCCCTCATGGAACAGTGTATTCTTCTTTACTGCCTTGATATTGTTCTGGGAACAAAGGAGGCAGTCATAGATTTCCCATGCTTTTCTTGTCAGGAAGGATTTTTGAGAAATGCTTGCTCACATCTGGCAAGTCCTGGCTCAAATCTCTCCATTGTCTGCACAACGGAAACACAAATGGAAGAGAATCTCCTGCCAAGTTGATGGCTTTTGCTTGTCAAATAGATCCTCCTGCTGCCAAGGATGCAACAGGGAGATGAAGCAGACTAGCACCTTAGGTGCCAGACTGAAGGTTGAGCAGTTTCCTTACAACTGTGGTATGTTTTCATTCTGCATTCATCAGACCAAGGAGAGTCAGAAAAGTAAAGGTCACCTTCAGAAAAAAAACAACAGTTTAGTATGCAAAGGATTAAATGATATATTTGTGCACTCAAATTAATATGCTTCAGATACAACAAAAAGGTGCTAAACAGAGGAAGGATAGAATCCCTAACAAGCTAGACAAACTAGTTGAACAGAAAAAAAGTATTTGCAAATTTTAAACCTTTTCTCTACCAGGAACTTTTCTGATGTTTCTTGGCTGGGTGCCCCATCACTTTTTCCAAGTTTGACTCGATTCCAAGTCTGACTGGAAATTCATGGGACAGAGATTTATGCAACAGCTGAGGGCTGGCTTATCTCCAAGAATTTCCCACCAAGTGTGGAGACAGAGCACAGATTCTTCCCTACACTTTTGGGGCTTGGTGGTAGGTTTATTGTGGGGTTGGATAGTGGGTGTATAAATTACTTTCTGTGTCTGGAATTTTAAGAGACATGGGTAGAAGTGGTTCTGGCACTTTAAGTCTGGGGAAAACAAGAAGGAGACAAGCAGCAACTGGTTCTTGTGGGTGGAAAGAAAACTGGAAAATCATTTTGTTTTATAATTTGCTTCCTGACAGAGGCTTTTATGCCTTTGACAATGAATATTTATAGGGAGTTGTTTTATTCTAGATCAGATTATTCAAATGTCTAGTCCAGTATAGTCTACTACGACTAGCAGAAACTTTGTAAAAGACTGGGAAAGTCACTTTTGTGGACGATTACTTCCAGAATCTCCCAGCCAACATGGCAGCCAGTAGCTATGCTATCTGGGAGATTCTGTGAGTAGTAGCCCCCAAAAGTAATATTTCCAAGCGCTAGTCCAGTTTCACACAGGACTTTCTGGTCAAATACTGCTTTTGCCATTACTGTATTCCCATTAAAGGGGATCAATCTCCAGAAAAGTTGAATCTACTGAATTTTTCACTGTGGTACAATTCTAAATAGCCCTAGAGCCTCTACCAGAGACTATGGTGGCTATTGTAAGCATAATATTCTTGTAGTGCACAGAAGCCATATTATAGAAACCAGAAATGTTGCACCTACTTTTTAAGAGAGAGATTTCTGGTTATTAGTGGGAATAATCAAGGTTCTCTATTGATGTTAAGAAGGCACTGTCATTCCTCATGTGTCATAACTAGGGTTGCCAATTGAAATAAGGAACAGGGATCCTGAACTTTTCAAAGTTCATAGAATCATAGAGTTGGAAGAGACCACAAGGGCCATCCAGTCCAACCTCCTGTGTGCAGAAGAGATAATTTCAGCAGGTGTTGCTTCTTATGCCAGCAACACATGCTGAAATTCCTTCTTCCACCAACCTTTAGAGGTATGGGAGCCCTGTTCCTTAGTTCCCCTGGCAACACCTAGACATAACCGATTCTTGCCTGTGAAGATAGTATTTAGGAGGTTGAGTTCTACTGAGGTTTAGTTCAAAGTCTTTTGCATTAAGATAAGTGTAATTTCTCCATCTTTTAAGCCATATCAAAATTGGCTGCTTTGTTTTGGTTATATTTTGGGGGAGTGAAGTGAAATTCTTTAAAAGGGGAAGAAGAACAAAGTGGCCAACATTTTATTTTCACCAGAAAACTTTGTTCTGTTGGATGTGCTTTTGGAATTTGGGGTAATTCAAAATGTCAGCAGCCCTATAATATATTTTTTAAAAATATCTGTCTTCTTTGCCACCCACAGAGTGACATTGTTATATTGGATAGCAGCTGAATATCAATAGAAAAATACACATTTTTATAGAGTGGTTGGATTGTTCCTCCAAAGTCTGTTTTAAGAGTTGCAATACAGTTAAATGTCCCATCCACCCTAAGCTAGAAGGTTATCAAAAATAAGGTTACAATATTTAATTCTCTGCAACCATTTTTTGTAACTCTTCACTATTAGAGAAAATGATTTTTATATTTGATCTCCCCCCTTTTAATAAGAACTTCATACAAAAAGTCCAAAGAGCCTTTATTAAAAATAAGACCAAAGATTTAAAATATGTCTGATTCTATAGGAGAGGGATCAGAGATTAATAATGTAATACTGTATGTGTCTAAGTTCAGTGGAGCTTACTTATAAGTAAACAAGCTGAAGAATGAGCTGTATGATTTATTGAAATAAAATAAGGAGAGAGGCCATTTCACAGTACTGTAAGAGTTATTGGGTCAACTTCACATTATTTTATTGATTCACTGTTTCTCTCTAGATAGGGCTCATATTATAGATGGATATAAACATAGAGCATGGGGGAAAAAAGTTACTTTTTTCAATGAAAATTTCCAGAATTACCCAACCAACAAAGAACTAGATTTTGGGAGCTGTGGTCAGAAAAAGATATTTTTTTCCAAACTCAATATAAGCATCAGCTATAGTATATGTGCTTTTGTTAGCAGATCAAGAAATCAGGAAAGGCTGATAAAGGTTTCAGATGGATTCCAAGTTTTGCTTCAAGAGGTAATGCTGCTAGGAGGATGGACAGCACAGAATTTCAAAATATGAGTGAAGGGTGCCAGTCCTGTTTGCTTGCAGCCCATATATCCAACACCAGTGCTACTCAAAGCTGATCCATTGACTGCTGGTCCCTAGAAAATATTCAGGAAAGAAAGAAAGAAATGTACAAAATGACACAAATTTAATGTTGGTCCCTGGCATACTGGTGGGAAAGTGTTTCCAATGCCCCACACCATATAGTCTGAGAAACACTGTCCTAGTACACCTTTAGTAAGTTGTGAGTAATTTATGCCAATGCATGCTATTTTAATTTTCTACTAGTTAACTATAAACCTGGGTATGAAAAAACAGAAAGCAACAGAAGGAGGAGGAGGAAGAGAGAACTGGCTTGAGAACAAACTAGCTAAATCAAGTCTAATGATGACACAGAGCCAACTAAGAAGAAACTCATTCTATAACATGTTACTTTCATAACTACAGTCATCCCTCTGTGTCCACAGATTCATTATCCATGGATTCCACCATCTATGGCTTAAAAATATTAAAGCTATATATATAAAGCAAACCTTCATTTTGCCATTTTATATGAGGGACACCATTTTGCTATGCTATTGTATTTAATGGGACTTCAGCATCCATACATTTTGGTATCTACAGGGCATATGCTTCGTTTCTAGTTATGTGTAATATGGTAGGGAAGGATTACTTTGTAATTTCTCAGTTTATCAATTTTGAAGGTGCAATATCTAAACTGGCTACCTGGGGAAACCAAAGAATGGTTACCTATATTGTTTAATGACACAATAGTAGCAGTAATGTTGATTTGAAGTGACAAGTAACTCAGCAAGTTACAGGATTGCAGTAAATGTCATGAGTATGGTAAACCATTAGAGGATTATGTGTTGCCAGTAGCTGTGCTTTCTCTGCATCCCCAAGCAATGGTACAAAATCTGTTGAGCTTTCAGTTATACAACCGTCCTTTCTTTGTCAGTTCCTTCCTATTCTCACTTCCTGTGGCCATCTCATTCTGAGCACAGGCCAAAGAGTTGCAGGATCCAAGTCATATGAATCCTGTCTCTGCCTCTTGATCCTTCTTTGTTTTCCACACAGAGCTTCCAGAAGTCCAAAGCTATGTCCTTTTCATGAACCTGATAATTCAAATCTTGCTCTGTAATGGCTAAATTCCAAAAGAAAAAAGAAGATAAAAAGCAGAAACCTTTATTGAGCTATATAAGCTATTTAACAATTTGCTAGAAAATGTTTGTAAGGGGCCTAAGCCTTTGCCTAGACATGTGTTTTCAGCAATATTGCACTTTGTATCCTATTTCTTAAATGTTTTTTTTTGCCCACTATCTTCCCTCATTTGCTGTAGGGCAAAAGTTAAAGTTCTGTTGGATACAAGAGTTGGCTGAAGAATATGGGGGAAAAGGCTGGGAAAACAAAAGGAGAACATATGTCATAAATGTAGTTTTCCTTAGTATCATGGAGCATTCAAAACAGTATATGGGAAGCCCAAATTCCTTGGCCAAATGTGGTCCTTGGCTGATTTCCATTTAGCTCTCTCAGCACCTGGTTGTCTCTTTCCCTTGCTGCCAAGCAGGTTGGTGCCAGAAGAGAGGAGACATACAATATACTGGGATCCTAGTATGTGTGGGAGAAAGTATTTGGATATCAGAGAGAGGGAGAAGAATGTATGGGAGGTGCATTTGTGTGTATGTATATGCAAGTCACATTTTCTCAGCCTCAGAGGAAGGCAAAGGCAAAAACCCCTCTGAACATATCTTACCAGGAAAACCCTGTGGCAAATTCACCTTAGCGTAACTATAAGTCAGAATCGACCTGAAGGCACACAATAACCATAGATTTGCTAGAGATGAAGGAGTCCAGATCTCACTGGCTGTGAGCATGCATATCTCTGGAATGTGCCTTTGACACTACTAACTACTCCATGCATCCCTCATGAGAACAAAAAGTGCCACTTTTGTTTTAAAGCAGACTGGTGAGCCAGGTATATACTGCAGGGTTCCCTATTTTGACTTCAGACTTCTTCTGCTGCCATCTTCTATCAAAAATAAGAGATAAGATCATATCAAAAGCCAGGAAAAAACCTGTTGCATAGAAGTGAGCTCTGTTTTGTAGCCTGGAGTGGTGTTATAGCACTGAGCTGTGCTTCATTGCCTGGGAAGCTCTTCTGTAGAAATGAAGTGTGCTTTGCAGCCCTGAAAGCTATTGGTGTGAGTAGACATACATAGAATTGAGCTGTGCTTTTTACGCTAGGTGAGAAAATGCCCAAATTGGTTAAGAATTGTGTTTCCTTCCTACTGCTTTGTTTTGGCCCTATTCTGTGTCCATTTTCCTGCCCAGTACTGGAATGCAGCCCCAAGACCCTTCTCAAACTGGAATTTGGCCTCCAAAAGAAAACAAAAGTTCTCTTCCTCATACAAAGGAAGCAGGCATAACCTTGGTTCAAATTCAAATCAAGCCTAGATGCAACATTTTCTATGTACTCATCATGAAGAGAGGCTATGCCCACATTGCAATATATGATTGGGGAGCAGGACTGAGTGACAGGATTTGGCTGTAGAATTGTCAAAGAATAAACATTATTTCTAAGGTGAAAGCTACATCCCTAGGAACCCTATCAGCCTCTCTATTGTCTCTATGCTCAGCTGCTTCTCAGGCTGTGCTGCTGAGGATGAAGTTTGTTCTTTGATAACATTTTCCTGTGTGTGATGTTTTTGTCATGTTGTAAACAAAAGAAATGCTGGCAAAACACTGCCTGGCCTTCAGCCAAATAGTTTCTGTGTTTCTTTCCTTAGCTTGGCTGCTGGAAGTACTTGAGACTTTATGGGAAAGAAGAACAGTATTTCCCTACTCTAACATCACAATTTTTAAAATGTGGAGCTCAGCCTATTGGCAATGTGTGTCTCTGCATGCACATGTGTGCATGTGTGTAGGCAACATGTTTGAATAAGGAACTAGTTTCTTTCCCAGTCTGGGATCTGAACTTATTACAATAATACAACTTACTATTCTGCTGCTTCATCAGGCCCTATTATTAGAGCTGCCACAAAACTGGATTCTTTTATATGATTTTTAAAACAAGCTGCTTAGGCTGTGAGAATGTTGTTCATGGGCTTGCCCTTTTCAGAAATGAGATGGTGGATAATGGAGTGGGTCACAACATTTTCCACTACAGATATTCAGAAAAAAGATGTACAGATTTTGTTTTGTTTAATGGCCTGTCAGTTCTCAGCAAAGTCACCCCACTCATTAGCCTTGTGTAGTATATTGGTACTTCATACTGTATGTTGCTCTGTCTCTAAGTTTCTTGGTTGTTGCCCATCATGATAGGAATAATTGGTCTAATACAGGCACCCTAAAAATAACAAATGCAGAAGTTCCAGGAAATGGCTAATTGAACTCCTGTTGATGTGCAAAAACCCTGATAGATACAACTAGGGCATGGATTTGCAATGCTGGGGGAAAAATAAATTTAATGAGGGGAAAAAGGGTGGGGGAAAAAAGAAAGGGATGTAAAGCAGCACTGATGTAGCAAAGTCAAAGTAATTTTGTATTGTGTGTGTAGACACACACACGCGTACGTATGTAGTAGAGCCTGTGTAATGTGGTGGTTTGATAGTTGGACTATGACTCTGGAGAGCAGGGTTTGAATCCCTGCTATGCCATGTAAATCCACTGAATGATCCTGGACACATCTCTCAGCTTTCAGACGAAGGCAAACCCCCTCTGAACAAATATTGCCAAGAAAACCCTGTGATAGATTCACCTTAGAGTTGCCATAGGTCAGAAATTACTCGAAGACACACAAGAACAAGAACAAGAACAAGAACAAGGACAGCATATGTAGTGTTCAAAGAAATAACTGTCTTGGTCTATTTAGCACAAAAATACATAAAGGAACCCTATAACTCAGGAGTAGGCAACCTTTCCCCTTTAAGGGCCGAGGGACTTCAGCTCCCAGAAACCTCAGCCATGTTGGCCAATAGTCCCATGTTGGCCAATGGCTCCTGGGATTCTGGGAGCTGAAGTCCCTCGGCCCTTAAAGGGGAAAGGTTGCCTACCCCTGCTATAACTGCTGGGAAATGAGAAGAAAAATTTGGAATAGGTTTTCATGGATTCTAGTCCACTTCATCAGATACATTTGATGACATGGACTAAATTTACAAAAGCAGACATTTCTTCCCAATTAGTTTCAATGGTGCTATTGGATTTCTTTATATCATTTTATGTATATGTGTACAAATGCACACAGACATAAACACAAACACACATATATGAGAAGATCGCTTTTGAGAAAAAGGCATCATAGCACAACTGATCTAATTTGTTGGAATATTAATTTGATATCAGACAGAAAGCCACATGTACAGTAGGAGAGCTTCAGAATCCTCTTGCCATCTGTGGTCTCCTTGTTTATCTGGAAACTTTGCTTTGAAGCATTCTCCCAGTCTTCTAGAGATAGTTTCTGCATGTACAGGAATTACTTTTGTTCACTGGTTTGGGTATTATTATTATTATTATTATTATTATTATTATTATTATTATTATTTGGGATCTGAGCCATTGTTCCCAGATTTGGTGAAGAATAATGCTTTCAGGCTAGAACAAATACAGAGAATATCAGGAATGGAAATGGGGAGAGGAGGAAACTTGGGCCATTAAGCTCTGAAAGTAAAGGTTAAGGGAAAACATAATTGTACTCTGCAAATGGAGAGCAGTCCCACAAGATTTATTTAGGTTACAAAAATTGAAAGTACAAGAAATAATGAATATAAATTAGAATGCAGTCTTGTTTTTGATCATTATTCGATTTATAAACTTTTGGAGCAGTCTCCCTAGAACAGTTATGGAAGGAAGAATCAAGAGTGGGATTTGTGGTTGCAAGGGGAGGCCACTGAAAGATCCTCCCCCTTCTTGTCATTTCCATAACACATAAGAATGGTACATCATGTATATCAATGTTATATTTTGGGAGAAAGAGACAGTGTGGCGTGGTGTTTGGAGTGTTGGACTACGATCCTGGAGATCAAGATTTATTTCCCAGCTTGGCCATGAAACCCACTGGGTGACCTTGGGCAAGTTACATGCTCTCAGCCTCAGGGGAAGGCAAGGGTAAACCTCCTCTGATCAACTCTTGCCAAAAAAACTCCACAATAGGTTTGTTTTAGGGTCACAATAAGTCAGAAACAACTTGAAGGCCCACAACAAATATTTTGGGTTATTTCCCAAACCACTGGGAATGTGGAGTCTCATTGTGTGATAATGTCACTCTACTGTTTCAGGCAATTCCACATAGTTCTAGCACTATGGTTCTACTTTAACTGACATAGCTACATCCTCTGGAATCCTGGGGTTTGTAGTATTTTTAAGACACTTGGGCTCTTTGGCTGAGAATAAATATGCATCCTCAAACTGCAAATTCCAGGATTCCATAGGATGTTGCCATGACATTTAAAACGGAATCATAGTGATCTGTGCAGTGTGAAAGGGAGCTCAATAAAACCATTATTTATAATGGCTAGCACAGTGATGGCGAATCTTTTAGAGACCGAGTGGCCAAACTCACTGGCGTTCCTGCACTGGGTGTCACCTGGTGCTGGGGGGTGGGACTTCTGGGGGTGGGACTTTCCCCATCTTTTCAGGATGGGAGGGGTGGAGAAATAGAGTGCTCCTTTCCTTCCCCCCTCCCACCCTGGAAAGACTTTCTTCCTAACACCCCAACCCTCCCCACCGAGGGAAACGGATGTCTCTCTTGTCCTGGCCTCTACTATGATGCTCTGCTCTCCTTCTCCCTTTCTCCTCCTGGCCTCTGCCAAAACAGGGGCAATGGCACATGTGCCCTCTGAGAGGGCTCTGCATTCCCTTTCTGCCATGCATGCCACAGATTTGCCACCATGGGATAGTATGACTTGTGGAATGTGATAGGGGAATAATATTATGTAACATTCACTAATGAAACCTGGTAGGGGATAGCAAGGGCTGCATGTGTTCTACCACGTATGGATAGGAATGTACCAGCCTGAAGGACAATCTAACATGGCATAGCTTGGCTTTTACTTAAGGTGATATAGGTTTCAACATAATATTTGCCATAATTATCAAGGAATTCTGTTAAACTAGTAAGTGAAGGTTACTTTAAGCATATCTTGTTGGCCCCTTGAAAAGAAGAATGCAGGAGTTTACTGATAAAATAAGTTGTTCATGCGAGAGAAAAATATAGATATTTAGTTTGTATAAAGGGCTTCACAAACTTTCTGGAAACTATATTAGAGTGTACATATGAACCACTGGTTCAAGGCTCTCATTCTACGCAGTAGCCTGGTTGCCTGAATATAAGACAGGAATGCATTTTTAAAATAAAGTAAGATCTTTGATTTACCAACTTGGCCTTTTGATTGTACTAAAAATAGTACAGGGAAAATTTGCTTCATTTTGGTTCCCTGACTGGAAAGGGAAACAATCCAACTGGGAAGCAAACATGTCTAGGGAAGATGAAAATACTTCATCAGGTAAGAGGTCATATTTAAAACCTCACTGTTGGGTGCTATTTCCTCTCCTTTGACCATTTACTTTGATGGTTGGTGAGGTGCCTTTCTAACTTGTTTTACCTGGTGAGTCAGTGACTCAGCTGCTACTTTGTTTTGGGTTTTGGGTTATTATTGGTCATTGTTGGGCTTGTCTGTTTTCGTTGGATGGTCCGATATCAAGGGTCCATGTAACAAGGGTCCGTGCACCCCTTTGGCATTGAAGAGGCAATATGCTTCCAACCTTTCCTGCTAATGAGGAGAAAGACTTGGGTGACAAGAGACAGGAAACTACACCATCAGACCATATATAGCACCAGTTTCGTGGTTTGCTGCCTGCGACTCTGCAAGGGATCCTTTTCAAGACACACTGAAAAGCTCCAGTCTCACTTTCTACTGAAGCCCATAAGTCAGACAAAAAGATGAGAGACATTCTACAGAAGCATTCAAGAGGCATTCAATAAGATGGGAGATTCTGCCGTTGGGAGTGAAAACTAACTGTTTCTTATTGTTTTCCTCTT
>CM034706.1:226637336-226648266 GCA_020142125.1 Phrynosoma platyrhinos
ATGCTGAATTCTTTCTGCTTTAGGGCCAGTGTGATAACGTCCTGAGTCCCTCTGGGCAACTGGTGCCCTGCCTTCCCTGAGTGGAGAGCCCTGGCTAATGGAGAAGGGCAAAGGAAAAGAGATATTCACACAGACTAGGGAGAAGCAAACTTTTCCTCTGTGTCCCTGCCTTTGCCTCAGCAACTGTTCCTTTAAGAGCCCTGGCTACTTACCCCAAAGTACCATGGGAAATCTGGCAATGAGTACAGAAATGAGGAGAATCCTGCAAATGGCACAAAAAAAGCAAATCCGTGAATGAAAAAGAAATGAATTTACAATATTTTCCTGAAAATGCCTATTTGCTGGTTCATGTCACTTTCCTTTTGGATTCCAAGCATTTTGTGCACAATGTTGTGTGAAAACCATTCACACAATTGTGCCTAATACACTGGATAACCATGGGTTCTTCCAATTTTCCCAGTGTGATAAACTCCTACAGTTGCTTTGCAGCCTGATCCCATGCATGTCTATTCTGAGGTAAATAATCTATCTTCTAGATCAGCATATTTATTATGAAATCTTAATGCCTACTTTTTTGAGACCTATGCAATGATGGAAGTTTCAAGATGAATTTCTGGGTGATTTAACTGGCCACCCCCCCCCCCTTCTTCAATCTTCCCAGACTGCAGAGGAAGCAAATCTTCTTTCTATTACCAACAAGTTACTGTCTCAATACGAGAACATTTGACCATCTAGTGTAAAAAACAATAACAGTTCTGTATCAAATTAAATGGGTGAACATTTCTGGTCAAGAAGGAATTAGCATTAATGAAGCATGTGGCAGAGCAGATGCATCAGAGTTAATTTTTCCTTTAACCTCTATGTATTTCTTAACATCATAGATCTTAATGTGTCAGCACAAGCAGTACAAGCAGAGTATCAAAGGTGACTTACAAACAAGGTGCCCGATTGTTAGCTTCTTCACACATGTGGGCATGGACGGATGTGTTTTACGATGTGATAATGTTCATCATTAGTATTACTTACACAACAGGAGGGAGAAAGATTCAGTGCTAAAGAATGAGAAACAAACCTGCAGTTATAATCTTTTTTGAAAAAAAAAGGCAGTTGTGTTTTCTATGCATGCCAGAATATCCTTCCTTCAGACAACATTTTTTCCCACAATTTTTTTTCTTATGTCTTTTGCATCTCCTTCCATTCTCCAAGACTACTATCACCCCTATCAAGAAATTGGTTCCAGGGATCATTAATATCTCTATAAGTGATATTTTGAATGTGGGTTCCTATGTTTTTGCAGCTACCAGGATTAGTTTATTACAGGAGGGGGCTCATATCTGTAGCAGTACTATTAACCAGTTAAATAACTATTAGTCAGTGTAGCACAGTGGTTTGAATGTTGGACTACAACTCTAAAGATCTAGGTTTGAGTCCCACTGGGGCATAAAACCTTGGGAAAGTCACATGCTCCCATCCTCAGAGGAAGACAATGGCAAACTTCCTCTGAACAAATCTTGCCAAGAAAACCTCATGATAGGTTCTCTTTAGGGTCATGAGAAGCTGGAAATGACTTCAAGGCACACAGCACACATAAACTATTAACTATTGTCCTAGGAGACATTGTGATGGATAATAGTAGAATATGCCTGTATTGGTTAGCAGAACTGTAGCTGTCTTGAGTCACATCTAACGGTACAAATTAACTTGCCTCATTAGTTTCAATGAAAGTAAAGTGTAACAGAGTATACCAATGGTGAAATATGCAGGCCTAGCTTGGGATTATACTTGTGTATGTACATCTTTGAAGCTTGCAGAAGGAGGTATCCAGTCTTTTGCAAGGCCCCCTTCCAAGCCACTCATTAACGCTTGGCCTTACTCTACACCCAGTCTATAATGGTATTCATCTTTCAACCATATCTGTCCAATATTGAAAGATGCATGTTGGGTACACATTTCATCATGCTTGGGGAAAGTCATAGAATCATAGAATCATAGAATCATAGAGTTGAAAGAGACCACAAGGGCCATCCAGTCCAACCCCCTGCCATGCAGGAACTCCCAATCAAAGCATCCCTGACAGATGGCCATCCAGCCTCTGCTTAAAGACCTCCAGGGAAGGAGACTCCACTACTCTCCGGGGGAGTGTGTTCCACTGTCGAACCGCCCTTACTGTCAGGAAGTTCCTTCTAATGTTGAGGTGGAATCTCTTTTCTTGCAGCTTGCATCCATTGTTTCGGGTCCTAGTCTCTGGAGCAGCAGAAAACAAGCTTGTTCCCTCCTCGATATGACATCCCTTCAAATATTTAAACACAGTCCACTGAAATCAAGGGACAAGGTAGTCGTGACTACAACTAAGAGATTCCTACCATTCTGGCTGAAAGATGACTCTGGGATAGTGAGATGAAAATATAGTGTTTTTGGAAAAACAATGTAATCAGGCCCAAGTCTCCTGTCCTGACTGATGTTGCATCTCTGAAAATTAAATACAGGATGGCAAATGCTGTAGGTTAGCAGTTCTCAACCTTTGGATCTCCATATACTTTGAACCATCTGCTAGAATATCTGGCTATTTGGCTATGCTAGCTGGAGTGTCTAGCATTTGAAGCTGGGGGGAAAAACCCTGGAGGATCAAATGCTTAAACCAGTTGTTTGAGGTGAACTATAGATTTTACATTTTTGTTGTGTGACTTCAAGCTATTTCTGACTTATGGCAACCATAAGATGAACCTATCATGGGGTTTTCTGGGGCAAAGGACATTACTACATGAGCCCCATTCTCTCAGCAATCACATCGGTTTTTAAAAACTGGAAACATGTAGGTTTCAGGGAAGTCATTATTGCACATCTTCACAATTGTGTGACTGCATTCCTGACTCCCACTTAAACCTACCTCCCTGCCCTATGCCTTAGCCAGAATGCCTTTCAGGTTTTTTTTTTAAATTATTTCTCCCTTTTACACAATTTAGATGTTATGTCAATGGGATTTCCGTGGGGTGGGGGGAGAAAAGAAAATATTTTTTTAAAAAAGAAACGAAAACCAACCTGATTGGGGATAGTGATGGGGGTGGTGAGAGGGAGAGATGAGGAGAGAGCAATTAGGGAGATTATTGCACGGCCTTTCCACCCAGCCTCAGTGTGAGCTGAAACTTTTGAAAACTTTTTTAAAATAGGTGTTATTGCACACCTCCGTGCCCAGTCTGGAGGCATCGCATACTCAATATTGGCATCCCGTACCCGATCCACACTTATCCCATACTTTGCAAAGAATAGGAAACTCCCGTTCTTTCAAAAGAGCCTATTCACACAGAATATACTCCAAGTTTTGCTTGTTTGTCTTTGTTTCACCGGAGTTGTGATGATGAAATTAAAATCACTGTTGTTAAACAGTTAAAAATCTGTGCTTATACTGAAAGTAATTCAGACATCTGTCACTAGATTCATTATTTTTCTCATTGCAAGGTATATTAAGTCTCAGGATACCAAATGAATTCCCAGGGATTCTGATTTTGAGAAGTCATTTTCTCCTAGGCTGAATTTCCCTCCACCCCTGTGAACTGGTATTTCTTGGTTTTAAATTAATAGGCGGGAGAAATCTATTGTTCTAATTATTTACAATCGTGACTTTTCTTGTTATTTTTTAAATGACCCTGATTTTTAACACAAAGCTATTGATCTTGGAAAGAGATCTGAAAATGATCTTGGCAGCTCATAAAACCTTATCCCCCAGTTGGATAATTTCTCTGATAGATTCATTATATATGCTGAACTTTTAACCCTTGCCAATTACAATCTTTCAGAGGGAGTTATTCAAATCCCCTATGTTTAAAAATACTTTAAACTATTAAAACATACAAAAAACAGAAAAAAGAATAGCAGACTAGCAGAAAAACTCCAGTTCACTCACTCACTTGGTTTTCAGACTTTTCACTAGCTTAATTATCCTCCTCTGGGTATGTTTTGGGTTACTGTGATGCCCAGAACTGGCCATAATACTACAAAGTAGACCAGTGTGATACTATTATTACTTCACTTGATCTGAACACTATATTTTTATTGATACAGCACAGAACTGCATTAGTGTTTTTACCATTGCATCACACTGTTGACTCATGTTTAATCTGTAGTCCCCTCACCTGGATCTGAGGTGTTAGATATCAGGTACAGTGTCATCTATAGATTTGTTGAGTATCCCTTCTACTTCTTCGTCTGACTCATTTATAATGGTGTTGAACAACAATGGTCTTAAGAGAAAAATCTTATGGCACCTCACTTGTCGCTTTTCTTTGGAAAGATAAGGAACACTTGGCCAGCTATAATCAGGTGATCCCCAAACTCATATCAGGTATGTGGCACTGGAGAAAGAGGTTTACTCTTTCTTCCTATGTGGTTCATATTATTACCTCCATAGGATGGTTGTTTGCCATGTGCATACACATACTTGAATGTTTTGCGCTTTGGGACAAGTCTCCCCCTTCATTTATATCCTGTGTTTGTCCTAATATTGGGATTAAAGATGGCTTGTGGAATATTGAAAATAGAACAAACTAAAAACATACAAAGCCATCATTTGTATGTATGTGTTATTTTATAAAGCAAACCAATGAGCACAATAGATCTTACACCTCGAGGACTCCTAAGGTTTTTGTAGCCTTTACCTTCTAGCCAAGAGTCCAGGCCTCTGACCCATCCCTAGCAGCAATACCTGTTGGGTTTTGTAGTCAGAGTGGAAATGTACAGATGTGTGAAAGCCTGGTAGCTGGGAAACATTTTGCTTGCAGGTGAAGTACAAAAACCAATGTTGTATTGGAGCTAGCACTCACAGGGTCAAAGGGCTGGGACCTTTTGACTAGCAAGGATGATAGTGATACCATCTATTATTTCCTTGGGCTTCCCTTGTAATCCTGACTGTAATGGGAGGGAAAATTTATTTTTCCAGCAATGATATATTGTTTTGTGCTATGTGTGTTATAATGCAAATTATTTCTAGAGGGCTGGTGGACAATTAAGATGCAGGAGCTTTACAAGAGATCTGCTCCAAGCAACAATTGCATTTCACAGTTTACCACTATATAATTGGGATTTATCCCACCTCCAATGCCATGATGTTGATCTGCATCAGCCCTACTTCCTTGGTTTCCTTCATCCTTTACAACATAGGAAATCTGACCATGGATGTCATGCTGTTGGACAAATCTTGCTGAAGTATCCCAAGCTACAAGTGGAAAAATAAGAATCGGTACTCAGACCTCCCAGCTAAAACATTCTCAGTGTTACTTGAGACTAAGCTGCTTTGTCAATGGCCTGAACTACTTTCTTTCCAAAGGGTACTGGATCATTTGAGTTGATGCAAAAATGCACACAGTCACACACATGACAAGAATAAAAAATAAATAAAACTGGAGCATCTCCTCTGGTGTGGCTGAAAAAAACACATCATGTGGCATTGCTCAAGATTCAAATATACCCCAAATTGAGTTATCAGAGAGAAGGTGGTATGGCCATCAATACACCACTGATAATGTCAACTGTGAAAAGCCAGTAGGAAAGATCTGATACTTTTATTTTGGATCAACTGTATTGGTACAAGTTGTAATCCAAAAAAAGTAAATTTCTGTGCTCTGATCTGTAGCCATTCCATTGCTCTCTTTCAGCCACTGTTTGGTTTCTTAAGTTTGCATGCACTTTGATTACCCGTACCCCCTGCCTTCTAGCCACATACGAATTTTCCAATATATGTCAATTTATAGCCCCAGTTAGATAAAAGATATGCATGTTTTGTAGAGCAGGACAACTGCAGGCAAACCATTCCAGAAAAAGCTACCATGTCTGGAAGACTATGCTCATTTGCTTAGTGAGGCTTATTAAACGTTCTCAGCTTGTCTCAAAATCAATTCTTCATGTATTAAAAATAAGGGGAAAATAGTGTTTAATTAAACATAAAAGGCTATTCATTAAAATCCCCGGGTCTTCTGGCACCCTGAAGTGTTAATCCCTCTAATAAAATATAAATTGTAGTTTGATAGGCAAGGCTACCCAGAGCTACAACAGACTTGGTCAAAAGAGTATGGAGATTGAGGTCCCTCACAATGCTACATTAGAGAAGAAGCTAGATTTATGTATAAAATTTAAAAGTACTAAAGCATACCCGGCCCATAGCCAAAAATTTCAAGTTGGGTTGGCCTGATTATAGTGAGGATGGCCACTATAGTTAAATGAAAAGTAGGTTAGAGCAGCAATATTTGTAAATACATTACGAAATAGATATGAAATTCTTCACCAGGAAATATGTGCTGCCCTAAGAAGTGCAAGTACAGCTTGGAGATATCAATAGCCATCCCATCAATGGCAATCCAGAAGGATCTTTCTGTTCTGGGAAGGGAGTCTAAAAGGATCTTTAGGGTGGCCAACCCTCACTAGGCCTGTTGCTCCTGGTCTAAACTTGACCAGTACTGGCACAAAGATTTGAAAGACTAGGAGAAGAAGGGAGTGTTCCTAGGAAGGGATCAGATTAAAAGAGAAATAGTGAATCTTAAGTTAATCTTTATGAGTTAATACTGGTTATGATGTTAATAATTCATTTTTTAAAACAATTTTGCATATGCTTTTCCAAGTACCGGATTCTGCCTTCTTTGGAGCACACAGTATTTGCTGGTCATGTGATGCCAAAGGAGAAAAAGGACCCAAAGTCATCCTCCATCAAAAAGAAAGGGACTACAAGTAAGGGTTCAAGAAAGTTTTATTCTTATATGCAAGTAGGCTGACATGTACATAAATAGTAAGGAATTGGGCTGAGTATGTGGTGGCTTGTGACTTCCATGTCAGTGGGGGTAGTGAATACCTTCTGATTTTAATCCAAACTGCTGAACCTTTTCGAGGATAGGCTTCTGCACATTGGATAGCTCTTTTAAAGATTAGATTGAAACCGAAAGCAGATTCACTATCCCACTATTGCCATCAGCTACGAGAGAACTGGGGAAAGGACTGGTACAATGGTGTGCTCCTTTCTTCAAATCTGGCAAATCTTGCACAAAATGAGATAACATCTTAGATGCTTCTGTGACACCATAGAAATCTCTAAGCTATCTTCCCTTGTGCAGGTGTGCCCTCCCATTCTTTAGTGTTTTCACAGGTTAGATCCTAACCAACTTGGCAAAGCTGAGTCCAGCTGGTAAGATTGTGATTAGCCATCTTAGTATAAGTTGTTCAGCAGAGAACTAGGACATTGATGATCTAGGGGTTTTTTTGCCATGATTCCATCCTATGTAATTATGAGATATGCAGGATAGGAGGGGTATAGCACTTTGCCAGACTACAAAAAACCCAGGACTCCATAGGAGAGCTGCCATAACACTTAAAGTGCAATCAAAGCGCTCTGATGATGTAGTGTGAAAGAGCCTATTGCAGTGAACAAAGTTGCATAATTTCCCAAATATCTTAGCCATAACTGTCTTGGTCTCAGCGACTGGGTGAATAATGACAAGAGGTCAGTCTCAGGCCATGACAATATTCAGCAGCTTTTACATCCATCATTCTCTTTTCCACTCACAATCTGAGCAAGCATCACACATGGATTAGAACCAGCAGGTAGCAGCCATCACGAAGTGTTAAGAATGGGTTGCCTGCAGCTTGGCTATGTTGGATTCTTCACAATTATCAAGGCATGCAGCAATGGTGAGAGCTTTATCACTGTTCTTTCCAGGATGAATCTCACCAGTTAGGGGACAATTCTCAGTGACAATGGCCCTTGGAGTTCTGCGTTGGAAAGAGGGTAAGTGTCTTCTCTTATATTTTTCATATTTACAGCAAGCTCCTGGAAGGCAGGACTTCAAGGTTCTATTGTCGGTTTAGATAAGAAAAAACAGAACAGTTAATATGATCACATTTGGGGGAGCTCAGTTTTCAGGCTGGAAGCAGTCTCTCTCTATTAGGGACAATGTAACAATTAATATGGGAATGCCTTATTTTCCATGTGCCCAGTGTAGGAACTGGCAGAACTTGGAAACTTACTTTAAAAAACCCAACAAGTTAAACTCATATTTCCAAGTAGCTAGTTAATCTTGTAGTTACAATTAAAAGGTGGCTTTTTATTTCCCTAGTTTTTCAGTATATCAGTGATGGAGATGTGTTCCTGGGCAGTACGTCTTTCACAGAAAATTTAGTCCCAGAGACAGAAACAAGTAACACAGAAAGAATATTCTACAACATGAAAAAGAAGATCACCTCAACATGTTTCAGCAGACATTGTATTCAGAACTATCAACTGAGCTTGTGCAATGAAACAACCCAGGTTAGGTAACCCTTGCAAAAGAAACAGAAATTGGACCTTCTAGAGACCAGTTGAAGGCTTTTCTTATGATTTCTATTTTGGTGGCCAGACGTACAGATCTGTGGTTTTAAAAAACATGCTGGGGGTAGCTGATGATGCAGGGTTATCTGTTTCTCTTTTTCTTTTGTTGATTCACACACAGCCTGTAAGCAATTATGGAGCAGCTGCTGTTTACCTTGTCTGTTGTAGGCAGACATGCACAACTACATTAGAATTGACTGGGACCTTATTGCACCACTCAAATAATCCAGTTTACCTCTTCTGAATTGAATCTCCTCAAGTAGAATCTTCTTTCTCCACTCAAGCTTTATTCCACCATTTAGCACAGACACATTCCTGCAATATGACACCCAAAGTCTATGATTCTCTATCCCATTTTCCCATTCTCTCAATGCTGATGAAACTAAAAAAATTCCAGGTAGACAGAGGATAAAGAAAAAGGGGGGAGGTGTGGTGGTGTAAAAAGTCTTCATAAAAAGGAGCTTTACTGTCCAAGGTTTTGTTATCTGACTATGCCTATATAAATAAAAGTTATTTTTAAAATATCCATTTGGATATTACAGCCTGATCCAGTGCTGAACATTGGGTTATTCCCCTTCAACTGTTTACAGAACTAACACCTAAAGTTGCAGTTAGAAGGAGTGAAATTATCCCTCATTAAGTTAATGATAAAGTGACTTGGATACACTTTTGTTATGGGCAAAGGAACTACTGAGAACTATCTCTAACTAGTTATTTTCATGTTTCCATGTGCTAGAAAGCATCATAATATGCCTGGAGCCTCAGTGTGAGGCAGGAGAGAAGGTTCAGCATGGCTGTTTGCCAATTATTATTGCCTTCTCTATTTCTACATTGAAATGTGAAAGTGCAGAATGTGCCAAGGAGTTCTGGCATGTTCTGGACCTGAGTCACCCCTTCGTTGCTCTCCTTTTAAAACTGGTTAGCAGTGGGTAGCCCTGCAGTGCTACTGCAGTGATGGATAGCAACACTGTGATCAGGTCCACACTAATGAAACTGAACCCACTCTTTTAATCCCCTGTCTCCATGTTCGTATGTCAGGCATTGTGGGAAATAAAAATGGTGGCTCCAAAGCAGGGCCCAAGTGTGTGGGGAACTCTGAGCAAGTATCAGTGCAATGATGGGCCCTGGTTTCATCTGGGAACTATTCTCGAGCACTGTGTTTTCAGAGCTTGAAAAATCTACTTTTAAAAACTCATTTCCCAGAATGGCTAGAGTTTGCCAACATTAGCAAATTTTATATGTGGGAAGGAAAGCACCTTGTTTAGACGTGCATGTGTCTGTGTGCTCTTCAAAAAAGTAAATGAGGGTACTAAAGAAAGTGACAATTTCTCTATCTAAATTAGATTTTTCTAATTTCTTTGCTAGAAATTCAACAGATGGTAGCAACTTGCTGGAAGGCTAAAGAGAGAAAGAGACTAGCACATTGTCTGGTGCCAGTTCCTCACCCAAAGAGCCTCCCAATAAAGCTGTAGTATTGATTAATAAGGTAAGACTGGACACTCTGTAAGCTGTAAACTCCATGCTTTGAGCACCACATCCTGTCTCTGGTAATTTATTTCTTCTTAGGTTCTTAGGACAGAAAAAAAACACCTGCTGGATACTAAATTAAAAAATATACATCCATCACTGCTAACAATCTTTCCTCCATGGTCATACCACCAACCTGCTTAGCTGAAATTCCTGGCTCTAAACAAAAGGTTCTGGGAAATGGAGAAAATAGGTAAATGTCATCAGAAGGTTAGTAGCCCCTAAAGCACATAGCATGGTGTGTGTGTGTGTGTGTGGAGAATAAACTGGATATTTAAGAGGTTTTATTCCTCAAGAAGGTAATTAATCCTCTTACCACTTCCAGGTTCAATCCTTGATCCAGGATACACCCAGATGTTAGCACACATAATTCACCGCCGATTCTGCCTCAATGCCTCCTGCCGCATCCATCCAGGATCCAAGGAGTGCTCAGCCAGCCAATTTTTAAACTCAGAAAACTTAAGTGCTGTTTGAGCATGGCTTCGACTTGGGCTGGATGTGGCCAGTGGCATCACAGTGAAATCGGCAGAGAATTATGTGTGATAACATTCAGGTGTATCCCAGAGTGAGGATTGAACCTTGAAGAGGTAAGATGTCCAATATTCTCCAAGTGTCCCTGTATGGCTGAGACAATCATGATAGTAAAGAGATAGTACAGAAATATCTGGTTAATCTAAATGAATATTAAGGCTCCAGGACCAGATGAATTACACCCAAGAATATTAAAAGAACTGGCAAACGTAATATCGGAACCATTGGTAATAATCTTTGAGAACTTCTGGAAAACAGGAGAAGTCCCAGTGGATTGGAGGAGGGCAAATGTTGTCCCCATCTTCAAAAAGGGGGAAAAAGAGGATCCCAACAATTATCGTCCAGTTAGTCTGACATCAATACCCAGAAAGATTCTGGAGCAGATCATTAAACAGAGAGTCTGTGAATATCTGAAAGGTAATTTTATAATCACAAAAAGTCAACATGGGTTTCAGAGAAACAGCTAATGCCAGACAAATTTGATCTCTTTTTAAAATAAAATTACCAGCTTGGTAGATGAAGGGAATG